>JACCIC010000004.1:5122500-5450000 GCA_018907035.1 Sycobia sp. Sy_11
AATATAAATTTATAAAGTTAAAAAATTAATTATGAAATCTGATTATTATAAATTAATGTTTGTTTTTAGATTATATTCTTTGAAAAAATTCGTGTAATAATTCCTTCGAAAGTTATTCAAGCCAAAAGATGGGGCTATTATATACATCGGGCTACGATATACATCGGACTATTATATGCCTTGCTTAATAATTTAGACTATTTTATAAAGTTGTATGCCTGCATTAAACCGTGATGAATTTGAAAAATAAGTTCATAAACGACGCTAAATCTGAAAAAATTTCATGATAAAAAATTATCTTAAGTAGGCAATTAATATTGGAAAATTTTAATAGTGTAAATAATTTATTTACAGTGTAAATAATTCATCGAAACTATATTATCAAGAGCTATCACTGCACTGTCTCATTACAGAGACACAATCTATTTTCACGCATTATGCATATTTTACTATTTTTGTTGTGAACGAAGAAAAAGTTGTATAATAGTTCAACCGTAATTCAAAGCAATAAGTGAGTAAAATAACATTCGATTACTGTAACAGCAATTAATTTAAGCGAAGGTGATAAAATCATCAGACCTATTAATTTTCATCAGTTGGGTATATAAATCGAAATAAATTCTTCTCAAATTTGCAGCTCATCGTATGTCTTCCCTTTCCAATCGCTCGATTAATGCTTTACTATTTAGCTTTAAAAATTTTGTTACAATATCTGACAAATATTTATCGATAAGCTTTGTTACAAGGTGGATGAATTTACCTGTATGAATTTAGGTATGAGAATAATACAATTAAAAAAAAAAAAAACATTAAATCAATATACCTCTAAGCAAAGAAAGGATCCTTTCTCGAGCCCAGAGCCCCACTAAAAGCTCTACTATCGATGAAGTTGATATGCACTGACGTTACGCGCCTTTAGTCGATGCCCGTTTTGATGCAAAGCTAATGCTCTTTCGATTCATTCGAGAAAAAGAAGCCCGAAACTCGTGCTCGGTCCTAGCAGTTTGCCGTGCACGTGCAAATCCAGATGGACACGTGCGGGAAATGAGAATTTGCGTATATGATCAATCGGATTCGCTCGATACAACGAGCAATTCCAGCAGTATATTAGAGAATTTCGTTGAAATTCATAATGTATTATATATATATATATATATATATATATATATATATATATATATATATATATATATCATAATGTATAATAGAAAAATGAGCGAGAATTTACGAAGTACGCGGGATGAAACATTTTTACACACTTCAATTTGAATATAATTTTATTCTTGTCTATGCTTTTGAATATAGGTGAAAAAAACTGTTTTACGTATTATGCAATACGTGTTATGTATATATATATATATATATATATATATATATATATATATATATATCCAGTAATACATACCGAATATATGTGCCGAATATACAGAATGAGTGTAATATATACCGAGATATTGAAAATAAAGTAAGTCTAAGACTATCTTTTATTTCCTTTTTTTCTCTTCCATCTCCTCTCCGTTCCTTTCAGATAACCGATTTGCCATATCTCAATATTTGCGGCTTCTCGTTTACTTTCGACGAGACCCAGCTATGATTGATCTTTGCTATTTTGTCGATCATGGGTGCACGAAACGCACGTCTTTGGTTTGCAATAAGTTGTACTTCGTTTTTATCGAGATTGCGAATGGAAGTTTTTCATCATTATTCGTTAGAATTAGGTAAGAAACTTTGTTTTTCAAAAGCACTGAATAATAAGTTTAATAAACTTCCAATATATTTTCTTTGTTCTAAATTTATATAAAGCGAGAAATTTAATTACTTCTGGGAATTCTAAATGTAAAAAACGAAAGATCTACACACACACGTGTGTGTGTGTATATAGATAAAATAAAAATAAACAGTTGAAAAGTAAAAGTAATATCCTACAAAAATTCGTATTGACGTCATAACTTCGCCATACTTATAAATATATCGTAATAATCAGTCTCGTTTATCTTACCTTAATATCATGACATACCTAATACTATTTACTTTTCAATATATAACGCAATAAGTCCTATTTTCATTTTTAAAACTGAAATATAATTTATCGGGAATATAAACGTGATCTATCGAGGATAATGAAAATTGTAATCTGTTCCAATTGAGTCGGACTGTCGAAATACTTCGGTGGTAGAGAATAAGAAGGGAGGTCAACAGAAAAGCCTGAAATTCATCCACAATTCCCGGCTCTCCTCCGTTCAAAATGCAATTCTTTGTGCACACCGCGTCGTAAACAATGGAGAACAATAGAGCAATCATCTCGTCGCCCGTACCGTGAATCTCTTTTTCGCACTCCCATTTTCAATGTAAACGCCCGCGTATTTTCTGAATTTCGCGTTCATCGCTCGGATACTCTGTACCCCTTCAATTCACTGCCTCTCTCCCCATCCAACTTTCTTTCTTCTTTGCGACGGAAACCTCTATTGATGGCTAGGGAATGTAAAAAATAGTAAATATTTGATTAGAACTTGCCGTATTATATTTAAATGTATAAAATTAATCAAACATTTATAAAATATTAGTTGGCCAGAAATTTTAGGTCATGCCTATCATATACCAAATATTTTTTACTTAAACATACACAACTATATATATATATATATATATATATATATATATATATATAGCTTTTCGTAATCATTACTCCATATACCTTATTAATATTTACCGTTGCAGACATATATATATATATATATATATATATATATATATATATATATATATATATATAGAGAGAGAGAGAGAGAGAGAGAGAGAGAGAGAGAGAGAGAGAGAGAAACGAGCACGCGAAGGTAACTCCTCCACTACCACCGCCCCCTCCAAGTGGAAAGGGAAATCGATATACACGAGAGTCGCCACTTCCGGGCAAGCATAATACGTATATATATATATATATATATATATATATATATACACACATATACACGGCGCGTGGACGCGGAACTTTCTGAAAGTTGCGCTTGCAGCCAGACGAACTCTATAGACGCGACCTTCGTTCTCTTTTTATTTTTTCCCGCACTGCTCGCAAGTCCAGTCGATTCGATCGGGGAGAATTCTTTTCTTTTCCTTTTCTTTGTTTTATTTCACTGACTTTCAGCATTTCAAAGAATCGCATATGATAGGATTTAAAAAATACCCATCGGTTGTCGGACTAGAGGAAGTGTTTTCGGTTAATGATTTCCTTCGCGATCCAATTGTATTTTTAGAAAATCTGAAAAGATTCGTGTTGGTTGAAAAGCATCGCACGAACAGATTGAACTAAATGCATTAGTTAATATCATTCTCCAAAATGTAAGAGCTGAAAGTTTTATATACTATTTATAATGGAAACAAATCATTGTCATATTGAGAGACTAAATTGATCTTATTGTCGAATAATATATAAGATACGTGTTATCGCAATAACTAGGTACTAGACAATAGAAACTTATGACATAGATTCTGGAGGCATATCTGAAATCGTCGCCATTATGGAAAACAGCTCACGCACTCAGGTTAATAACTAATGCGAGAGTTCATCTTACGGGAGGGAATTGTAAGAATTCTAAACTGTCGGAATGGGATTATATTTGAAACGATTGAAGTTACGTTTCTGTAATACAGATTATCATATAAATAGCATGTTTCATCTTACACATGATCTAATTGCTTACACGTCTGCTTTTGAAATAAGTAATCTTATCTTAGTATAAAGTAACATTGATCCTGTATAAATACTAACAAAGCTGTTTATTTTTCTCCGGATTGATTATTTTTTAGATTTAATTATTCCCGAATTACTATTTTTTCGTGCCGAGACCTTGACCTTTCAATGTAATGTTAACAAATAAGAATAATTAGATAATCGAATCGACTATTTTCATTAGTTCGGCTGTAGAAAATCACTGCTCTGATTGCAAATTCACAAATCCACCATTCCAGGTGAAAACGGCAGCGAATACATCCATGTTTTTACCATGGTAATCATGCAATCACAGTGTTAGGCACGTTTAAATAAAATGCACTACATTTGCCATCGGAATTTTATTCCAAAACTGAAAATATGAAAAGCAAATATATGTTGTTGCCGCAACATTTAATATTTACCCGGGCCATAATTTCGATATCGAAATAAACCGGTTACCTCCGAATCTCGGGCGAAGTCGATACTAAGATCGCTGGTGGATTTATAATGTTGGGAAAAAGTAAAAATCGTGACTTATTATACTTATCATACACCGCTGTATTATCTTTTACAGTAATGTATCAATTGGAACAAAAAAATATAATTTGTAAATAAAAAAGCACTCGCTCTGATTACTGTGGTGTCTATGTCTGTTTGTGTGTCTAATACATATTTAGAAGATTAATAATAGTAGTGTAAAACATTGCGAGGCGCACGTGATAATAGTGCAATTATTAATGAGCATGCATTATTCAATGGAATGTAAAAATACACGTAAAGCAGGCTATATCTATATACCAGTCTATTACAGATTGATCAGGATAAAATTCAAGATTTAATTTTTAATTATCATTAGAATGCACTGATTATGTGAATGAAAAAAAATTTAATCGATGAGAGGATGATTTGGTCGAAATTTAAATATGCAAAATCAATTAAGGAATAAATGAATTCTTAATTATTCTATCCATCTTTTTTTGTAAATTCTCTTCTTATTATTTAAATCTATTAGGAAGGTCCATTATATATTGAATTCTGCAATATATTCAGTGCGTCTAATGCGCAACGCGTGCCTCTTATAATCGTTCTATAAATAATGGAAAACTTCGATTAAACTTTCCCGAAGAAAAGTACACGCATGCATTATCCCTTGACGAATAGCTGCTCTAATACAACCGTTCGTTCGGTCGTATATAAATTTTCCCATAACACTGATGAAAACCCCTGCCCCCTCCGCTCGTGACGAGGTAGCTTATCCTCCTAAAATCTTATAAATCTTTAAAGAAGAAAATTTAAAGTAGATATTGTAAACTTTAACGGCTCGTTGTTTCTTTCTTTTGCTTTTATATTCTTATATCTTCACGCCCGTCCGCGCTGCTCTTTGGGCGATGGGGGAAAGGGGAGGGGAGGAAATTCGTTGCGAGCAGAACCATAGTGTTTAGACCGAGATATTTCCACGATCCTTTCCCGAGTGTATTTCGCTCCAGGTGAATTTTTAATTATTCAGCAATTTTTAATCCGCGGTAAATCATTATCTCACGCTCTAATTACGAAGCTAATTAAGCAAATAGCGTTATTTTTCGCGTATTTGGCGTTCATTGATTTAAGTATGACGCAGCGCTATATTTTGCCTTAATTATAAAATGAATAAAATAAACATCGTAAAATTTGACATGAATAAACGTTCTATAATACAATTAAATGCTGTATAATTGTAGATTTACTACTCTCCCTTTTACTTTTAGGTTCACCGTATGATCTTTTAATTCTAATTGTTAATTCGCTACGTGCTGGTTCAGAAATTATCACATTAAATTATACAGCAGAATTTTTATTTGCAACTTGATGAAGTTCTCTTCCCTTTTCTTATAATTGCACAGGGTATTTTTAAATAAATTAATATACCGACTTATGGTAAGACAATTATATTAAACGTTCATTTAATATAACAGATAAATAAATAAAGAAATAAAATAATTATATATAATCTGCTAGCGTAACAATGGAGACCAGTGAATTATAAAAATGATTATCTTACTTTGCAAGAAAATCTTTTTACTAAGCTGAAGCAGAGCTTTTATGTTCTAGCTTGATTGTCGAAACAATGCGAAGAAAGATGCTCCGATAATGTAAAATGTGAAAAAAGGAATCTTATTGTTTACTGTATATATCATATATAGCAATATTTTCAAAGCTGCCAAATACGATATTTTGTAAAACGCACATTTAGTAAAAGCTGGGAAAATGCAGCAAATTATTTTCAAAATTTTTTTTTCCAGTAATGTACTAATTATTTTAATCACAAGTTTAAGCTTTATATTCTTTAGTATCTGCATACCATTGTTTCATTATCAGATATCCGCACCAAGTTAGGCACCCATTTAAGAATTTTATGTAATTGTCGTAAATCAAATGATAAGAGGTAGAATTTTTTCTCGCTATATTTATTAATATTTTTGTTGTATATGATTATTCGAAAACCTAAAGAGCTATAATATTCTGTACACTGTTATTACAGCAAGATATTTGAAAAAGCATCAACTAGTAAAACCGAAATGACGCCATAATCTATTACTTCAATATAACTTTTCGACTCCCATGATATACAACAAAGTTCAGGACTCTTGTGCAAGTTGATTCTGACCTTGCGAGACTTACTTATCTTCCATCGCTCGAGCGTCAGCTGTCTCACGAAGTAATTTCACACTTCTGTTGAAATGTACTATTATTCTCTTCCTTTCATTCATTTGAATTTAAATTAATATCTTAGTATCAAACTGCAATGCTCAATTTATTTTGGAAAATTAAGGGACTTGTTTCCAACTCATTGAAAAGTATAATAGATAGACAAGATATGAAATGTTTATGATTAATATACAACATTCTTAGGAATTTTTTATCTGTAACTTTACCTTTGACAAAGCCATTGTGTTAGCTGTTATTTAACATAGTATACAGTTTCTCTTTGTAGAGTCTATAGACGCACTTTCCATTCGTACTTCAATGAAGAATATTTTAATTAAAACTGAACTAAGAAAATGTTGCTTTTCATTTTTCAGTTATACGATTTTTTCTCAGCCTATAAAATAATTTTATTTAAACTAAATAAATTATCTTTAATAATAATGTATGTTCAAAATAATAACAATTTATAATTTAAAATAGCTATCTATACAAGTACTTTACATTGAACGTAAAAATACGAAACTACAAACAAGTGCAAATATTTAAAAATGAAACAAGACAAATAATTTAAATAATTGAAGATCATATATTTAGCACCTGCACGTTTCAAAAAAACGTTCGAGCACTGTTAATTTTGATTACTACCTGCTACTGATTATTTCATTAATTTAACAGCCACCAAAGCATTAATGTATTTTCAAACGTTATGTGAAAGATGACATGTGACAAGCTTACGATAAAGCGCTTAAGAATGTATGGATATTTTATTTATACATAGAACAATTTTTAAAAACAGATGCCCAGAATAAGTCATGGATAAATGTACTAGTCGAGTATGGACTAAATAAATCGACACAAAGTGTCGAATAGAGAACATATACAATTTGTTTCTTATTTTTTTCTAATAGTGACCATTATTTTATTTAAACTGAGCTGAGATTGCAATCGATAAAGTTTTTTAAGGTAAATTCAATATAAAAGACATGACAATTAATACAAACTGTGATAACAGTAATTCATACATGTATAAACCAGAAACCTAATAATTAAACTAGGAAATATATAAATGAAAACCATAAAACCGACGAATAAATCAAATGATGAATGAAAAATCAGATCTATATAAAAGCATTAAATCTTAGATAAAAGCTGTACTGAAACAGGCTCATTGAAACTTAGAGTGTAAAAGACCTGTAATTAATGAAATCGGAATTATATTTCATCGAAATAAAGATATTCAAAACAGATCGAACACACAAATTAAAACTATATGTAGCAAAAAGATTAAGTCGATTATACCTACATATGTGGTAATCTAACATTTCAGTTTCCGATTATAATATTAAATGCAATGGTAATCAAGCGTTTTATCAATCAAATACTACTTGGAATTTAGTAGAAAAAATATCTTCCTTATTAAAAAAGGTGTATTTTAAAATCCAACAAATCTTTAGTCGATATACTACTTAGCGAATAATGACTAATTTATAATAGGCAGAATGAATAATTCATAATAGGCGAATAATCGATTTTATAAATCTATCGTTTAACTTAGGAAACATCTATTAAAAGAAGAAATTCATTGGAAAGTATCAGAAGATCTTATTTGCTTTTCTATATAAATAACCATTCTTGGAAAGTATTGAACATTGGTAACTTCTTTTAAATGCATACAGCAGTAGAAGACGATATTAATAAAATCCTCTTGTGGTACTTTCTTATTATTTCCTTTAATCCGTTTCTCTTACAAGACTTAGGCTATCGCAAATACAAGGTAACTCGCAATGTTGCTTCTAATAACTACTGATGTAATCGCTTATTTAATTAAAAATCTAGCAGCTAAGTATTCATCAATTCACAGTAACCAATATGAAAATCTTGGGGTATTCAGAGCTCAAAGAAAGTGTGCAAAAAGAAAGAAAAAGTCCTTTTTTTAACAAGGAAAGACACTCAAGAAAGAAGAGAGGAAGAGAAGAGAGGCCGTAAACGATTCTGACTCGGGCGGCAATTGCCATACCCAACGGGACAAGATGCCTTTTACAAGCGGCAATTAGAGGAAAGGACAGTTCAAGGGATTTCGTGCGATCCGGCAAACCTCCGAACATTTACGGATCCGCTAAGGGAATGGAAACGAGCGCGTATACGGCGAGCACGTGCGCTTTTCCGTACATACACGTTTCTTGCTTTGACGATTGGCTTTTATAATCTCATACGAGGGCCTGCCAAAAGAGCCCCCGCCTCGAAGAAGCTGTACGGGGGATTAATGATGTTATCTGTACTCTGGCTGCTCGACCGTTTTGATCCAGAATTAGAGCTCATCCCTCTCACCATCTATTTGGCTCGACTTCGGCACAGCGAGAAGTAATACTTCGTGCCAGATTACGCAATTGAATTGCTATCTTTCATTTTTCCCCCTAGTTTTAAGAGTCGGGAAAATTAATAGAAGGACGTTGACTTTCGTTCAACTCCGTCTAATAATGGCAGGGAATATGGTCAAGCTAATTGAATTCGAGCATTTATTTATTTTTTTATAGATAATGCATAATTGTTCTTGCTCAGATTGGTGACAATTAAATGCACAATCGTCGCTAGAACCTGATGTAAAATAATACTTTTCCTTGATGATCAATATTGGCTAATCAAGAAAACCCATTTTCCTCTTGTTAAAAAAGCATATTACAATTGTACACCATTTCACCTGTTCATGATCAAATTCACGCACGTCATTCAAAAATATTTCAGAGTATGATTTTTCTGAAATTCGGTCAATGTTGTGTGTAAAGCTTGGCTCAAAATTATCTACCATTTTGAAATTGAATCCCCTTCAATGAAAATAAACAGAGCAAAAATAAGATAAATAAACGATAAGAGATAAAGTTTATAGTTAGGCGGCGTCAAGACTACATTTATTTTGTCCATCGTTAATCTGCTCTTGATTCTAACCATTTTTTTAAAAGGATTATTAGTTTCAAAATGACCGCTTCTACCTCACCAAATTTTGTTATTCGTAATTTTCATCTGATTCTCTCTTAAAAAGTTATTTTTCTTAACTTTTTCAAGTTAACCTTCAATGGTTTTAGATAAAAAACCCCAATACGATTGAAGCCATATGAATGTTCACTTTTTTAAACGTAGTAGACTGAGATCTAGTAAGAACAATTCTTTATAAAAATTAATAAGGATTATGTTATTTGGGGACATTGTTTGCTCCATGTATCCATGTTTATTGATCAATCGCGACTCGCAAATTTTGACCATCTCTCGTACACACGGGAATTGAAAAAAGAGAAGGAAGTCGATTTCCTTCTAGGATCGATTACGAGTGATAGGGTATGGACAATTGCAATGGTGGTATTAAGGATTGTTTCGTTCGAGATACGCCTTTTTTGTTCAGTTTTCTGAGTTTTGAACGATGAACCCTCGTAAGCACATTAGACTTTTAGATGATTAACCTTGGCGAGATGTTATCTAGTACGATTCGCCAGATTTGGACTGATGCAAAGTATAGAACAGGAGAATCAGCGCAACGTGATTGTTCCCTACAGAACGATCTCGCTCGATGGCTTATCTCAAGTTTTATATGCACCGCTTGCGCAAAGAGTAATCCGGAATTAAAAAAATTACAATTTATCTATTTGCGAGAGCGTTTTCGTTGGAGAATACATACTTATTGGTGAATAATCGGGCATATAATATACATGATGTTATGATAAGGATTTATTATTATTTATTACACACAGTTATATATTACATTGTTATTTTGGTTTGTGTATGCAGTATTTTTCTTATTTATTGCTGGTATAGTCCCGATAAAAATTAGTTTGTATTATGCATATGTAAGCATAATATTTGGATAATACGGAATAGCGATTAATGTTTCGTTCGTGTAATTTTTAAAAAACTCAGATACACTAATATACGATCAACTAATGAAATTATTCTTTAACTTTCCCAATCTATATCGAATTATAGAATAAAAATTATAACATTTAAACTATATCGATAGAAAATCTGTCAATTATTGGCTAATCTATAAACATTTACATTTAGAAACACTTTTTGCGCAAATATCTGAATATCTGAATTATTCAGAGAGTTAAAAAGATCTGCATAGATATTCCAACACTAATTTAAATATTCGGAGTTTTTATTCATATATATCCGAATATTGAAATATCCGATTCATTCGGACAATTAAAAATTTCGAATAAAATTCCAAATTCTCAACAAAATTACTAGCTACTATAAATGTTACATTTGTCCACGTATTTAATCTGTATTCTATATCATCTATAGCTTTTTCGCCAGTCACATAATCGAAATTTTTTTTATACATCACGGAATCTATATTATATATTTAATTGATAACTTTGTAAAGTGATGGGCTCTTTTTACTAAACTCGGCATCCTCGGACATTTTCTTTATCAATTATTTGAAACAATCATTTATTACATCGAATCAATAATTTATTCACTTTCGAGCCCGAGTTTCGTGTAATGAAACACGTGCACTGAAACAGACAGCCGCGACAGGGAACGTGGGGTCCGTAGAAGAAGAAGAAGAAGAAGAAAAGGGGCGAATGCCGCATTTTCTTTTTTCACCAGTCAGTACTTAGGTGTTTTTCAAGCTAGCGCCAGAAATCGAAACGTAAATGAGTCAGACAATATATATGCATATATATATATATATATATATATATATATATATATATATATATATGTATATATATGTATATACAAAGCACAATTAGTCGTAAGTTTGCCGTTCGGCTTTTTCGCCCATTAATTCTCGATTTGGCGAGTGCGCGCAGGGGCGCTTAAAGGTAGAAGGAAAAACCTAAAAATCCGTACTTTCGTCGGAGCAATAGAATATGAGCGCGCATTGTTCCCAAGAGTAATTAGCGATTAAACTGTTTTTAAATATGTTTCGCTCGTTTTCTTTTTTGATTAAATAATTTTAACTAATATCAAAGGATTCGAATTCCAAGACTTTTATTACATGTTCAAAAAAAAAAGAGAGAATAGAAAGTACTTAATCACTCGCCCATTACGAGTCTGTTCGGAAAGCTATTACAGTCAGCGAGGAAAAATATGCGTGGCACGTGAGCCTCGGATCGCTCAGATTTCTCGCTGAAAACTCGTATAGAAAATGCGAAAACGCAATTTTCGACTCGATTACAAAATCTTCGCATTCTCGGAGAAAACGAATCGGATGAAAAAGTTGGAATAAAAAGTTTTATCGAACGTTACAATGTCGAATTGAAGTTTTACGGAACTGTCGGACGCGAATCCGCGGTTATATTTAATCTTTAATAATAAGTTTAATGTTCAATCGATGAAAGAAAGACAATAGAACATAATTATAACTGTCGATAAACTATATCCAATGGAGTAAACTTTGCTTTGTTGATAACAAAAGTATAGTTATCCAATACAATACTTTTATAAAGTTACTATTTTGAACTTTAATTCAAATTTTCGATACGTATTATACTTTATCATTCTATTGTACGCTACATGATTTCAAATCTATCAAATGATGATTTATATCTAACAAATTATTTCTTCGTATTCTTGAAGGAAGGCTATGTTTTTCCTGCAGAAAAAATCTTAAAAAATGTAAAAAATGTAAAAAAATTGTATTAAAACTTTTCCGAGAGCTTTTCACTTTCTTCTTTTTGTAATTTTAATCCAGACTAATCATCTCAATATTTCTACAGCTCTTCTTTTCTCCCCCATCGCAATGCTGAACTTAATCTACCAGCTTAACGCAGCATTTTTAGTGCTATTTTTCTACTCCTATTCATTGCGTTTGTATATATATTCCTATTATGTGTAATAATAGTAAGGATATAAAATATTTTTTCATTATTTAAGATTCCGTTAATGTTTAATTAATTAATGTTTCGCTTACAGTGAATGTAATAGAGTAAAATATACGTGAATAAAACCAAAAGATAGTTGGATAATTTCAGTACATAAATATTGAGCGAAACTATTATTATTATTAGCTGCTCATTAATGCACAGTTAATAAGTGTTCATTGATAACAATATGTATAGCAGGTTAAGCACACGTTTGCCATTAACTATGTATGCCTTCAATCAAGCTTATTCCCAATAGTAAAAAGTATTTATATGAAACTAAAAATTGCTAACGAGTCTGTAACGTAAATTGTTCATGATCTAAAATACACTTTTCTTAATTATCTATATTTAACTTCCACGCACAATATTTTTAAATGAACAACGTTATATTTCATAAATCTCGTTCATTACAAGATTCAATCAAAAACCATTTGTCTCTTAGCAAAATTAAGTACAATGATATATATGTATATAAATGTCTTAAGCAATGAAGAAAAACTTTTAAGAGTGTATGACTTATTTAAATATATGATGAAACCAATATAAAAGAATAAAAAATACCTAAAATTACAGTTTTCGGACATTATCGTATGATTATTCGGACATTATTCCACATGTTTAAAGTACTGCAGTTTTATAATAAACTGGGAAACATTTAGGATATTGACGTATGCTGATTGTCAATACTCTGTATGCAAGTATAGTATGAAAGTTCATCAATAAAAACGTATGTAGGGTTCGTATCCATACTACACTAAAGTTATAATATATCTATTAATGTTTATATATTTTGAACATTAATAGACATTTTGAACTTTGTACATTTTGAAACATTACTTAACGGTTTATTAAAGAACGAAAAGACGTTAAAGAACTTACCCTGTATTTCAGTCTCAAGTGAAACTCTGAATTCTAAAAGTAATACTTGCATTGTATTGAATTATTTATTAACCGACTGATCTTTTATTTATCGACTGCAACTAATGAAAAATTAATATCTTCGTAAAAAATTCAAAATGCTTATGAGCCTCTTTTCAGCGATAATTTTAACTTTTATTTAATTGTTTGCAGTTTTTACTATATTTATTAATGATTCATTTTATACAGGATTATTTCTTAATCTGTTTGAAAATTTTAACGATTACCAATTATTATACTAAAAGAAAATATTTAGTTCAATTTTCAACGTTTTATTTTCGATTTGAATTCGAAAATTCTCCGGAATTAATCAACAAGTCACACTGAAATTCTATTAGCGAAATCAAAGGTCATAAGAAATATAATCGCATTTCAATTGTTTATTAAAAGCAATCCATTATTTATTTTTCTCTATCTATATTGTAACGAAATAATATATCTACATTGATTCCACGACACATGAGAAGCTAAAACGTTAATTGAGAACGAAGGGATGAAGCTCTGAGAATAATTTCAATGTAAAATTGTAAAAAGTGTCGATTGTCAACATTGCTATTGTAATAGTGTTAACTGCTGAGTGAACATATTGGGATTTCGCAAGAGCTGCACTATATTTATAACATCGCCAGAGTCCGCACACCTTTCAATTCCATTAGCCGAAAAGAGCGAAAGGCTCTTTGAAACGTTACATAATTGATCAGGCTGGAGAACCGAAATGCATTTATATATATATATATATATTTGAAACGAACAAGCGTGAAAATATCTGGTATAGCGTATGTATTTATTACTATTAGCACGCCCATTATTAATGTACTGTTAATGCATGGATTATACATTATTTCTTGTATACCACTACCTATTATTAAATAAAGTACGTGTTGTACTTAATACAACAGTTTTTTTTTGTTTGTTAATATTCTTTATTTTTTCTCTCATCTAGTATATACGTGAATACAATAGCAAGTTTTCCTCATATCATCTTACAATAAATCAATTTTCAGTATTAAAATGTACTGTGATATGTAAGTCAAATTTACGTAAGTTTGTGAGCGATCGAAAGAACTGGTACGATTTTTTTGAAAATCACGTGCTGTTTTATGATCTTTTTACAATTTTTTGACAGAATAATGTAGGAATTAAAATTTCCCTCCATTGTCGTTGAGAATGAAGGTGAATCAATCAACGAGTAACTTTATAGATGAGTGTAGTCGCATAAATGTCTTTTTTATTATATCGAGTTTTGAAGAGAAGCAAATCGGAATGAACGTAGAAAGTAGAATTTGATTATTAATCTCAACAAGCAACAGATAATCAGTTATGTATTTTACTTATGGTAAGTGTGATGATACAATGATGGATATTTATGTCTTATTATTTGTCAGTATTCAACAATTTCTGACCTTTCAGCTCGATTGGATAAATGGTATACTAAGGTATAAAGGAGGTATCTATATTATATGTGCGCCGAAACACGACAGATCCAATCTGGTTCCTCGGCTATTATCTTTTTTTCTCCTTTTAAAAACACATTAAAACACTTTTTTGTCCAGACTCCTTTAAGGTATCGATCTGAGCTCAAAAAGGAAAAAAAAAATTAAAACTTACGTAATATAACGTGTGTCAAGTTCAGGATGAGGCCCATTCACCACAGTAAACTTATTAAAGTATATTAATTATAATATTATTAAATTATTACTTCCAGATTTCTCCGATAATACTGATTTCTGTTTATTTATTAAGCTAAATAATATCTTTATTATTATAATTATGAATATTATACTTAATGTATACTTTATGTTTAAGCGATAATATTGATAAAATATTACTGTGTATCAAGCATTGCGGCAAATGTACCGGTCTGGGTGTATGAATTTTTATTCTCCTACCCATTATGATTTATATTGACTATTGCGTGCATGTATGGTACATACACCTTATATACATACCCTTCTTTTTCTTAAACATTTGTATATTTCTATATATTGATCATGCTTATATATATATATATATATATATATATATATATATATATATATATATAATTATTTTCTCATCGGTGTATTTTTTTATTCTATATCAGTCTATTTTTGTATATTACTAAAAAGCGCACAAACATATACAGTTTCTGAGGTACCTTCATAAATACTTTCTTGTTTGTAAATATTTGCCATAATTTACTGTATCTCGTTCTCTTTCTCCTCTCTTCTCGCGATCTCTCCCTCTCATTCACTCTTTTTTATTATTTCGTATCCAAAATTACAAATAAACATACGTCTATCTTATTTATCCACCTCTCTCACTCTGCGAAAACAAGGGGAAAAGGTGGGAAAAATAGCTGCAAACGAGCAGTCCACATAATATACATTTCCTGCTCTCTAACTTTTTACCCCTATAGGCCTGGAATCAATACAAACACGTAAATACACGATATACTCTTGCATGACATCGAAGAAACCGGTCTGGCTGCGGTATATAAGTACTTCGTCAATTTTTAATTACCACGCTGATATATATATATATATATATATATATATATATATATATATATATATATACACTATATGTAGTGGGTTCGTACACAACTTTTAGCATCGAGCATTTAACTGCTCGACAGAAGTCGCCGCTGACGGGTGGTGGTAAGCAAAAGAGCGGTTGCGATGTACGAAACGTTCGTAGCGGAAAAAACGCGGTATACACACGAATCTGGATAGGTCTATGGACGTTTTCTGTATGGGAGAGTTGACACAACAAAGCCACCCCGTGAAAAAACAACCGGCGACCTATACGTTCAAAGAGCTCCTCGATCGAGAGGTCGACTAGCTGCACTCGTGTCTTTATCCAGATAATTGTGTATATATATATATATATGTAAAGATGTAGATAGATTGCGGGGTCATTGAGAACGAATATAGATATATAAAAAACAGTTATTTATTAGTAATGGCTGTCTTAATTCGTCTTATGGAGCTTCTATTTGTCGTGAACGAAGAAACGTTACGTCACTTGTCAGATAGCTTAGGGGGGGAGAAGGAGATCTTTGAAATTTATAAAGCTTCGTCGATTGACGTAGGAAAAAAGACGATTTCCGAGCTGATTCGATTGATTTTTTTTTTATTCGAAAGAATCGATTATATGGAAGCCGGGATTAGAGTGTGGAAATGAATAATGAATGATGACGAGCTTCCGTGGAAAGTTGCTCTTTGACGACTCGACAGGGCCGTAGTTCGCTGATAATGAAAATGATTAAAAATTTATTTATACAAAATATTGATTGGATACTTTGTGAGGCGAAATATTTAGATTGGACGATGTGGATTATACTCTTCTACTCTATCTAAAAAGTAAAGATTCATTTATCAGGTCATATATATATATATATATATATATATATATATATATATATATATATATATATATATATATAATTATTAAAATAAGAAATCTGTTGAAAAAAATTTATCTACTTCTCAACTTACATAATTTGATAGATATCTGTATAACATATATTTTGATATTTTTCAGAGTCGATGGAAAGTATCATTATTTTCGAGCTGTCAAACTTTTTTGACCAACAACTATTATAGATATATTTTTAAGAAAATGTTTTTGGAAAATAGAAAAATAAGAAAAATCTTGCACGAATATCAGAAAAATAGATATTATTTTCCATTCAACTGACTAAACCACGTTGAATGACAGACAATTTTAATCCATTAATGAAACAGCCTGAAACTGGTATTTTTATAAGATTTTTTAGTAGAGAATAATAGTACGATACATATTGTTCTTGTAAAAAATTCATAAATACAGGATGAAAAACTATATTTTGAATTATAGAAATTTCTAATTATTACAAATACGATAAAACTATCCTATCTGACTATCCTAATACACGGAGAAAATGTTTCAATTATAAATTACAATACTGTAATAATACTATACAAAAATGTAAAAAAGTAACATAATTTCTAATAAATGTTACAGCGCTATAATAGTAAATTTTCAACTTTTCGCTTGTAAAATTTTTTAACAAGTATATTAATATTTTAGATTTGTACTATCTGTGATCAAATTATTGGACAGTATTGTCATTTCTACTAGAAAATTTTAGTTAGTATATGAAACATAATATTAAATTTGAATAAATTATATATATATATATATATATATTTTATAATAATAGATTAGTATATTACAAGAGTATTATTACTAGATTATTAAAATATATTATATCTTAAATATTTGACTCTCTGTTGTTTTTTGTACATTTTTCATATACATTCTCATTGTTTGAGGGCTAATTCGGAGTTAGTTCTCCATCTGTACTTCTAGATGACATTAGATTTTTCGTGGAAAAATAATACAGTATTAGTATGTATTCGTCAATATATTGAGTCAAATTTATTATACAAACTACGTAATATATCACGTTAGCTTTTCCAATTGCTTACATTTTGAGTCATGTCTCAAGGGAAATTCGATTCTGGGTTCTCCTAGTGGATTTAGCTCTATTGAATAACAAACTAAATTTTTAATTATTATTGATTATTTTTTGGAGCATTTCCAAATAAAAAAATACCTTTTTATGATTATAACTATTTTGTATTAAAACTTTTATATTTATTTGGAGTTTGCTTTTATAATTGATTAAAAGTTCGTACGAATATTAAACTATAAATTGATTGTTTCAAAGATAGAATAATGATAGAGTCATATTTAGAGTCATAGAGTCATATCGAAGAAAAGATTTAAAATATATACAATCTGCATTATAATAAACAAATATGATAACTCGATTATAGCAGATCTTTTTGTTTCATCAGTAAAGATTTTTTGAAATAAAATAGAAACAACGACTGGTAAATAAAAAAATATTCATTCATTATAATATTTAATGACCTTTCTAATTTATTCAATACTATTTTTTATGTAATTATGATGAATTAAGTATGCGACAATCTTTTAATTAATTTCCTGGCTTAATATGGTATTTCACAACGAATATTTTAAAAATTAATTCATAAATTCAATTAATAAATTTAAATTCTGGTGAAAATAATACAAAAATTTTTCTTCTTTGCCAATAAGATTTTAATGGAATTCCTGATAAATTATAAAAATGGAGAAATAATACGATCTACTGTTTATTAGAAAATTTATTAAGTTATTCTGTTCAGCATTCTTTTATTTCAAAAATAAAGCAATAGAGAAAAAATATACGTGCAGACAATACTTCAAACAAAAAAAAAAACAAATTAATATTCTAAAATCAGTCAAGAATAAAAATGAAAATCAGCGTCCAGAATATAGTTTACTTACTGTAAGAAATCCGAAACATCAATGCAGATATGACTTACCTGTAACAGAGAAAAAAAGTAAAATTTAAATTATATTCTTATAACAAAAATTATATAATATAAATGGAATTTAATGAAATACTAATACAAATAACTGAAAAGATATCCTGTATAATATAAAAAGAATAAGTAGTAACGAGGCATCGTTAATACACTGTAGTACTAACTTATTCCGTAATGGAACAAAAACATTCCCAACGGATATTAGCCTGATCAGTATTCATTAAAAATCGGTTCGATTTCATCCATTAACGCGGAATGGTACTCCAATGATAAAATAAAAAACATCTAAAAATAGAAACACGAGCCCACAGTCCAGCGATAAATTATTAGTTTCAGCACTTCGTCATTACGCTGTAGAGGAGATGCTGCTTTAAATCCTATTACGAAAACATTCTCTGTATTTTCAGGTCCAGCCCTAGTTTTTATTATAATTTAGAACGGTAAACGAATGAATACAATAGATTACCAGCAATAAAAAATCAAAAAAGTTAGAAACTTTATGTTTTAGCTTGTTAAATTAAGAAACTTAGGAATAACAACATTTCCTTTACTTATAACATAACGTCACCCCTTAATTTAAACAAAAACGAAAAATTTATGTACATTTATTTCTGATTTTTTCACGCATAATTTTCTTTAGGGCAATATACTGTTGTGATTGGCACAACAGAAATTACGCTGTCATTTAAGAGGAAAAAATTTCTACACTGTAATTAATTTATCGAAACAATTGGATATCATGATTCTTTTTTTATTTTTCTGAAAAATAGCCAGTTTTTTCAACAATTGGACCATATTTCAAAACGCTACCAATATTATGTCCGGTAATTTTTGAAATTACCAATAAGCAACCAAAAAAAAAATATTATTGAAATAAGTAGTGCGAGATGTCAGATGTAACTCGATTCACACAAGTTGAATTTAATATTATCGTAATATTAAACGATCCAATGAAAAAGTTAAAAATATTCGTGCCCAAAAGCTCGTATGCCGAAATAATGTTGCGACATCTCATCGGCCCGTCGAATATATGAAACGTACAATACTCAAAGAAAATGCTGTCCTCGAGCGAGACGAGGCCAATCAGTCGATGGATCAATGTAGATTCCAACGGACATCCCGATCGATAAAACTTTATCTTCCTGCGAATTATATTTAACTGACATCGACAGTGACGTGTGACTGGAATTCTATCGTCACTTGTTTTCATTTATTAGTTATCACGGTGAAAAATACGGTTAGGAAAGGGCGATCCGACTGCCCCTCCATCAGTTTATCTATCCACATCCCAATAACCTGAGTCCAACGTTTCGAGCCGCTTCGGCTCCTCGTCAAGTACTGATATGCAATTATCACTATTTGGGCAAATATTTATTTGAAACAGATTTTCTTCAGGATACTCCAAGGTATCTACTATAGGCTATATGCTAACTTGAAAAGTTTAATGTAATCAATCTTTCAATTTTTGATAATAAAAATTGACACATGATGATTTTAACAATCATTTTTTATCAGCACTGATCCGTAAATATTCAATGCTAAAATAAAGTTTATTGTCATAAAAGACAAAGCTAGGTTTTTGTGTACTTGAATAATTCTTTTGCATTTCTAAAGTTCTAAAGAAAAAAATCGAAGCTAAGAACTTGCTTTCTAACAAAATTTTCGTTCTTGGAAAATTTCATTAAATAAATAAATAATTCGTAGCTGAGAAACCCGTATTTAAGTTGTCCGTATTTAACTATTGACTAAAAGTTAATGCTACTGAATACTCAAATAAAATGAATTTCCAGGTAAATATTTAAGTTTTCAAAAAAATAAGAACTGATGAATAAAATTTATTAATAATTGAATTACATATTTAAAAAATGTATGATTAATTTTAAGAATAATGATAGTAATAGCTTAAAATTACGATATTATGCTTGAAATTAATTTCAAAACAAAATTTTTAAATTAATATCTTTTGGACAAAGAGCAGTAATGTATAGTAATATAGAGAACAATATTCATCCAAAGATACATTCTGAGCTTCGAATGCATTCTTCAAACTATACTATATGAATGTAAACATGTGTATATGATACAGATTTATAAATATTCAGGATATATTACTGTAAGAAAAAATTCCCCATTGACCAAAACAAATAAAGTACTATATATTGAATGTTATTTTTATATGTATATATGTGTAAAAAATAATAAAAATTTGGAGAATTATTGAAAATCTCAGTATACATAATGATATTTCTATACATATAATATTATCGGTTTCAATTCAGAATCATTGACAAATTTTAGATTTTGGGACAGTCTTAAAAAATACACACAGATAATAAAATAAAAATTCATAACATAGAGATATTTGTAGAAAATATGTTAAAGAAAATTGTAAGATATCGGTTGCCCGTATCAATGACTAATCATACAAGATCAAATCAAAAAATTTTAATAAAATAATACTCATCGAAATCTAATGGGCTCAGCTTCGCTTGAATTCTATTCTTTCAATGATCAGTAAATATCGTCAATTTTTTACCTGCAGTATATCTTACAATCAATTACAATATCTTCTCACTAATCAAAGTTCATAGGATCATGTGGCGCGGTAGCGCGGACCGCTGGTGAGAACCGCCGGCATGGCGCGGCCGCTACACTATTTACTTCTAAATTGAGATTTCGAATTTTCAATCAATGAAAAAAATTGATTTATCACTTCTTTATCGATAATTTTAGCATATCCAAAGCATATCTACTATTTATGACCTAAGGAATCGTTTCCCTATAATAATAAAACTCCCTGTGTGACTATAGAAAATAGTCAGAAACACTTTTTTCTATATATATAGTAATAGTAAATACGCGGCAAAAATTTCAGCACTAAGACCATCTAAACTGTAGCAAAAATTAAGCACTAAGGCATATGTATAGTATAGTAAGATAATATATAGTATAGTAAGACGCTTCAGTTTAATAATATGAGGTTATGCACGAGCATTCGATGTATAATATACTTTATAAAGAAAGGATAGAGATCGACATAGCGTTATTTATATAAAATTTCATGAAAATATTCCTATTCGTAATTTAGTTATAAATTAGCTCAACACTTGGCACTTGCTAATTTAATGGCTCGCACAAGGCTTAATAAGTTAAATAAGAAGGTTGCCATTCAAATTCAGGCGTGTGACTTTGCGATTCAAAAACTAAATTTCTGTTGGCCGTCTAAAATTACACTTAACGATAAATCCTGACACTTCGGGTACAATAAAATAAATTTAAAAAAAAAGTCTATGTACAAAAACGATGTAATTTTCTTTTACGCAAATATAGACAGAATTAAAAAAGAAATATTATCCACGAAGTTGACGTAAATGTTTAATCGAATAAGTGAGACGTGAGGCATAACGACAAATAGCATGTTACGCACACACAAAAACCAAACTAAACTAGAGATTTTCCTTCCTTAGTCGCAAGCTGCAAATCTCTCTTTATCCAATCGCTCTTTTCGCCGTAGCTTTCCAATGGCATCTTGTTAACAAGATTCTCCGTGGCACCTGCCCTCTAAACCCAGCCACCCCGACCACCCCCAGTACCGCTGACGAGTTTCCGTCACGCACCGGAGCAATTCCGAATATAAGAGGGCAACGCACGAGTTGCGCCTACACCCGTGTAATTTTCCTTATATTATTATATACG
This sequence comes from Sycobia sp. Sy_11, assembly GCA_018907035.1. NCBI lineage: Eukaryota > Metazoa > Arthropoda > Insecta > Hymenoptera > Epichrysomallidae > Sycobia > Sycobia sp. Sy_11. Next base: position 5,144,736 of record JACCIC010000004.1, read on the forward strand.
TGACGCACGCGCAAAGCCAGGGCTGTGCACGGGGTACAAAGCCCCGTGAGCGCGCGTCGGTTAAAATTGAATTTTCTCGCGAGCACGCGGGCAGCAAATTTAATCGTTCGCTGCCTTGCGCGGTTGGGCTTCTTCGAGTGGGAGAGAGAAAGAGAAAGAGAAAGAGAAAGAGAAAGAGAGAGCGAGAGAGAGCGAGAGATAAAGAGAGATGGCGAGAAAAAGTAAGAGAGAAAGTGCGTTCGTTTCCATATAATACAGACTTGCGAATACCTACATTCGTGCAGGTTTCTGTACACGGAAAAGGATAGATTTATCAATTAAAATAATTCATATATGCTTTGCGTTTATAATTATAATTCCCTATAAGTCGTGATTGATTGGTAGCATTGTCGAAATAGTAAAAAAACATTTCTTGATTATTAGTTGTTTATTATAACGCTTCTGTAACTTTTTCTATATAAAGTTGGAATGCCTCCCAAGTTCATGCATGCTACGAGTTTATTAAAAATGAGAATCAAGTATAAATAGTTTTCAAAAGAATTACAATCGTGAATTAAAGATCGAAACATCGCTCTGTGTAAAAATATAACATAAAGTTATATTACTATGTTTAGCTAGTATTACTTTATACTACATTACTCTTAGCTACGTACATTGGAGAAAAAGGGTGATAAGAAATTTGTATAAATTATTATAAGACAGTGTTAGAAATGCCATAATAAAAAAATTATTAATAATCAAAATATTTTTCAATTTATTATTTAAACAGTTCGACCTGCGATTAGAGCATGAATTTACAATTTATCTTTCATTAAGATATTTACATTATTTTGTATTATTGTAAATATAATAAGATATACTTTATGTCAATATTTTATTATAACTAATTGAATGTTATTTCATTAAAATTGCATATGCATAAATTATTAATACGATAATATTAACAATGCCTAAGATACATTTTTAATTATTATTTATGATTATCATATGTGGAGGCGAACTTAGTTTCCGACCTTTTTAACGGAAAAAGGAGATTTCTGATGGAAAATGGATACACGTTAGTTAATTCAAAATATTTTCCATAATTTTTTATTACTTTTCCCATATTTCTGGCAATATATTGATATCATGGTGAAAAAATTATGGCGGTTTGGAGGCCATCCAATCATCCACAAATTCTCGCAATTCTGGAACATGTCGAAAGCAATTCACTATCTTCAAACTTATTCCGTTGTCCAAAACGTTTTTTGTCATTAGCATCAGTATCTCGACTTCTCAATCGCTGAAACTACTCTTTACATGTTGTAACGATGGAGATTGTTCGCCATAACATTTTTGAAGCAATTGATACATTTCTGCTACAATTTTTTTTCAAATCAAAGTAGTGTAAAACGATATGTCTAAAAAACGAGTTACCTATAACGATTCATTTTTCACTGATCAAAAAATTAAGAAACTAAGTTCACCTCCTAATATAAGAATAATGAATCGATAAAAATAAAATAATATAGGAAAGTATCATAAGAAATACTTTATAATAATGCATTTATAACTAATAATTTATTTCAAAAGTTACAGTTCAATTCATTTATAACTAATAGTTATTTTATAAAAATAATAATTAATAAAAGTGTACAAAAATTTAAAAAAAATTACTTTAGAAATTGCTTTTACTGAGTTTCATTATTGATCGCTTTTTTCATAGTAATTGACCTATGAAAACTATTAAGATTATACGGTTATTAAAATAATGAAAAAAAAGAAAAAAAATCAATACTCGATGTTCGATCTCTTTCACTGCTGCGGCCAGACCTCCAAGAAGCAGTTTGCAATAGGTAATTTATTATGTACTATAACTCAATTTAGCGAAATGAGCTGCATTATTAATTAGCTGCTCTTGCGTTTTTGATTGCTGAAATGAAAACTTGGAAAGAATTAAACGATATAAAGGAAACTTGAATAATAGGTGTTGAAGTCATTCCCAAGTATAGAACTTAATTAACTTTGCTATAGTGACTCGCTCTGTGATATGAAATAGTTGTTAAATGAAATTGTGCTCTTTGAATCGTAAGGTTGATTTTCTTTCCGTAGTTTCATATACTAATTATTAATAAGTCACTTTTAACTTAGTTATTATGTATTAATTTTGCTGTTATTAATTCGCGAATTAAAATTTTACTATAGGATTAATTATTACGAAACATTTTGGAATCAATACTTTTTGTTCAAATATTTTTCAATTCTAATAATTAGTAGACATTTATCAAGTATTATTTAACACATGTATAAGATTCGACAGATTATTATCAAAAATTGTAATTTTCATTATAAATATATTTTCATTTTCAATCGCTCATGATGAAATTAGTGACAGAATGCGAAAATCATTCTGCTGTGCCGCCACGTCCATCGCAGTTGGCATAACTGTAAAAAGGACTTCTCAGGGATGGATTAGGATTACATGGCTACTGGGGATAAAAATAAAAAGTGGCCCCTTTGAGAGCAGAAAAATTTGATAACCACATCACTCTTTGCTTTAATAATAAATACTGACAATACTTCTCATCTTTCACCTCACACAATTAATGTGATTTAAACATGTTTCTGATTCGCATTAACACCGAAAACGATATTATATTACTACTGTATATTTATTTTAATATCATTTATCTCTAATGTTTTCATATTTTTCTTAACAAAACGCATTTTTTAACTAAAAAAAGTAAGGTAATATAATCATCGTACTGATGTAAATGGTAAAATAAATAAAAAAAACTGATGTGAAATTAATTAACGAAATTTTGTATTAAAAAGACTATTTTGCAGGTAAAGAGTAAATTATTGCAGGTTATAAATAAATTAAATTATTTTTACGATCAATTATCGGTATTATTTATTTGGATGAATTTTAATTCACCAGCTTAAAATATTGATTTTCAGTATTATTCGGAAAAAAATAATTCTTGGTCGAATGGGATTTTTTCGTCTGGAGAGAGACTAATTTTGCAGGCGCTTCATATGCGAAAGTGGCTTTCATTCACGGGCAATTAAAGAAAGAATTTCTTTCGTTTAACATCCTGGGACCTCTGAGAGTCTGGTGCTCAGGGCTATAACTCTCCTTAACTCTCCTCTAGATTCAGCCCTGATTGATTACTACTCTCGACGCGGCCAATCGGTAGCCACTCGACCGTTCATTAGCGGACGAGTTCACCTATCGATTGTTACTGATCGCAAACAAACTTATATATCTATATATACATGTACATATACATATACATATGCATATATATATATATATATATATATATATTCCTTTATTTATTTATTCATTAATGGGCAGACCTTGAAATAAAATAGTCACTAAGCGGCATAGATAGTAACAGATTTAAAACTACAGACTATAAAATATAGTTACGAGTAAATTGTTTAGAAATCAGGAAAACGTAAGATTTAACGATATTTGATAAAACTAATGATGATCAATATATAAATTTAAGAAATATTTTTTTCATAAATATCATTACATTCGATAATGTTATTTGATATTTTTAAAATAAACATTCCAAAAGCATATAAATGTAGATAATAGATGCTTAAAATCCTAAAATAAATCCTCCTATAATAATAGTCATGTTGGTCATGCTATTGTGTAGGAATAGGAGTTTCATAGAACATATATATATATATATATACACTATTTACGATTATTCTAATAACAGTTGATTTAGAAAAATTGTTTACTTTAATATATATATATATTGTTTTTGTCAGTTTACCAAAGTTAAATAATCTAAAAAGACTAGGACCTGGCATTACTCAGATGAACATGACATATCATTACATATGATGAACATCATATATCGACCAATTGACATTCAAATCTTAAAAAATCGAACGAAAATAAAAAGTTTCCTGCCCTGTATACTTAAATTTTTTTAAATGTTAGTATAACATCACTGTATCATAAAAAATTAGATCCGTTTCCATACACGTAGAATGACCATTACGATAACCAAATACCATTGGGCGAGGAGGCACCTACTGCAATTCAATACACCTTCGTATCGCAGTATAGCTGCAGATACTTTCGGTTGAATTCTCGAACTACTAAATCAAGGTATGTCAACTTGCCAGAATGGATTTCGTCACGCAATGGTTACAGTTAATTATAGTTAATCTGGCAATGGACTAAGTTCTATAAATTAAACATTATATTTTATTCATTTCAAAAGAAAAACATAATAAGATCTAACACATAGATAATAAGAAATCAAATTCATAAATATTTAATAAATTTTCAAAATACTGTAAAACCGATAAATGTATTAATTACTTTTCAAGATGTCAAGTGAATTTTTACATGTCACTCTAAGCTTCGTTTAAATAAAAAATATAAAATATTTCCACTTTCCATGATTATTAAGATAATAAAATAATAAAATCGTAAAGAATATATAATCTTTATATTATCTTCATGATTTCCTTATTGTCAAAAAGCACAAATGTACATATGATCGAGCGCATAGAACCATCTACCAGATTAGCGATGAATAATAAATCCTTTAATATAATGCTTCACAAATTACCCGCATATCTATTAATCTACATATATATTAATGATTCTTTTATGTTGTATTTACCGTTGCTTGCCAGTAATCAATGCGTTCGAAAAGTATCGCTCCGCTTGTAATCTTCATCCGACGTAAGCCTGGGGCATTTTCACAAATCTCGAAATATTTCGATCGAGCTAATAATCCCTCCGGCCGAGGAAAACGGCACGATCCGACGTCTCCGTCCAAGCAAATCACGCGCTATATATATATCTCCGACAATCAGCGGCTTCGAAGCGCCACGACGGCGAGCACCACTTCTAGCCCGACTATACACCGCGCTTAATCAGGCAAGACAGGCTCTGGGGGGCGGGAGGTGGGAGAGTGTGGGTGGCTTTTACGACTATCGGATTAAACATGCACGCGGTCACCCTTTATCGGCCCCTCGCGAGTGATTTCGATCCAGGAAGGGAATTCGCTCCGCCCCCCCCCACGCCGCGACCCCGTTCCCCGCGTCTTATTTCCGCCGTCGAGGCACGACGACACAGGGGCACACGGGCACACAGAGCGCCCGATTGTTTCAAAGGGAATCCGATAGATCGAGCGGCCATAATGCCCTGTACTCCCGACGGCAAGCCTCCGGGTCGCGTTGCCGCTCCCGAGCCGAGAGCGGTGCCGTCGACGTGGCGATACGCGGCTGGGAAGGGGGTAGAGGGTGGGAGGGGGGATAGCTAAAGGTGGGACTGATTTATTAGATTAGGAAGAGATGAATACGGGGGCGAAACGAGGACACGGGAGAGGGGCAGGGGGACGCGAGCGCGCGCGGTCTCAGCTGCCAGCCGAAACGCGTCGATCTATCTTATCTCGCTGCTCGGCACGGGTGATGGCTATAGTGCGCGCGTCGGCGCTGCCGCTTGAATATACATATATATATATATATATATATATATATATATATATATATATATATATATGGCTCGTTGTCTCCGATATCGGATCGGATCGGGCTTCGGGGATTGATGCGCACCGCTGAGGAGCGTTTCCATTTACAGCCTCCCTTTTGTACCGGAGCAATCTGTATAACCCTGTATAGTATAATGAAGTGAACGAACAGAAATCTTTGTGTTCTTTTTTGTTATTTGTTTTTTTACTTTTTTTCTCCTTTGAAAGGGATCTAATTATCTTTTGAAGGAGGACTTTGGTAATTGATAACGAGCGGTAGGTATTTTGCAGCTTCCTACGTGGGTAATAAAAATACGTTTATCTGATGAATTATAAATGTGTAAAATATAAAAACGTAATACAAAAAATAGAAGACAGAGTATTTATAGAAATTTAAAAAAAGAACAGTTTTACAGAAATATTTGATTCTCTAGTTTGATTGAATGTATATCATGATAACAGCTTGACCGCTGAAGAAACTGTTTTTAATTACCTTAACTTATTTTATTTATATTACGTTGTATTTCACCAACTGATTTACAAGCCCTGGATCGACTGTACTATAATTTGCGGTCTTATACATTTGAGATAATACATTGTCGTGAAATGTATAGATTCTTTGACATGTTACAGGATTCATTATAGTAATTTCCGGAAATATTTTCCATTATAATTCAGCGATCATCTTAAATATTACTTCAAACCGCAATTCTAACATCATTTCAAGATTAATTTTTTAAGGAGAAATGTGAATCAAATTTTAAGGCAAAAGTATTTCGGAAATACAAATGCTCGTAAGTAGAGAAATATTGTTTTAAAAGAAAATAATTTTGAGTATATTTGGAGCAAGTGTATATCCAGTTTGTCAAAACCTAAATTCTATAATTTGTTATTTCTATAGATTATTTATATTCTTAAATGTATATTTATTATTTTCTTTTATTTTCGGATCCAGATTGGCCCGCACAAATATTAAATCTATTAATGAAATCCCTTTATCAGTTAAATGTATTATAATTAGAATTTTTTTATTTTTTTAAATCCAAATACCAGGTAATTATTATTTACACAACTACTAAGTTAGCTAGTTGTCTTAAATTCATAAAAAATTAAGAAATTAAGAAATTTATGCCGACCATTCTAGACACTTTGTTCTATTGTCCCCATTCAAAGTAAACAGACACCATTTATAAGATTAAATTATATTTTACAGAATAAAGTAACAATACAAAACATTAAACATATAAAAATTTAATTTTTAAACAGTAATTGAGCTAGAACTTGACAAAATATTTTAAGGGTGACTGAAACTTTTGCTAATGTATAGAACTAAGAAAAAATTCGATTCGCAAGTAGTAGCATCCGTGTAAGGTCAGGCCGGAAATCCTCCTGAATACGTATATGAGAATGGTTTCTTATGAATTTATTATGAAATCACAAAGAATTTTGAATAGAAAGTTACATTGATTGGTAATTTCTTTAGTTTATCAGTGATATTTGTGTTACATATTAACTATCAAAACTATTAGTTTGTTTATGTGTACGGATCATTTCTGAATAGAATTATATTTTAGAAAGTTGTAACTGATCCAATATCTTTATATTATTACAAATCTATTGGATATGTACTTTTATTTAAATAAATATGTGAATCATAGCTTCTGATCTTTTGTACTTTCTATGCCTGATAGAAAAAGTCTATCATAGATATTTTTACTTTTATAATGTTGCAGCTTATATTTACGAAAATTTCTCGAAATTATACATGGTCAAAATAAAATAGTTCTGCCGAAAATCTTGGTCGGATATCTGCTTCTATCGACGAGGAACATAGATAAATATCACCCAAGTTTTTAAATAGGCTATTACAAGTAAATTCTCATAATAATAAATTTAGCTATTATAATAATAGACAAATGCATTTGTCGCGGCTTGTCCGGAAAGTCTACAAATTGCTATATAAACATACGTTAAAAATAGAATATTGAATCGCAATCTAATTTTCACCGAATCAATGATTTTCTTCCGCTATAAAATTAACTTTCCTCCGGCGAACCGAAGTAATTAGATCGTCGCTCGTGTCATCGAGTCTCGTTCCTTACGTACGGTAGATGCGCGACGAAAGAAGAAAATAAGTTTATCATAAATTAGATACAGAGCTTGAGGGGGAAGAGGGACTTGAGAAAGTGCGCAACTTACTCTCCCAAGGGTGAGAGAGCGACGCGAATCGATCGCGGTATGTATATATATATATATATATATATATATATATATATATATATATATACCATGCGCACGCCCGAGCGAGGGGTAATTATTTTCCCCGATACAGATCTTTTTTTTTCAAAAAGCGAATCCATCGACTTGAGCGCAGATATATGTATGGCGCGTGTTCTTCGAGGAAAATTTTTTACCACGGAAATTTATGCAGAGCGTCGATTTAAACGGTGGCATGCGCGATTTTCACCGCTCTGACAAATTGACGTCGTATGATAATCGATGTGCACTATATGCGCACGCGTATGCATAACCGTCGCGTTCTAATAATTCGATTTATCGAATAATTGGCGGGACAATTTTAATTTTAAAATGAAAATTATCGATAAAAATGTTATTTCTATAAAAACGTCCTTTGCGTATAAAATTTTACGTTTTATTTTAGTGAGTTTTTGATGCCGTCGCGCTGATACGCATTACTGTTCATATAACCTATTATTTCAAATCATAAATATTTGAGGAAATAAGATCGTTTCGTCGAGTTCATTTTTGTAGAATAAAAATGTTTGCCATTTTCATCTGGCTTTAATAAGAGCTAACAAAATCTAAATTTTATATAAACTGCAACGTAAAAATTTTGACGTTTAAATGTCAATGAAAATGAGAAAAACTATTGTATCGAATGTAATACAAAATTAACGCTGTGGATAACGTTTTACGATGTCAACGTTGGCGCATAAAACTTAATGTATGAATAATGTTTACGAGACTTATAACTTACAATTAACCGAACACATTTCCATCCTTGACACAAAACTTTGTAAATTTGAATTCAATATTTAACTATGTTCTTCTTTATTTATAGAATTTGTAACATTTAACGCATTTTTTAAATCTTTTACGATACTTTGATTCTTCATTAATAATGAGAATGTTAGAGTTTGTTATGCTTTCTTACGTATGTTGTTAATCGGCTTTACGACACAAATTTATAAATTAAAGTTAATTTAAGTAATAGTTATTAATATACATAAATTATATTTACATTACTTTTTCTCTGTCGTAAGTCCAAAGAGGATATCGCAACTCCCTGTCAAAACATTTTACTCTACAATAATACCCAACCCTCAATAAAGATCCTATACTTCCTCGAATATTTATTTTTCTACTTTTTGCATAATGGAGGGACGAGGGTTCGAAAAAAGTTCCTTCGAAAAAAATTTCCCGGTATAAATCTCTCGTAATGAGCACTGATTCCAAGCACGAACATTAATTCGCCACCAAATTTCCAGATCTCGATCGTACCCCGTAACGAAACGAGCTCCCTTCACTCCGGGCCTTCGAGCCCGCTTTCGTCGCGACAGGATTTCCACCCCTCCCTCCGCCGTTCACTCTCGCGTCCTCTCTCTCTCCACCTCTCTCTCTCTCTCTCTCTCTCTCTCTCTCTCTCGCTCTCCACTGTCTCCTATAAAGATGCAGCCTGCATCCGGATAGGGCAGGTGGGGGAGGGCAAGCAAGCTTTATCAGCGCAAGGTTTTCCAAATGTAATCTAATTTGATGCGCGCCGGCTTAATTCCTCGGGACGGACCGCCCGCGCCGTGCCGTGCGCGGAGATCGCGCCGCGGGAATAGCAAGTAGGCCGCCGCCCGTAATATTGCGACCGTTTCCTTTTAAATTAAATAACGGCTCTCGGGACAACTTTCGGCGTAACGAAGCCGAGGGAGGTGGGGGGGATGGATTTCCAACGGGACTACGCTTTGCCGGATTTCTTTTTATTCTTATGTATATATATATATATATATATATATATATATATATATATAATCTGAAGAAAAAATAAAGGCAGAAAAATAGAATAAAAACGAAAAGCAAAATGGGAAACTGAAATTTCATCGGGTCAAGTTGTTTATGAAGCGAGAAAAACTTTATTTCGTTGCATATACCTTTTGTAAACACGAAAAAGAATGAAATTTCAAATATTTAATAACTTTAAGGTGTAATTGTACATTTACAAAATTTCCTGCGTCTGTTCGAGGAATATTTTCGACCGAAATACAGATTTCCTTTTGCTTTCAAATTACAAAATAATAAAATTCACAGACATTGGAATTTCCAAGAATACAAAAAAATTGAAGCACGCAGCAATAGAAAGTAATAGTAATCTTTAGAAGACGGGAAATCTACTATAGTGTCTTAAAGATAAAAATAGCATGGTACTGCTTAAATAACAACTATTCTGAGTTTGTTTGGTACTAAATATGATTTTATTAACTAACTTGGCAAATTCAATATGGCAGATTCACGATGGCGCTTAAAATGTCAAATTACATATTTCATTTATAAAGATAACAGAACTCATGACTAGCACATACATTATTATTCTTTGTTGTTTTTTTATCGTTCCCAGAGCGAAATAAGGCAATTTTTTTAATTCTAAAAATGATTACATTAGTGTTATCTAACGGGATGGTAAGTCGGAAAATCCTTCGTAGTAGCGCGGTCCATGACGGGCACTTTGCCCACATGTATTTTCCGAGATTAGATACTAATTTTATGCATGATTCTGGAGAAATCGATCATCCCAAATCCCCGCGCCTCTACAGGTTAAGAAGGATTTGTGCCGGATGACATTGTAAAGCCATCGCTGATTAGGAGTAAACCCCCCACAATACATTTTTAGTTTATCGCAGAAGTGTAAAATTTTCGGGCAAGTAAAAAAATCTTATATATGCTCACGTATATATACTTCGTTGCTTTTGACTTCAATACTAGTTCATATGTTAGGTCGCTTGTATCGAACAAATTGTACTGTATATTTTAAAGTTTTTAACTCCTTTTATTTCCCTCTTCTTTAAATCAATTCCAGGCGTTTCATTTTCTTACGCTTATTTGACGCTACTCTTACAGATATTTATCATTAAATCAGTATATTGCGAAAGATACTGTATATGATTGGAATATATTTCTTAAATCAAAATTCCATGTTTGAAAAATCAAACAACAAAAAACCTCTTAAAACAGACAAGAATTTTCATGAATAACCCAGTATGACGATGAAAATAGATGCATGTCAAATGCGTTCAATTTTTATAAATTCATTTATTTAAAGAATAGAAACGTATCAAAGTGTGCGAATATAAACTAAAAAAAGAGCAATTTAATTTTTCAGAATTACATAAATCTTATCAGGGCTCCCTCCCGGTGTATCTAGAAAAAATGTAAATTCACGGCGACATTTCTCCACCGCATCTGCATATCTATGTATAGCTTTCAACGCAATCGCCCGAACGACGATTCAATCGTCGCGCGAGCGCGAGACGCGCGGTAAAGGTAAAATATTCCTGACCGTGCATCTCCCGCTCTCTCTCTCTCTCTCTCTCTCTCTCTCTCTCGCTCTCCGTTTCCGTGCGCCGCGCGGCTAAATCTTTTAAGGGAATCTAACTCAGGGCGAAATTTAGGGCGACGCATTTGGAACGCCGCGCGCCGAGGGTGGAGGTAGAAGAAGAAGGAGGAGGATAGAACATTAAATTCCGAGCTGTGGAGGGCACTCGTGCGTGTACAGCGGCTTGCCGTCGTGGAATTAAAAACGAGTCCTACAGAGGGAGAGGGGGCGCTCGATAGGAACGTTTCTACTGTATTCAATGAGTTAAGAACTGATGTATATTTCTTTCTTTCTCTCTCTATATCTCTCTCCGTCTATCACTTTGACTCTTTCCTCTCTCTCTCATTCTTTTTGTTCTTTTTTCCCCATTTTTCCTACTCTAAGCAATACTTTCCTGAAAAAATATAGCCTGGATTTTCCATTAAAGAATCTGATCGAAATCCATATAGAATCCATCAACAATCCAATGGACATCACATGGATTTTCAACGATTTCAACGGGATTTTTTACTTGAAAATCTGAAACTTGATATTGCTGGGATCCCGTATAGATTTTTCTGAATTTCCATAGGTAAAATATCCATTGAAACTGCATAAGAATTCTATCGGATTCATACTGTATTTCAGCCGGATTTTTTAACTAGAAAGCCAGGCAACATTTTCAATAGGCTAGGTTATCTAAAGATTATATATACATATATCGAAAAAGTTTTCGTTATATAATCGATCGGAAACGGGGACGCGCGCGTTTGTAGATCGTCGTCGCCGCGAAATTTCATCGAAGCCCCGTCGTCGTCCCGTTTTATTTATAGCAAACAACCGATGCGCGGCGTACGCTTAAAACTTTAACGGGCGTTGCGCGCGTCGCTATCGCGCGGCCCCGAACAAGTTTTGCACATAGTCCGGAAGTTTCCGTTCTAAAGCTATCCAGTAATGGATTCTTATATAAACAAGAACGTGGAAGTTTGTACTGTTAAGGAGTCTATCCTTAAGCCGCTTTATTATTATGTTCACATATATATATATATGCGCCATAGTGAGATGAACTATACCGCATGATTTTAATCTTTGTTGCAAGATACAATGATTAATTTGACTAAGCAAATACGCATTTCATAAATTATAGAGTTATGGGAGTAATTAAGTTGTACAAGTTCAGATTACACTGATCGAGGAAAAGATGAGCCAGTAATCTGAACGTATTACTTTTGCATTGTTCACTCTCAATTGTCGAATCCAAATTTAGACTCAGAAGTGCTCTGATATTGGTATATGTTGAAGCATGGATGGTTTAATTAATTCTCTGAAAAATACAGAAACAATTACTGTAATTGTAAGAGGGACATAAAAAACTGATATACTAGTTCTACTTCTCTCTAGCATTATCCTAATCTTTTTAACACTTCACGCTGCATTCAAGTATAAGTCATGCAGATTCCGTTAAATTTACACAAATCACTTGTATGTAATCGAAATAATCCATAATTGAAATTACGAATTTAATAAATTTGATTAATTTTTTAAATTTTAAAACTGCTCGGAATTCATAAATCAAAAACGTTTAAATTAAACAAATCTCAAATCTATAAAAACCAACCTATCCTATCCTATTAGAATTTCGGGTTTTTTCTGATTAGTTGCTGATCGATTTGATAGACAGAATTAATTTTTCTAGTACTTTAACTTGTCCAGATTTGATAGTATATTCTATTTAACTTGTAAGGTTAATCAAAGCTGTCATTCTAAATTTAGCAAAGATCGATTATGATTTTTGTACTTATAACGTTGTTGCAATTGGTTCCAAACAGAATTTATTAAGTTACTACGATAATTACATCGAGCTGCCCAAGAACGGCAAATTTTTATGCTTTTCTGCGAACTTCTATAGTCCATGGCAAATCATTTAAATAACCAATCTTACAAATTATAGCAGAACATACAACTATTAAAACAAAAAGTCGTTTTGCGAAACTACGTTTGTTTAAAATAATTTAAGATCCCAAAACTAAAATCATTTCAGTCGATTTTATCAACCACTTTTCAATTCTGTGTTGAAAAATCTAAATCGTACATTCTGCCTTCGAAAAATTTAACTAATCAGATTTACCGCGTTTAATATTCACGTATATAAAAGGCTTCTACAGTAATGTTTTTTATTACAATTTAACCAGCCAATATTATTAGGAATCGATTATCGAGAACGTCGATTTGTAATATCTACCGCGGCATATTCATCGACCCCGCGTTCCCACCTCTACGCGGCCATCGTTCGAGAATTTATCCACAAGCCACCGCGCGTCTCGTCCGTGTCGGGCATCGGGCAACAAAGGCCGGTCGCTGCGAGAGAATCTCGCGGGCTCCGCTAAAAATTTTTCAGCCGAGAGCGACCGCTATATTTCGCTCCTGTGTATACGCAGGCACGTGTGCGCGTGAATGCGTAAAGACACGGGGATCAAATTTTCAATCTCTGCCCGTTTATGACGGAGTTTGAGTGAAACTTCCAACGGAAAGTAAAAAGTTCCTATAAGCTGTACGGCGCTGAAAAGACAAATCGCGAGCGCTGAGCGAAACTATAGAAAACGGGAAATTAATCCATAATATTGCTGATATCAAGTATCTTTCAGTTCAGAGTATTTTATTACTTAGTTCAGAGCGTCGATGTTTTTAAAAATATTTTTGTCGGTTCGAAGAAATAAGACGATTGATTGATTTCTTACATTAGCTTTAGCCATCATAAATAAATATTAATAAATAGGAAAATGACCTGATTGAAAGCAATTATCATCAACAGAAATATCAAACATTCCGATTTTTAAAATAATTTTTAAAAAATATTAAATTTACTTATTAAAAACCAAATTTTAAATAAAGTTCCATTAAAAACATCAATTATTATATACATCAACTATTATTAAAACATCAATTATTATATACTCATTTAGGTGAACATATATATATATATGCAGTACTACCTGCCGTAACAGGGATTTTAACAATGCAAGCGGGAGTTCCAAATTCCAAGGAATACTTCGGTTAACCAGCCTCTTAGAAAATGACATGTAAAAAGAGTAAACTCGCTCAAAGAGGCCACTCAGCTTGATTGGAACGTATTTCAAAGTTGTATTTACCCCCGGCAAGTTAAATATAATTCCTTTTTTCGACATGTACTTTACAATGGGAGCGTGCAGTCAACGGACAAGTCGAAATCCAATCAAAGTATTTCCTTTCATGAAATATTTATGATAAACGCGCTGACAAAACATTTCGAGAGCTAGATTTATATTCTAATTATATGCCAGACATCGTTCGAAAAATATAGTACAAATAGTAAGTAGTATATATAATACAAATAGTAAAAACTCATTCGGCCATAACTCGCTTAATCGCTTCGCAACTACTTTATATAAATATATAACACGCTTCACCGGAGAAAGAGATTCGTTGTAGTCATCGTCTCTCGTTCATTCGCAAGTGTATTCTCGACAATGGGACAAGGGGCAATTCCGCTCTGCTTTCCTCTCTTACCCTCTCTCTCTCTCTCTCTCTCTCTCTCTTCTTCTCACTCGCGATGCAATTTAAAACGAAGTCGTCGACGCTCCCGGCGTCCACGCAGCGTTACGCGAACAAACGAGAGACCCGTACTCGAATGATCTAATAAGCGTTCTGTTGGGTATATAGAGCCGTGGTAATTAGGTTGATAAAAATTTCAATGCGTTAGACGAGGCTGAAACTTTTTTACGCGCGCAGTCTCGGAATCGATAATTCGACTATAAATGTTAATCTTTGTATTATTTTTTTTCACGATGTCATACTTAATCAACAAACAAAAAAAGAACATTAATTAAAAATCGATAATTTAATAGCTGTTTCATACGTTTTAATTCAGAGTTCTCGTTGAGCGAGACATATAATGTACTACTAATGCAGAAGCAAGGCGTTCTTTTTACACAGAAATAGTATTTCACATATACGATACACGATCAAAAATACAAACAGAGTGAAAAAGTTTAATTGCCTTAGGCAAGTGTTGCAAAAACCGTCGACTATTTCAAATAAATATTATAATATAATTTGACGCTGGTCGCTCGGGACGAAGAATGAACGTGAAGTTTGTTTCTTCAAATGCAAAATTTGTATGTTTCACTGTCGATTATGGCAGAAGAGGAAATTGTGTGTAAACAAATTCGGCTGACTAGTGTGCCTTTATTTGGTATTACTTATAACTTCAACGCATTACCTAACAGCGATAAACTGGAGCTTTTTTACATTAAAATGTCTATTTTTTTACAGTTGGGAGATTTCCAATAAGAGTTTCTATTTGAAACATAAAGTTTACCATGAAATGACCTTAATTGTTAACCTCGATGTCACAATCGAATGTCACAAATGAATTCACCAGTTTTAAAAGCTAAACCGTAAAGCTTCCGTAATTGTTTCCAAAACATTTCCCGTAAAAAGAAACTTCGGACGATTTATTAAAATTCTTCTATTATAAAAATTATAAATTAGGTCCTATTAAGGAGTTATTTTTTATTTGTCGTAATATAAAAGCAACATCAAAAAGAAGAAAGTTGGACCATGTTCTTTAATGGACGAGTGTAGGAGCAGAATTTTTAAACGTGTCTGGACCACGGTCTGAACACCGAGTAATGCAATAGCGGTTATACAAAATTAGTTCTTGTTTTGTATTTTGTCGAATGTATAGAAAAACTTTTTCGTATATGTATAGAAAAACTTTTTCTTACTTTCTTTATTTTACACAAAAACTCAAAGTACTTTCCGTGGCTTGTTACGAGAGAGGGCGGAGGCTTTAAGATAATATCTTGTGATACTTGGCTGCTTAGTAATCAAATTATGTGGCATTTTACATAAAGTAAGCAAACAATCGTTCGGCGTTATTGTCGGCGATATACAGATAACCGCTCAGTTTAACGGTGATTACTGTTCGATTTTAGTAGATATACTGTGAATTAGATATGCAGTTTTTTCAAATGAAAAAACAAATTGCTATCGATATGAAGTACGAACTATATGGTATATCATGAGTAATAGTGAAACTTGCTGAAGAATCTAATTGGCCGGAGCGGCGAAACCCCTCTCTCATTCTGCTCTACCGATGAAAGGCGCGCCTATCGTATTTTCCCTTGGGATGGTGCCTACATATATATAATATATAATAAATAAACGGCAAAAAAGAGAAAAAGTCTCTCGCGGCCATCATTTCTAAAGAGCAGAGTTATCGAGACAATCTATTTATATATATGCGCCACTATCTATACGATCAAACTGCAAGTATTCGGTATATATATATATATATATATATATATATACATTTACTGCGCAGCGCCGACCGGTGGCGGCGCGCTTATATTTAATTTAGTTGAGTAAAGATTGCCACGTTCGCGCGGTGCGAAAATGCTTTTCTATTCCGCGCCGAGTGATCGAGCAGGTGCGCGGCGGAGGGGAAGGGGTAAGGGACGGGGTGGGGAAGAGGTACTTAAGACGATGACGAGGGATGTCGTTTCACCCCGACGCACGGGTGCGCTGTTGACTTTTATATATATATGTATATATATATAAGCCAAGCGCGCCTCGTCGCTTCACAGTAATAAAGTTTGCCAAGAGTTCGTGCCGGCGGCGGCCTTCGAATTTCCGATTTATTAAGTGCAAATTCAAGGGGGCTGGGGCAGACGGAGGAGAGGGATTCTTCCTTTCGCGATGTAAGAATTCCCGCAAAAATGCTCGCAGCGAGACGTTACAGCTTTCCAGTTTTTATTTAGATCGAAAGAGCTTGCGTTATTTTACAATCTGTATGATAAGATTTTCTTTATTATCTCGAAGAGCTTTTCAGTAGTTATACGTTAGGTAACGCTAGGTAAATTTTTAATAAATTGCATAACTATGCATATTTTTTGTCGAAACGTTTTTGTCGAACATTTTTCGGAAAAAATGTTTTTTTCTACAATAATTCACAGTCTATCTACCAGAGAATCATCTAGTTCAAAGATTATTCATTTAAAAAATAATATATTCTATAAAAATAATGCGTTGGATAAATTTCAATAAATTTATCCAAGAATAAAAGATCTTTGTTTATGATTTACGACTAAAATACGTATCAAATATTCCCATGATATACTCCCTATATTCCTCCCCTATATCAAAATTTGAAGGAACAGGATGAAAAATACTTGAATATTCTACCTTATGCGCCTAACATAACTTCTACTTTTCTTTACCTATATTATCTACAAAATTGTGGCACAGAATAGATAAGAAGATACATTTCTATACTTCCTTTTATATACGAGAATCCTTTGATGCTTCTGCGTCGGGCAGCTCCTATAATTATAGATAACGTTTCTTGTACTTAATGGCAAACTTATTTACATTAATTTAACCGAGCATCTTATATAACAAGAGAGTTTTAAAATATTTTATAAGCGACAGTCGTACACATTTCCGAAAAATAGAAAAATGTGAGATTAATCGCGAAGTTTTGTACTGTAATTAAAAATTATACATAAAAAATATATTACAAACTGAAAGTGCAACTAAACAACTGAATAAATAAACTTAATTTCATATATATATATATATATATATATATATATATATATATATATATATATGCTTCTTTTACTGAATTCCTTAAAATTTATAAAAATAAATGAAATTCAAATTTTTAGAAAAAACATTCTATCCTTTCCACCTTTTAAGATAATAAAAAATAAAAAAGTACTTGACTTCAAAAACTACTAAAATTTTTTCGTTTCAAATAATTTTATATACATTTGAATCATTAGTTCAAATTGATTTATTTAGAGGTATAATTCTTTAAATTTAAATTAATCTCATTAGTGATTATTTATGCGTCAAAAATTTTCAATGAACCATCAGCTCCTTATCAATTTTTATAATAATAAATATATTTCAACTTCATTACAAAAAAAACAAATAAAAAATTTACTATACTTGAAAAAATACTGATTTGTTCTTCATAACTGCAATAAATTTTTCTGTATTCAATAACTTTTATAATTGTAATAGTAACAATAGAAAATATTTATGGAATTAAATCCAATACACCATTGATTAACTATACTGCAAAATATTTACTGAATTGTATGAATTCTATATACTGAATTTCTTCTTGAACGTACCATTCGGCAAAAAATATATCGAGAGAACCCCGTCAAAAAAACCCCCCGACAACGTGTAATTATCCGGTAAATCCGAAAAATGCCCGTAGAAAGTTGAAAAACTTTCCTTCGATCGCTGCATATGAGAAATACGCGCACATCCATAAATACAGCAGTAAATAAAGTCTGGGTGGAAAGAGAAAACAAATTTTTCCTCCGCCGTAAGAGGTCAGCTGGAGTCGTGGGGAATGGGATGGGAACTGGCGAATTCGCTCACCGATTCCGAGATAAATTTTTGAATCCGGAGCGATTTAAAGGGCGATGGGTCCACGAGCCCGCTGAACCGCGAAGAAAAACTTATCGGAAAAGACGCACCGCGTGCGTGGGAGTGCATTAGACCGATGCCATGCACGGGGGAGTAATATAGGCAAGAAATATGGGGCGCGTGCACAACCACGAGCACCATCCCTTGCTTCGCGGTATTATATATAGAAGCATATACACCGCGGCAAGCAAAACGCGCCGCGGCGCCGGTGGACGGTGTGCCGACTTTTAATATATATATATATATATGATACGCGTGGCGGAAAACTGGACGGGATCGTGAACGATAAATCAAAGTATATATATATATAAGGAAGCGGTGCAGCAGCGGGCGCGTATCGACCGTGAAGAGAGCATTCAATGCAAAAATGCGTAAACGACCTGAAAGGAGACAGATTGAGGTTAGGTAGACTCTATCTGATTCGCACACATCTCCCATTGGCTGCAGACATTTATAGTCTACTGGAATATATCTACATATATAGGATTTATCTTAATCTGCAAATGACGAAATGAATATACGTAGATTATAAATATAAACAATAAAGGATCGTCCATAAATCACGCACACTCTCATTTAAAGGATGTAAGGGAAAGAAAAATAATAAAGAACAAATTAATAAACTATATCTAAAAATTAGATTTGGGATAGTGATATGTATTAAAGAGGTTCTATTCGTACTCTCTAAACAACCGAAGTCTATAATATTAATAATAAAATAATGTGCTGAATGAAGCTAAAATACGTACTTAAAAGCTTGTATTTACGTATTATAATTATGCAAATATAAAATTTGATATATTATTGATTTCGTCGAGAATAAAAAAATAATGCACACTTTTAATACAACTTGTACAGATTCATACCCATGTCCATCTCAGCTGTCCGGTGCGATCCGCCGTTATCTGCCATATGAAACTAACCTACCTAATTGGTGCACGAACTGAGCTCAGTGGATTATCAACAGTTACGAGCGTGACGTGACCGAGATCATAATCTGCTGAAGATGGCGACCGGAAGCAATTTTTTTTTTTTCATAACTTTCGCATTCAATATATTTTTAGATGGAGCAACAATTTGTGTTTTTCTTTTTAAGACAAGAAAGTTAATTTATTACATAGAAAAGTTTTTTCTTGTGAAGGTGGACACACTTAACCATATTGAAAAGTACCATATCCGATGATTATACCTTCTTTCATAAGATCTTCGCCATAAGGGATGTAGTTAAAGGATCGAATTTCAATAATATTTTTCAAGAAAATTGGTCCGACCAGCCCACCTTAAATTTTGCACATCAAGCGTTCATTTATGGATCATTTATAGCATTCATCAATTGAAGAAGTTTCCGCGCATTTTTTATTTTTAAATATAGAACCTCCTTAAAAGAATACCAGGTATAGATTCAATTGTAAATTTTTAATAACCCGCGGAAATAGAATGCTGAAGAAGGAAGAGTTGAAATCGATTACGTTGAAATTTCTAAGATTCCATTCGAAGAAAAGATTATAATAAATGATTAATATAAGATAATATATTGAACACTTGATTTGTTTTAGCCTGTTGTTTACGTTTTCCCCTACATCATCTGGAGGCTGATTGGTAAATTGAAGGTGGTCTAATGTTGGACGTATGATGCTAATTCATAAAAAGATATTGAAATTAATTGAGAGAGCAGGGTATTATGCAAAGAATGAATGATATAGAATTCATCCTTATTGATACTTTTCTTATAAAATAATATGGCGCGCTAAAGAGCTCGTTATAAGTGAGACGCGTCATAGAGTAATTATCCAAAGTGTGTGAAAAAAAAATTATAAGAGACAAATAACAAACATGTTCTGCATTTCAAATGTATACAAGTACAAAATTGATCGATCACGTGCTCAAGGCACAAATCCACGCATGTTAATAAATTAGGTATATTTTATAATTATAACCCTGTAGCATTTCAAATTTCGTTCATCTATTCTAATATAAAAGTATGTGAATGAATATCATTTTGCCTTAAAGAATTAGCTAACACGAGAAATCGTTAGATTTTTCTTTTCGTAAAAATAGGGGAAAAAATTTGAAATTAACTAGACGTATAACAAAGCTTTGTCAAAAGATGAATTTTGTTAACTTATTAATAGAAAACTTAATAATGGAAACGTCAAGAGACCCTACCTGATCTGAGCCCCTCTCTTTCTACGATCTTACACTTGTTTTCAATAAATTCCCCTCCACATGTGCAGATGCTCTGAGAGTTGTTCCCCGCGGTGACCTCTGCGCATGCGGAAAAAAGAAAACAACGATGGTTCTACATATTTATAGACCTCCTCTCGAGGAATACACGATCCACGGCGGGAGTCGGGAGAGGAGGGGGAGGGGGGAGTAAGCGACTCGGAATACGTCGTCGTCACGATCGCTTGGGGAGGGGAGGGAGTCGCGTGGGGCACGGAAAACTGGGACGCTCGCGCTACTACGGCACAGTTGCGCCCGGCCCCCTCGAGCATTATTTCGTCTAACGAGCCGCGAAATTAAGTGGCTCGTCCTCCAACCTCCCCAGCCCCTTCCGCGTGGATTATTGTCCTTTGCGGAAATGCATGCTTCTCTCCTGCATTCTATCTTTCTCTCTTTTATCTGCCTGTCTCTATCTCTCCCTCCCTCATTGCCCCGCTCTCGCTGACTTAATGCGGCAGCGGCGCTTTTATGCGCATGTAAATGCCGCCCCTTCCGGCGTTTTGGCCCCTCCGCGCGGAAAAGGATTGTGTTCTTCGGTGACAAGGAGGGTTAGAAGGAGGACAGGAGGGAGGAGGAAAGGGTGGTAAAGTTTCACTTTATCGTGAACGGCGCATATGTTTTTAACAGTATCTCTGGAGATTTTTGTAAAAGCTGCACGTAAAATGTTGTATAATATTTAATGAGTACTATATAGAATATACACACAAATATTTTGTTATAAAAGAAGAAGACAACCTGTTCGTGTCACTTGATACCGCCATAAATGTACCGACGAGAATATAATATACAATATCCTTCTGTCTATCAGTTATCGTCAAGGCTTTATTTGTTTTTACAGTAGTTTAATATACGCGAGAATATCTCTATAAATATTATCAAATTTAAAATCATTATTTGAAAAAAAAAATCTTCCGGACAATTGAGGTCACTTGTCTCTACTAATAACTTCGATCTTGGAGACCAAGAGCTCAATTTTTAAGATTATTTCGATAAATCTGACAAAAGCTGACACACCTCATATTTCTTCGCGGAGAATTCGTACGGTTAATCATCTTGTGCCGAAAACTAACACATACCATTTCGTGTACAGAGAAAACTCAATTTCGAATTTGCGTCGAAAATTAATAAAGCTTAAAGAAAAACAAAGTTACGGGCTAGTGACTAAATGACAAAGCTATTTTCCAAAAATTCTCATTTTTTCCACTAATCGATATATTGAAAAAATTAATCATTGCAAATAACATGCAAAATCGTTATCCAGATCAAGGTCGATGGTCGGATTATGAGAGTCCACCCCTCCGTTCTTCTCTATCTCTCTTAGATTCCAAGATTGTCTAGTAATACGATGAAAATAGCTGATACTATATTTAGATTCAAGCCTTCATATATCTTGCTGAGATTTTTTTATTATTGATGTATTCTCCTATTATGCTTTAAGTGGCTAGGAATCAGCGAGTGCTTCATAAATTTATACTATTGTCTTATATTGGTCTTACCGCGGTGCAAACGACCAATCTGCAATAGAAAGAAAAAGTATTAATTTTAGCAATAACATCTAATTTGAAAGGGGCAGAATAAAAATTTTTTCAATTTTTCAATCCATTTGTAATCGGTAAATTATAATCATAATTATCATATAAAATAATAATAATTAGTATATCAGACGTTCATTTAAAAAATGCGTTTATATTTTAAAAAGCTATTTAAATAGTATGTCATAATAGTATCAAAAATTCACACGAATAATTAAAAACATTTTACCCTATTCTAACTGTTATTTAATGATAAAAGTGTGCAGCGGTAGAAGATAAATTAGATTAATCTAATTAAAAGTACAATAGTTCAATTTCCAAATTCACGAAATTAAGAAAATTAAAATAACTATTCGAACTCGAGATCATAAAATTCAATGCTAAAACGGCTGAAATGCTCGGCTTATTTAACAATTAACACCCTACTTAATGCATCAATAGTGCGTTGTTATTTATTTGTACGTTAACACAATGAAAATAAAGTTCGTATTCAATTGTACCTAGTTGATGATTATGAATAGTTTGATACTCGTTTCCATTGAAAATAAAAATAAAAATATTCTAAGATAGTTTCACGCTATGCATTAACCATTCTGCTCTCCATTTATCAATAGTAGAAAATATCAAGGAATTCTATAATATACAAATTGGAGATCTATTGTTTGTTCCATTATAATTTTCTGAATTTATTTTAGAATAGTGAAAAATATAAAGAAACAAATATATTCAAAAATTATTTCTCAATGCATACATATACGCAGAGATATTTCAAATACCGATATATTTAATAGTCATTCAGGTCGCAAAATAGAATAATAACTGTAACAGATATTTACTGCTTTATACCAAATCCGATAGACGTGTTTCCACATTTTCGTTATCATATATGGAATTTGCCTCAATATAAAACGAAAAATATAAATATGATCTGTATTTTATACAGTCAAATAAATAATTAACAGTACATACGTACATTTGTTATAATTTAAGAATTTTGCACATAAATAAAATTATTAATTTATTTAATAACTATAGGTAATCTTATTTGGAATTGAACTTGGATTTCGTCTATTGAAGCTGGCCTTGGATGTCTGATTTATCCCTATGCAATTATGCCAATTATCATGGTCAGGAAATCGGCGCCTTAATCACAAATGTTTTTTCATGTATCCCTTCTACTTTATTTCATGTTTTGACGACAAAGCCTGACTGCTTTAGCTTGACATGTTCCTTACCAGCCTAATATGGCCTCTTGTGACTTTTGGCTACTTCCCAATTCAAGAAAAGTAGCTATTGAACAGAACCAGCTGAACTGGAGTCGATTTGGAAAGTTACTTTTATCTGATACTTTCACTCATTGTGATACCTCTGAAATAAGTATGTGGGTTCTGAGATAATTATGTTTTCAAAAGTAGGACAGTATTTTTATAAATTATTTACCAAAGAATACTTCGAATGGATGGTATGAAGTTGATTTTTTTGTAACTAATACATTGGCATTAAATGTTGCCACTATCAAGTATACCTTCGTTGTCAACTCAACCAAGTAAAATCAACTGAGTTTCAGGTATCTTTTATATAACATTACTGCCAATTGGTCATCTATAATGTTTTCTCTAAATTTTTACGAGGATTAATAGCCTCTGTCTCGGAACTCATTATACAGTAATGGATAGAAAATTATAAGAACAAGCAACGGCAGAAATATAATCTGGTGATCGATTGACTTGACTGGCTCCTGAATCTGGTCTAATGCTTGTACATACTATAGCGATACGAGGTACGCGCTAGCGGCAGAAAATAACCGAATAAGCTCGATACGAAAGGATTGCGAGAATGTGCGTATAATGCCAGATCTGTGAAAACAAGATTTTTAACTGCCCATCTCGCTGTGCCGCCCCGACACAACGCACGTCGCTGGTCCAAGCACCTGCGATCCATTATGTATATTATGCCCATAGAATCAAGGAAGCGATATGATATATATATGTTCATATCCGCGAACTACAGCTCTCGCGGCGCGGCGGTAACTCGTAAACTTGCAAATATTATATGGCGCGGTTAGCCAGCGGCAACGATGCGCGCGCGTCCAACCGCTTATATATCCTCGCGTTTATTAAGTACAGCGGGAAACCCGAAGCGACGACGCGTGCGTATATGCGAAAAATAAGCAGGTTCTTGCGGATAGCGCTGATTGCTATAGTTCCATGCGTGCAGATGACGATTCGTTGGCGTTGAATTAAAGTTAATGGTGGATTGAAACTTACTTCGTTAATTAGTTCGAGTACGTGCTATTAAATTACTTTATATTTATGATATATACCATCAGTTTTAACGCAAAATTGAGGTTATTACTATTTCAAGTAAAGTGGCGTCAAGATAATTTTATGTGTCTTTTGTTAAGAAATTAGTGGTCGGTGTAAAGGAAATCAATAATGTCAGATAATAATACAAAGGGTCATACTGCCTAAATTATATACAATAATTTAGAGTGAGTTGAATATATAATGAAAGAAGGATTCGCTTTTAAAAACTAATTGAATTAAATAGGAAAAAACTAAATATACCAAGTACGTATCGTAATAAGTTTATCTGCGATTTGTGTAAATTTTAAGTGTGAAATTTCACTGTTGGTAAAAATACGGGAAAAAATTCCTTTACAATAATTTCTTAAAAATTTAGAGTTAATTCTATGAAAATCTTGAATTCTTAAAGAAGGTTCTTACTTTAATACCTTTTGTATATTGTGATGATGGAAGACAATAATAGATTTTGTTTGACCTAGCAGGAATGTTTACATATACTCTCTATCACATATCATTATGCTATATAAATTGGGAGCACACTTCCACGCCCCCTTTGATTTACATGTCAACGCTGATCTAAATATTCGTATATTAGTTTTTCACACACGCTATCAGCACATAATGATATTACGTGTTATTATGACTACAAAGAATTTTTATTGAACTAGCGAGAATCTCCTGTCGAATAAACATATACGTTGAAAAGGATTTAAGCAAAAAACACAGAGTGTGATGAAAATTCGGATTTTCAAACGCGCATATGGCGCGCCCCACGAACCTCGTAAAATAGAATTAAATAATAAAAGCGTCTTTTTTCACCGTGAAAAATTTTA
The DNA here is from genome assembly GCA_018907035.1 of Sycobia sp. Sy_11. NCBI lineage: Eukaryota > Metazoa > Arthropoda > Insecta > Hymenoptera > Epichrysomallidae > Sycobia > Sycobia sp. Sy_11. Next base: position 5,170,188 of record JACCIC010000004.1, read on the forward strand.
AAAATACATAAGTTATTATTCTTCAGACAAAATCTCATAAAATTGCATTGTTATCCCCCGAAACTTTTGTAAATTGGATACACTAATCGTTACCCGATCCCAATTCATTCGAAAAAATATGACACTTAAAAAATATGTAACTCGTAATTTTTTTCAGCTTCAATACTAAAATTTAATGCACGCTTCCATTATATACATTCTTTTGATTCGTTTTCTTCTCTCTACTACGGACAATACTAAAAACTTTACGATTGATTTATTTTTCATAATTATATTTATTCACTTTGAACTTTAAAACCACATTGTTGCCCCATAAATATTTAATATTTATTTATTTTATGAAAACTATTATATAGTTTACTACATGATTTGGGGTTAATGGTTCGTGCGCCACTATATGAAAACTTGACTAAAGGTATCAAACATCTAAATCAGTGAAAGGTAGAAGTCAAACTTTCTGAGTTTATTTTCTAATTCTAAGCCACAAACTCTCGATAAGCTCCTTATTCAGAGTCTATTTATTAACTCACAATAAGTAGCATATATTCCGTAACTTTTACCTACAATATATTCATCAAATTGAATATACAATCATCGAATTTAAATCAGTAGTATTTTTTAGATGTTTCATGCGACTTTTCTCATGCATACAGGTTCTTATAGAAAATAGCAAATCAAAAAGGAGAAAAACGAAACGTGAAGAATTAAAGACTTGCCATTGTTTTTTTCCACTTAACCCGTTTCTGACCGAGATGGGTAAAAAGTTTACCTATTTTACAGTTGATTAGTTAGCATTGTAAAATCTGACCCATTTTCCCCGAAGCTGGGTACTCTTTTGTTTGCTTTTCGAGGGTGCTTTTCAGAACTCGTCGTTATTTTTTACGTCGACGTTAAGACTTCTTTAAAAGGACGGTTTAAAGATTTTTATCTTTCCACTGTGACGCCGTCTAGTGTAAAGGGATGCGAAATTTTTTGAATTTCTACATAGCGATGAGAAAATAAAAAAAATAAGTCCATTTATTAAAATTATTTTTGAATTAAATAAGATTTGCTATTTTATTTTACATCATTAATAACACTTTTTAATTAATTTTAGTTGAAGAAATATTATATTGACGACACTCTATTATCCGAGCAATTCTCTTACAAATATTGGATCTATTTTCAATTTCAGAAACTATACGCCACCTAGAATACTTTCAACATTTTGTTACACTTTTATATATTTTTATATATCAATATTATTAACATTAACTAACATGATATTCATAAAAAATACTATAAAACTTCGATTGAATATCTGAAATTAGAAAAAAGACAGAAAACAATAAAAAAAATGGATACTGATTTAACAGACTTAACAGAATTGATCATAATTAACTTTATGAAACTAGTCACGCGAAATTTCTTCTCTCCTATAGCGAAGGTCCTCTTCAATACGAGATTTGTGTGGCCGCGACCACGGTACGTGAGGATTTTCATCATCCTGTTCATCATAAAAAATTGATTTCATTTAAGACGTGTTAATTTGAAACTATTATCTTACTGTAAACATTTACATAATACAAACAACAGCATCACATCTATTAAGCAGATGAATGAATTTTAGCAAATCACAAATATCATAGAATGCGAGACAAAGAATCCTATACACGGAAAAAAAATATATTCACTGAATTTCCGAGTTACGTAAAAATTTGCAACGTAGACTTTTTTATTTTCATTTTAGCCGTAACTCATTTTGGGCCTATAAAAGCGTTTTTTGGACACGTCTTTTTGGTACTAGACGGAAACATAAATCGAGAATACAGTCAGCGTTCGATCTGAAATTCCATCAGTATATGTAAAATTTCTTTCTCCATTCCTGCATAGTTTTTTCTTATAAACAATATTGGTTTAAAAGTATGCGTTACAAATGTAATTGGTCTTTAAAAATGCTATTACGGTGAAAAAATAGGAAAAGCCAGCTTAGAATTCTTAGTTTGACCTGTACTACAAGATATACTAGGTATGGTTTTTTTCAAATAAGCGGAAAAAAGAATAAAATTTAAGCCCAAGGTCTTAAGTTAGTTAAGTCAGAGGTCAATGAGTGACTCAGAGTGGAGAAAAAATTTTTAATTAGACACGCATTCTAAAAACTTAATGTGAAATTATCAATATTGATACAGTTAATTTATTTAAGTTAATATTAATTTTGTTTCTTGGTAAGAGTGGAAGATTTTACTTATTTAAACACGTGAATCTGCATCCTGAATTTATTGATTAAAATTTATAAAGACAGCTCTGCCTATAGTTTATTTAAAAAATCTGTAAATTTAATTAACTATTCTCTATCCAAAATAATATTTGATATCAACTTACCTAGATATAAAGTAAGAGTAGAAGATAGTAAAGATTCTAGCAATGTCGCTTTTATAGTTTCGGATCAACGGATTTTTTAAAAACTGTTTGATGTAAATAAAATCCTACACTTTTTCGGCTTATTACATACTACATACTACATTTTTAGCGGTTTCCCTTTAATAAATTGGCTGCCTTTGCCTGAATCTTTGGAAAAAAATTATCCTATATCAATAATATTTTTGTCAATATACAATTTTAAAGTACAAAGTATAGAATTCTTTTCCGTGTCAATATATTTGATTTGAAACTCTATATTATAATATTCTTCATTATTTGTTGCTTTTAATATGATTACAACTCATTATAATCATTAAAATTAAGTATGTCTTTTGGAAATAAATAATTTCATTAAAATCATTAAGTACGTAATAAATAATTTCTGCAAATACTGCATTAAATTTGACGTGTAAAATAATGTGCCTTGAATGCTTAATAAGTAAATACAACAGTAAGTAAAAAATGCAAATGAAAATCTAATTCAAACAAATTAGACGAACTCGAATAGAAGTTTCTTTGAAAAAATTGTTAAAATTAAATATATTTTTTAAATTTCATTGTACTCGTAATATGTAAATATAATTTTATTGGCAGTATTTTTATATTTCAGTCAATTGATAATATATGGCTATTTTAGTAAAGTCCTTATTTCTAAATAAAGCACTTTATTTCATTCGCCATTCGAAAATTCGCACTGACATTGACTAATATAAAATTCACCATGAATAGATGGCATTTAGAATAATATTATTACTGAATAAAAACTTTAACGGTTCGATATACTGAGCGATCGACACTTATTCAACTGATAATATGCTGATAATACGCTGATAATATGCAAATAGATTTTCTGTATTCACCAATCGAACAAAATTTATACATAAGAGATAGTATAGAGATTTGAGTAAGTAAATAGATAGATAAAATCTCATTTTTGACTGTATGATGTATTAACGAGAGAGCGGTGGGGGGCGAGAGAGAGAGAGAGAGAGAGAGAGAGAGAGAGAGAGAGAAATAGATGATCTTATACTTTCATTACTACTATGTATAATAGTTGACCTTCATTCATATACATATTCACTGAACAGTATTTCTAATTTCCAAATCAGCAGAAATAGATTAAAATTCAATGAAATTAAATGCCGCAGACTTTCAACAGTATGAAAATTTTCGCACGTAAAATGAATCTCAAGATACTAGTGGACTGTACTTCGCTAGTAAGTTGATTATATTTTAATTATAATTGTTCATTAAATTTAATATAAATTCATCGATAGATTATTGGTACAATCCATCGCTTACTATTTCAATGCAGATTATAAATAATTTTTTGGTATATTTAGACGGTGCTATCAATATAAATTATTAATTAGAATTATTATACATCCAAATGAAATGCAAAGATTTAAATTTATTTCACACTTACAGACTGAAATTTAATTAATTAAAAGTATATATATATAGTATATTCATCCTGATTTATTATTGTGCAATAATATTCCTAAATATGCACGAATGTAGAATTTGGTATTGTACAAAATATTAAATTTTATCATGTATGACGCTTGCCATTAAAATTTGCATTAAATTTAAGTTTATTGTTATAACCGGGCAGTTCCATCACCCATTTCTCTTCATTATTATCTATATATAGATATATTTAACCTAATGTATCGCCTTCCGTCTGGCAATTTTCTTCTGCTCTTCTTTTATCACTTTTAACTGCGAGAAGTGTAAAAACCCATAACTTTTATATCCAGCTGCGTCACCGTTGAGCTTTATTTAAAACACTCGTGAATGTAAATCATTGTTTATTACACAACTATCAAATAAATTATCTCGTGCATATTTTTAATATAAGCTTTTCGTATGGTGCAATTGATTATAATGAAACTTTTAAAATTTTAATTTTTGGAAAAATTATTGGATTTTTTAAAAACGTCCTAAAGATTGCAGAATTGGACGTTATTAGTTGAGTCTTATGTTACTTTTCTCAAATGTAACGTTTGTAGTAGAACTTCTATATATGTTAATTAAAAATTTTAATTTCAAAGCTCTTAATTTTAATTTCAAATTTGTTTTAAAGAATTGTCCGTTTAAACTTCGCAGAGATAATAATTCGCACAGGGCTTAAGATTTAATAATTGTAATTGAAAAAAAAAGTGTAGGAAAATTTGTAAGAAAATAGTGTCTCATTTTACATTGTAGCTGAAGACGAGTTTTGTTTTATATTTTTCGTCTAATCCCTTTATTCGATGTAATTAAAAACAAAAACTTATTAAAATAATTCTAAGTGCGACTAATGAGATTTTTCATTTCTCTTTTTTGAATAAAACATTATTATGAAGTATAAATTATGGAGAACAGACTATATTTAAAGCATTTTATTTATAAAATTTCAGTTCGATGAAACATGACCGTTTCATTCCTAGACACTGTTATATAACTTTATAATAGCGTTTAAGAATGAAAAAATTTTATAAAGTACAAAAAAAAATTCATCAGCTATCTATTAAAATTGCGCTTGAAAACACTGCCATTACCTAACAAAAAAAAAATCAAAAAGAAAATTCTACGAGCACACGAGCGCATTAACGTCTTAATTTTAAACGCTCACCGTAATTACGAGTGCGCCTGATCTCAACACACGTATACATTTATATAAGGAAAACTTCAGCCCCGAAGATTCGCTCGCTTAAAACTAAACTTTGACAACGAAGCGCGAGATACTAAAACTTTTTCCTTGTGCATGTACAGCTACGTCATTAAGACCAAAAAGATTTAATGTATTTGTGTGTATATGTAATATATATATAGACTGACAATAACTACCCTAATAGCAACTCAACGTCCGAATTCCATCCAGATGATCGTCTCAGGACCTTTTATAAACAGGTGTCGTATACATATATACATATGTACATGGTAATAGGAATGCAGCTCTCTCTCTCTCTCTCTCTCTCTCTCTCTCTCTCTATATATATATATATATATATATATATATATATATATATATATATATATATATATACATATACATAAAACGCACCTCCGTTGATCGTCCCATAAATCAATCGCTATATAGATATATATACGCACATATCGCGTAAGTGCTCGCTTGCCTCGTGCTCGGCCCGCTTTACCCGCTCCTCCGTACACACTCGCCTACGCCCGCCCACTCGCCCGCGCCGCACCCGATGCCCATAAATTTCAATTTGCTCGATTATCTCGGTAAGGCTTGGGGATGGTTACGGGTGGGGTAAAAATTAATTTTCTCCGCGTTCGTTTTCCGCCGCCCTCCTCCGCCCCCTCTCTAGCGACTTTCGAGCGCGCGAGGCAGCCGCGGTCGTCTCGTTTCGTGTTTGTATAATTCCGGGTTGGAGGAGGGGAAAGGGGTTAAACGCGCCTCGAGCGTACTGTCGAGGGCTCTCTCCCTCTCTCTCTCTCTCTCTCTTTTTCCCGCGTTATGCTACTGCCATCGTGCCTCCACGCGTTTTCCTCACCCGCGTTCTCATGGTGCCTTCGCGACCCGCGAAAGGCTCGGCGGGTATTAGTAGGACTTTTTTCCCTCACTTCCTCCACACCGTCCCCTCTCCACTCCTCGACTTTCTCATTTCTGCGACCGGCGCACTTTCCACTCGTTATCGCAACCCCAGCTCCTGCCCCGACAGCTACCCCCCCCCCCCACATCGCATAGAGTCGCGTGCGTTATATCGAGCTCGAAGCGCACCGATGCTCGCTCAGCGTTTCGCGGAAATGAGATAGAAACATATATGTGTGTATAAAGTTATGTAGGCGACAGGTTTTTGCGTTATGACGAGGAAGGGAGGGAGCTTATTCTTAACAATTTTAAACAGGTTGAGTGCAGAAGGAGGTAATATTAATATATGTATCGCGAGAAAGACTGAGAGCCAGCCAGAACGACGTAAGAGTCCATATATGTCGACGAATATGCACATCTCTAATGATGCAAACATATTTCGAAATAAATACTTGAACTACAAAAATAATCATAAATTAATGCTTGTAAGCAAGCTGGCTTTGAAGATTTAAATCAGCAACCGAGCATAGATCGAATCGACAAGCTATAACCGAAGATAAATTCCAATTTAACTGAAAATATATTTCAGGAAAGTTAATCAAAAGTTTGTATTAAAAACTATTTTTAAAATTCTTAAACCAATTTTTTTTCATCTCCCACCTTTCATTTTAATACTTACACCTGCCATATATTTGACAATTATTGTACAAATATATTTATTTTCTTATAATTTTAAAACATAATCATTCGGCAAATTTTTGATAATAAAATGAGCTATATGTCGAATTTTCTTTGTTATAAAAATATTTACAGTTAAAAATACGTAATCTACGTACATCATTCATTACTCTAAAAGTGTGATTTGTCAATAATTATTTTCAACTGACCTGCATTTTTCATATAATGGAATTAATAATCAATATTTTATAAAAACCATGGTTTTACATTGATTTATAAAATTATATTTTCAGAATTTGACTTTGACATATAACAATTTCTTTCATCTAAATAAAATTTTATTTATACAAGCCAAGGATGTCTATTCCATTATTTGTACCGCTATTGGGCAACAATAGAAACACAGGCGTCTTGAGAATATAATAATACTAATAAATAACAATAACAATAATAGTAATAATAATAATAATAATAATAATAATAATAATAATAATAAAAGAAAAGAGCTTTATCTACAGGTATAAAAAGCAGAAGTCACTTTTCAGCGTAGACTTGACTTTAAAGTCTTGAGCAAGGGCGCTGTAAAAGCTGTGCCTCTCGACATCTTACCGCTCGCAATTTTTCTCCTTTTTTTAGAAAGACACTCGATGCTATACGAACAAAGTACAAGCGAGCGGAGACATCTTTTTAAAAGGACTCGTGTACGTGAAATTTTACTTCTATTTTCATAAACAAAAAAAATCAAAACAATCCATTACTTTAACTAAGGTGATAAAAAAACAACTTTTTAACATATCAACATTGTATTTTTCTTTATCGATGTCAAAAATCATTCAAATTCTCGAACATTTTTTAAATTTTCTTACATAATAATACATTATACTCCTCTCGCTAGAGATGAATAGATTAAAGAAGAACTCCTGTATAATTAAAATTAAAACACGTAACTAGTTATAGCAAGAAAAAACTCTCGAATTAAGACTCTATTACGATAAAATGTATTTGAAAATAAATTTCACGCTAAATACTGGAAATGAATCATTCCGTATGTTGAAATCCATTCTTTAATAATTTGTATTTAATTAATACAGTTGATTATTCTTTACCAACTCTTAAAATACAATGATGTAAATTTATTATGTATAAAAAGTCCGTTCTTATGATTAAAAGCATACTAATCGTTGAAAAGTCAGTTATATCCGTATAAATCAGCAGCAATCTTTGCAATTCTTCTGAACTACAAAACTTCCGTGTTATTACTTTATCATTAATAGCACGAGACATCTTAAATATTTTAGAACGTTTTTTTCTCAAAATTATTCTATTCTACAAAGGCAAGAAATAGGAGTGGCATTCCTTTGATGGAAAAATTGTATATGGCTTTGACACGTTCCATTTCACGATATAAATAACCCAACAGCCGGTAATACTTAATCGGTAGACGTTCGCATGGCCATCCTAACTTGGGCCAAGCGTACGAAAAAAGAAAATCGTTGGAAAAACGTTTCTCTAAAGTTCTAAGCTGCAGATTCTACCATGTTCAACTGATACTGCCCTCCGTTGGAGGTGCTGCCGTAAAATCGCGAGAGATCGGCTGAGAGATCTTTCTGAGCGACCTCTCCGTTCTCCGTACCATATATATACTCTGAGCACACGGCCACCTGTCCAAGGGTTCCACGAAGTAAAATACGTTGCGACAAGTGCGACGCTCGATCGGAACGCCTGAAAACCTATATCCGACCTTCTTCTCTCTCTCTCTCTCTCTCTCTCTCTCTCTCTCTCTCTCAACGATTTTACCCTCAACATCTTGGACTGAGGCGCTGCGAATCGATCTCTGTATCGGATTTATGGGTTGCCGACTTCTTGAAGGAGAGGATAGAAAGAACTGATCCGATGAACCGGGCGAAGCTCTTCGGGAGACAAACAAAGAGAGAGGGACAGACAGGCAGAGAAAGAGAGACAGAGACAGAGAGGGAGATAGGAACGGTTGGAGAGAAATAAAAGTGGAAAGCCGTTCCTCGGGTGGCGGGGGAGGAGGCGGAAGAGGAGGGTTGGAGAAGTTGTCGGCGGACGCGGCGGTCGATCGGAAAGCAATTTCATCGTGTTTTTTTTGCTATGAATAGGGTCCACGAATAAACAGTAGCTCTATGTACGGGCGTGCGGGGCAGCGCGAGCACGAACGCACACAGATATGCTCATACACACACGCACGCGCGCGCGTGCGAGGAAGACGAGAAAGTGATTTTATGCCATGGGAGGGGCAGGCGGAGGGTGAATATATGGATCGTTGCTATATATGCGAACGTAGTGGCTCGCGCTTAGTTTATAATTATGTATGTTAGCTGCGTGTATCCTGCGCAATTATTGCCTTAATTTTTCACGTTACATGTCGATACAGTAATTGTGACGGTGTGTAACATTAAATGTTGTCGATAATAACGGTCTATCGTAACGAAGACGTACACGTTTCTACATACGTCAAGATACAAGTCAAATATAGTCATTTGTCTTGTAGTCCTTAAAATAAATACAATATATATATATATATATATATATATATATATATATATATATATATCCTTACCTTGAATAAGGGCTTCTATTACAATAAACGTGATACGTTGATGTAAAAATAGAAGCTTCTTTTATATATTTATTCACCTGCCCTAAAAGAGTCAGACCATTATGTATACGAAATATATATTTCGTTATGTATACGATTTATACGTTATGTATATGAAAAAATCTGTCGTTATAATCAACGAGAATGAGTTTGAATACTATTATATTGAAATAGCTTGTCTGATAATGTGACGATAAATTTTTTCAATTTTACATTAATTATCAAAAAAAATTTAAAAGACTTTTCAAAGAATTTTTAAAATTACTTAATAGTCACTTTTCATGAATTCATTAATTATAATTGCTTTCTTCTTGTGTCCACCTGTACAAATATCAAATTCACATCGAATAGAATTTGTGAAAAATATAAATTATCTGTTTTAATCTAGAATTAGAAGAAGAAGAAAAGATATTTTGCACAATATTCAGTCAATCTTGAAAAAAATTACAATATTTAAAACTACTGTAAAATTAATTAACTGTGGAGCAGCGTTTTATCCTTCAAAATCCTGATGTAAAAATTTAAAAACTACTTATATCGACTATTGTAATTTAAATTGACAAATATTTTTGCTAATTTCAAATAAAAGATTGATATGCCAGCTAACGAGCTTCCTATATTCTATGATATATAACGAGGCGGTTAATCAATTATAGTACTGAACAGCATATGTAATCGATGTTGACGAAATTTTGACGTCAATACCATCTGTCAATACCAAAATTTAAAGGTGATGTGATAACTGACGATGTAGATTTAGTATTATACTTACGAGAGAGATTTATTTATTTTGTTTTAGATAATGTCGGACAATTTCCTTTTTTTTATTGTTTAAGATTTTGGACATAAGAAATTCGAAAATATTCTTAAATTTTCATCATAAGTTTTATTCTGCTAACATAATTGGTTTAATAATAGCAGTCTGTTTATAAATTAAAAATAACATTTCGTTTATATTGTGGCTAGTTTTTAAATTATAAAATGAAACAAAAGGTAGATTAAGCTTATTATCAGTAGAGTAAAAAAATTCAACCATCAACAGTACTTAAAATAATTTTGTGATATCTTAATTTGCGATATGTAATCATTTCTGTTTCGAATATTTTAACATTCAAAAATCGTTCATCATTCACAAATTGTAACATATTCCTCTAAAATTATAACGCGATGAGTAATGATTTTGATTATTGAACGGAAATAATTTCAGGGTAATAATTTCGGCCGTATCCGAAGCGTGCATGGAAGCGTTGTATTTACTTGGCAAAGTGCTCAATTGAATGCTTAAATGCACTCCACTAATATGTACCTATGGAACAATGTATTTTTTTAAATAACAGTTAATTGATGATTTTAACTAGAAATTCCATTGAGCGTTTTGTTTATCTAATTTTGCTAGTATAAAAGAAGAGAAAACATAACATTCGCTTCGTTATTAGAAAACGGTATCATTCCAACAAAAAAACAAACTGGAAACGAACGCTCTTTTATACAAACGAAACCATAGGCAACTTCGTCTGGACGAAACTAAAATCTGACTTGAATAAATTAATTTAATTTATATTTATCATATTTGATTGAAATATGTTTTCTCAGTCCTATGGGGAATGTTTAATCAATTTTAGGGGCAATTCGTTTAATACTCGTTTAATTCAAAAAGTAGTGGAATTTTTTTTTTAATTTAATCAATTACAAATAGAATTTCATGGTAGCAACAAACTTTGACACTAAAACAAATAATAGTTCACAAAAAGAATACAAAAAAACTCTATTTTTTCTCATCCATGATAACGTTTTAGACTACTTAATTTCTTTTAATTTATTCAAGTCACATTTTAGTTTCGTACAGTTGAATAGTTTCGGAGTATAATAAAAGAATTTTATTATTATAACGTAACTTGGTTCGTTTTTCACGTTATTCTAAATAATTTAAGACAATCATTTACGTCATAATAACAGAATACAACAAATTTCATTTATATTTTTCTTCAACAGCAGCGTAGCAACCGAAACACTGCTGCTACAATATAATTTGTTATTAAGGTAAATATACCTGTAAATGACAATATAAGGATCGCACGGTGGTATTTATCAAGTTTTAAACAGTTTTGGCGACCAATAATGGATTGAATATATTTTTAATGATATTGTCAACGAAAAATCCCCTGAAAAATCATATTGTTATTTAATAATTGAATAATGGAAGAGAATATAAAATGCTCTAAATATACCAGTGCCTGACTATGGTAAAATTGATACGGCACATTATTTATGAATCATTGCTTTCATAAATAACTTTTATACAATGGATAAAAACCTCATACATTTTAAAAATAAGTTGTAATAAATCAAAACTTTTACTAGATAAGAGGTTCGTTAGTTATACGCTACACGGTGTATATATAAATAAGTTAACTATCCAACAGATAACCAACGCTTTGTCGGCCGTATCAATAGTAATTAATTTACAATATGATTTCGAATTTTCCTATTAGTAAAAATACACTATCTTAATCAACCATACATTAATCGTGATTGATTATCTTATAATCTTAATATAAAATAAAAAACGCATATACTGCATTAACTTATACTAGTAAAATTGCGATATATCCATGACTGCTCACTGGAACATTTACCTTTCTCTGATATTATCTAATGCATTATAATTTAACCGATTCTCCTTATCAGTATTATCAATCTTTAGGCGGAAAACAGAGTTTAGCAAAAACTACTGTATTTTCTAGTAACGACGAGGCAAAGTTATAAACCTTTAAAAAAATGACGATACTATATTAAAAAATATCGAAGAAATATATCATTTTTTTATTAATAATAAAATATGATAGATTTTATCATTTCTCTTCCACCAACTGTTATAAATCAAATTTACTAATATTTTCAATACTGTATTTTTAATAAACTGCAATTACATGCAACTATCAGGTTGAAAGTTAGACTGTCCTTGTTTATCATTAATTCGTTATAAGCTGAAATAGCAAAATTTACATAATAAACTTAAATTTAATCATGTTTATAACAGACAATCTGGGCTTTCTCTTCTCTAAAAATTGTTTTCCTCCACTATAACAATCGACGTTTCAAGCCGCTTCGGCTTCTCTTTGGGGGCATACTTCAAAGGCAAGTTTTATTGAATAAAGCAGTCCAAACTGTCCTTTACGAACATGATTAAGATTGATTTGAATTTGTTAAAAATGAAAAATTTACTTATGCCAACTGTGGTAAAGAAAAAAGTAAAAAATATTTTTATCGGTTGTACAATCTTCATACTGACATCTTTGTTTATGCTCGGCCCCATAAAATCTGATATATAATTATAACTGATAAAAAATAAAAAAAATACAAATATTACATATATTATTGTTAATATACGATAATCTGACCACAAAAATTACCGAATCCATCTATCTACTTCGTCCAACGTTTCGTCAATCAATCGTCTCAACTTTGTTAACAATAGCATATTAATATATATATATATATATATATATATATATATATATATATATATATGTATATATATTGTTGTAGCATTATTTATATCTCAGATTCTACGGCAGAGATGAGAAACAAGGACATTCTGATCCTCATCAGGCTGAATTCATATTAATTTCTTAAATAAACTGTATGATCCATAAAAATATTTACTAGTTTTAATATGAAAAACGTTTCATAATTCTTTGACAAATCTGAGCCTGTCTCCTCGCACGTAGAAAATACAGGCATTGGTGCTCAACCATTCTCGACGTACATATTTCGAAATCCCTTTTGCAATACAACCTGCCGTATACGCGGCGACCCCCGCGAACATCGAGAGCAGCTTATCCATTCGCCTCGACCATATGTCAAACCCCCTCCCACCCCCGCCCGCCAAGCGGCTAGAGCGCCCGCGGCTAGAAAGCCCGCCGTCGACGAAACGACTCACCGATCGCATGGTGGGCCAGCGTCAGCGTCAACGTTAGCGTCAGCAGCAGCAGCAGCAGCAGCGGCGGCGGCAGCGGCGACGGCGGGGCCGGGGGCTGACAGCATCTCGCCATGCTGCCGGAGCGGGTCGCCTGGCGGCGGCGGCGGCGAGCGCCCGGCCGGTATCAGGATCCACCGCAGCGGCGGGCGCTGGGCCACGCGCGCACGCCTCACTCGCGCTCCGCGCCCGAGGGCACGCGCTTCATCCCGCGCGGCGGGTTTGTTATGATTTCCGTCCGAGTTTCGGGAAAGTTTTCACGTAGCGCGGCGGCGAGAGGGAGAGAGGCTGCCGGCGAGAGCTCCGCTCGGTGGCGCACACGTGCGTGGGGCGATGGGTTCGCGCGGCGCCCAAATCGCGAGAGCGATCCACCCTGCGCGACGGTCGGGTCGGTACTGACGCGCGCGGCGGCGCGAAGAGGTGAGTCGCCGCGGTACGCCACCCTCTCTGTCGACCCCCTCCCTCCACCTCGGCGAAGGGTGGCCGTGCTAGCCCGCTTGTCCCTGGGGCGAGGTTGGGGGAACGGGAGGGGCGCTCTGTTGTTGATAGCGGTCGTTTGATTTTGCAAGGTGCTTTTGTACGGAACCGCCATACGGTGGTGTCTTACACATTCGTGAGAGGGGGGAGGTAGGAAATCGATGCTCGACTTTTGGACTGTAAGCGCGCACGAAAAAATATTCTGGGCGTACTCACCCCCCCCCCCCATCGCTGCTTCGACCATGCTTAAACGGGGCATGTGGAACTTAAACGATTAAAGAACTTTTTACCGTCTAAAATATTTTATAAAGCTTGCTCAGTTGTTAATTATGAAATAAGAAAAAAACTTTTACCACCGCCGTAGGCTGATTTGGTATAAACATGACTGTCGACTTTTCGACTTGGAAAATAAGTCCCTTTCAATTTGATATTTTATAATAACTTTAAGTAAAATATAATTTATGCTTTGTATGATTTATATCAAATAACTGAGATATATAGACCTAAGATAAGGACAATTATTATTTTTATAAGCCTTGGCGGTCTTATATAATTTAACAGATTACAAATTTTAACACTTTGAAAGAAACAAAGAAAACTAGCACATATGTTATTGGTCAATCAGTCTTTTTAATAAATAATTAGGACCTTTGATTACGTTCTCGCTATTTTTTAACGTAATCAAACTTTTACTTAAATTAGAAGAAATAACAGTAGTTTCTTCAGAGTATTGCAGTCATTCGAGGAGTTTCTTCCATCTTCCAGGGATTCCGTATTGAAAAATATAAATCTTTTGAAATTATTTAAGAATAGACCCATTTGTTTTAGCTTCTCCGTGTGCCATTAATTGAAATAGATGAAAATTGGAAGATGCTATGTCAGGTGAATACGATAGGTGTGGTAGAAGAACTTCCTATTAAAGAGTTTCCAGGTAAATTATACTAGTTTTGCAACATAAAGTCACACATTGTCGTATAACAAAATCACTTTATCGTGCCTCTGCTCGTATAACTACCCTCTTCCGTTTAGGGGCCGACTCAAATGCACCAATCCAAGTCGATAGCGATGCCCTGTGATAGTCTCGTAGCTTATAATCAATTACTCCCTACTGATCCCACGAAAGACAGAGAATAAGCTTCGAACCATGGATATTTTGTTTTGTGGACGATGTTGATGAATGGCCATAATAACTCCACGATTTTCTACGTTTTGGATTATCGTAGTGTATTCAGTTTTCATCGCCAGTCAAGATATGGTACAAATAATCATTTCTTTTCTGTCGTTAAGTTCACACGTGACAAACGGGCTTTCGACGTCTGTCGGCTTCAATTCGTACAGCACTCAATTGACCTGATTCTGGATCATTCCTAATACATTTCAACGTTTTAAGACGGCTCATCTACTTGTAATATTTTGCCAACTCCTTATTCGTGTAATTCCTCGAAATCTTTGTTTTCAAAATCATAATATCGAAACTAAGTCTACATATCATATCCAACAGAACATTGTTACTACAAGTCAAAAAAATTCTATGTGGTTTAGCTGCAGAGTTCTTTTGAATAAGGTAGTCTTCTAATAAAGTTCACTGTATATACAATTTATTTCGCGTAAAAGTAAATATTTTGGAAACTATTAAAAATTTCCTTTGTTTGCACAAAAATTTATGGTTAGATTATCTTTAATGAGACAGTGAGACCGTATTTAAAGTCCTAATAATACAATATCATCGTGATAACAGTTTATTAGATTGATTAATTATGGATTTCTTCGTTTGATTTATATCAGTCGATGGAAGTAAAAATTTTTAAGCTCCAAGATAAACAAAATTTTAAATTAAGTAAAAAATTAAAAGAGTTTTCAGATTTGTACAGATATACAAAATTATTCAGAAATTAATAAATTGCAACGAGCAAGAGAGCCAAATATATGCGTCAAAATTTGAAGTCAAATTAATAATATATACTATAACAGAACAATCAATTGTATCAATTATCATTAATGTAACAACAAAGTATTGGATGTACAAGTATAATTGTTTCCCATCTTTCTGACATTTTATGAATTCCGCACCAAAAAAATTACTCGTCTTTCTAAACTAAGAACGTATTGAACGAATTTTTGATTCACTCTACTGAACTGAAGCATATTCCCGTAAGAGCGTTCTGCATTGATCAAAATAAGTACTGGTCAGATGATGCCAACTCTGGACTGCAAAGCGGGTAAAGCAGAATTTCCCATCCATTAGTCTTCAAATAGTTTTTGACCGAAGCCGCAACATGTGGCCGAGCGTTCTTTTGATGAAAATTGGCGGACTCATGTCTGGTCTCATATTCTACCGTTTTTCTAGTAATGCTCGCTTTAAACGAATACGTTTTGTTCGATACAATGGCCCTTTGATGGTCTGACCATTAGGAACTAGTTCCTATTATACGAAACCCTTTTGATTCCACATTCAAGTTATTTATTTACATGAATATTTAATATCGGCATAGGTTGAGCGGGCGCGCCAGGCTTTGTATACGATTTTCTACGTTTAGGGTTATCAATTTTAAATTTATTTAAATTTTCTAATTTATTTAAATCCATTTTTCATACAGAAAGTTGTTCTTGAATCTGAGACAAATTCTCATCCAGAAATTCTTGATCCTTATCTTCAACTTCAAAATGACGATTTTTAAACCGTTCGAACCACTCGCGTCATGTCGATTCACCAATACATTCCATTACATAAGTTTCCGAAACCAAACTATAAGCCTCAGCCGCACTTTACCTCATATTAAAGAATAGAAGCAGAACTTCCCACAAATGACCATTGTTTGGCTGGAAAATGGCCATGATTTTGCTCGATAAAATAAACGATACCGAAAGAAATGCTCAAATACAATGTTGCAGAGTTATTGACAGATATACAACCTACAAATATAACATATGAGGTTTAACATATCTGCTCGAGATTCACTGGTGACGCGATGTTTTGACAAACGCTAGAAATGTACTTGTATATCCAACAATAACATTTTTATTATTTAATACTAGCATCTTTCATCGCAACTTTACGCCCGTATTTTTGACTTTAACTTGATCAATGCAAGTATAAGATTAATTATTACATCAATTATTCAACAGATTGAAGTAAAACTCATCCCTTTCAACCATTCCACTGACAATTTCGAAAAACTCAGGAATTGATTATAACATAATCGCATAATTGTATTATTAATAATAAATGTTATAAATATAGATTACAATATTATATGAATACTTCATGTTTCTCAATTAGTGAGGCTTATTTCTTCCACTTTTCTCCCCGTATGAACACATTGGAATTACAAAAATTGATTTTCAGGTGTGGTCAAAAGCAACCATTGAAAATAAAAAATAAATGAATAACATAGGAAAATTCGAATTTATAATTAAAAACAGAATAAAATTCTTCACCCTTTTTCACTCATTTGAGAGAATCGTGAGTTGTAATCCCAAAATTATTTTGTAATGATTTTCATAAACAGTCATCATGAATCAAAATACAATTAATAATTTAAAGAATGTCTATTTATTAATAAAACTAAGAAAATATTTAATAATATGTGTATGTAGTTTTCACCGTTTTAGGGTATATGGGAATGAAATCAAGAAATTGGTTTTTTGCACTAATTAGTAGTAACCATTTCTAACAAAACTTGAAACTTTATTATATACCTTTTTAAGATTGGTTATTGCGCATTAAGATGCAAAAATAGATAAAACTTATTTATTTTTTGTTCAATCTATTTTGAAGGAGATGGGGCAAAAATGCAGAAATGTTTTTTATGAATTTGCATAAATTCAGTCCATAACATTGTTAAATCCGTTAGTTATCGATAAAAACGTAAAAAAAATATTTTACTCTTTTTTACCCCTTAAGGAGTAATTTGCATTCTTAAATTATCCCTATAAAAACATTAGTTTGTATAACAAAAGTCCAATACTATAGGTTCTGTCTTGGACTCTCTCTCTCTCGTATATATTACAATAGACATTATAAGTATAGGCTATGGATAGAAATATAACTGGATATAGATATTTATGGATAAATATTGAATGATTTACCATCAGGAGTTCCAATCTCAATTTCTTGTCGTTAAAGTGCTCGAAGTATCTCTGATCAAAATAAAAAAGAACAAAAAACAGTGCATGTATAATAAAATGGGAAAAGTTATATTTTTGAACGTTTTTAAGTTTATTCAAAACCCTTAAAGCCAGCCTACCTTGTAAGAGTATGTGTAGGTTACTTTCGCCTCGATGGCCCAATAAATAGATTAAAAAAAAAACTTTGCCATAAGAACGAAGCATGCACCAGTCATTTTTCCTGAAATAAGAATTAGGCATTTTCTTTAGTCGTTAGGTCTGATCTCGATCTTTTCCAAGCAGTGCTAATTGGAGAAGTTCTGAGAAATGTACAAAATTTTAATAAAAAGGTCACCTTTTTTCTTCACAAATTTTGTCCTCATTTTACCTATGCTGTAAAATTGTTGATACTTTTAAATAATTTTTAACTCAGAAATTCAATTAAAATAATTTTATTAAAAATTGGTATAATTTTAATATTATATTTAATTTATTTAAAAGTATAAGTTCACATTACTAAAATTGTCTATCCTGAACCTAGACGATAGAGATAAATAATAAAATTTATACTATAAAATTAACTACATCACAAAATCAAGAAACTGATTATAAAATTTTTAGTAACCTCTACTGCGATCACATTGTCTGTAAATTTGTAGAATTAAAAATAAAATTATCAAATCTATTTGTCAGAATTTTGTGTGTCAGGCGTAATTTTAAACTAACTTGGCCTGTAATGTGTAAATTTTCCAATCTTCCATTATTAATCATTTTAACAAATGTAGCTTGGAGCACAAAAGTATTTAATGAAAATAAGAATGTTTTATTATTACTCTGTAGATACCGTTTCAATGTAGTCTATTATATCATACGGAGTGAACAAACGAGTACCCAATGAAAATTATAATAAATTCTTCATTTGTTATTCTAGACTGATACATATGAATACTGTATATATACTATAATATTAGATAATAAGAGTATATGTACTCACTTAAGTGAGTATATATACTCTTAAAATATGTTAACATATTTAATATATGCAAAAGTATTTTCGTATTTAAATATTTTATACATAAAGAATGGAGTACCAAATACCTAAACTATTTATCTCGATAGTTAAATTTTTCTAGTTTGTATCAATATATAGATGAACTTATTTGGGACATTTTTTCCAGTTTATTCGTCTTATTCTATTTGGTAGTTAAAAATTGATGTAAGAATATGTATTGCAAACTAAATATACTTTTATTGCACAGTTTGTTTACATTTTTATTTAATTGTGGTGAGTAAATTCATTATTCAAAGCGAATTACTTATGTTCCTTTTTTGTTTAAATTTAACGAGGTCAAGAGGCTTCATTTGCGAAAGTGACTCCATAAAAAAAAATTGAAAAGCAACTATAAGAAGCGTATGAATACATTGTTCCCTGTATAGAGGCTAAAAAGTTTTATGAGTTCTCAATAAACAACAAACAGTCTTCAATCTATAAGTCTATTGATACTAAATCTTAGGGAAAAAATACAGAAAAAAAATTAAGTTATTTTAATAAATTAACGTATATTTATAAATTTATATTTGTAGTTGAAATTAAATAGTCATTTTCACAGGTAGGTAGGATGAAGAATTCGAGGTATTCTTTTATGTTTGCATACGTAACTTTTGAACACCAAAGTTGTAATAAAATGTTATGAAACTTAATAATAAAGCCATACAAAAATATTATTTCGTTGATGCTATAGGACTAAATTTTTATTAGAATTAAAAATTGTACTTATGTCGATTGTTCTGAATTAAATTAATAAATATTTTTGTCGGCTTACAGTCTTAAGACATTATTTTAGTTAATATATTATATTACAAAGACTGTAAGACCGATAAAAATATTTATTAATTTAACTAAATTTTTGTTGTCACTTTTATTGTTGGACTGCACACATAAGTATTGACTCCTCTTTAAATTTTTGTTATTATTTTTTTTTGTTTTAAGTATTCCATTGTCATTGTAATAGACAAATCAAAATGGAAAGAATAACAAAAAAGAATTTAATTTTTCAAAATATTAATATATGAATTGAAATAATTCTTATGGCGCACCTACGAGGATAGCCAGTAATAATAGGAGGAATCAACAAAAGATGCGCTCGAACCTTTATAGACTCGCTCTTCTCGTCGCCGTCAAATTTTGCGAATTTATCGATAAGCTACAAAGGCAAAAACACATATCTTTCGAGAAGTATCACCTCGTAACCATTTTGATCTGCATATATAAGATTTATGTTTCAAGTTCTTCATAATTTTCTATTTATTGCAGAAATACTTTATTTTTTAAATTTCCAAATATTTTTATTAAATTAAAGTATAAATTTCAGAAATACAGATGTCGAAAATCCTAAGATTTTCCGGTCACCGATGTATCTGAATTTATTCTTCAATCAATGTTAAACAGTCTGTTATTTGGTCGTGCTATCCAACTGTTGTAGAAGAACATTACAGTCTTCGAAAATAGTATCCAGGATTTTTTTTGAACTAAATTTACCTAAATTTACCTAATTATATGAAGCCATACGTTCAAAAAATACAGCTTTTGAAAATCGTATGCTCTTCCGATGACGGCACTGATGGATTTTCAGCAAATTTAGTGATTAGCTTTCTAATGAGAAAAACATGACATTTTTCAGTTCGAGAAATAATAATAGAAAACTTCCCGAGAGACTTTCAAATTTAATGAAGTCCAGTTCATTCTATGTGTCTACGTTCAATTATACGTTCTTTATATAATATAATTATACGTTCGTCATTCAAAACTTATACTTTATATTTGCAATATAAACTATTTAATTTGTATTATGTTTTTCTATTTAAACGTTACTGGTTTTACAATACTTGTTCTTGTTTATTCTTTTTCCGAATAGTTATAAACATATCACTAAAATTATTCTTCTTTCTTTATTTATTTAATATAATTTATTAAAAATTTTATTATTTTAATTTCCCTAATATGGCATTGCATAAAGTTACATGTATAAATCTACATGGATATAATAATATTAATTCTTAATACAATACACCTTTTAAGATGTAGATACTTAATCGGCGTTGTCATTATATTATATAATAATATAAACTTAAGATATTGATTTTATCTTAAAATTTTGACACGAAAATCATAGTTTCTACAAATCCTAACAAATATAAAGTTAAAAACTTAATTTTGTTTATTACAATTTGCATTGACTTAGTAATAAGCTTATACAAATTAAAAATTGTACGTCGATAATTCTAACTTAAATTAATAAAATATATTAAAATAATCTAATGGCACTCAGCCTATCATTATATTAAAATAATATAATAGTATAAAGATTGTAAGAGCGATAAAAATATTTATTAATACAATGATAGGCCATATAAACGTGCGTAAGATTGTGATAATGTTGGGTATCTTACATAGGTCTATCGTATTCTATTAATATGACTAAACTACAGAGGCAAAAGCGTACAATGGAGGTCGTGTTTACGCACTTAAAATCAAAGTCATTTCATAAAAATAATTGTAACATTGACTTTCTAAGAATTTGCATCGCAATTCACAGAATTTGTGACATTGTTTCGTGATCATAGATCAAATACCGTTTCTTAAGATTAGAGAAGTTTGTGAGAAGGGTACCGTTTCTTGAAGCAAAGAACTTATTTATATTGCAAAAAAGTTTTATATTCAACAGTATTAAAAGAAAACTGAAATCTCTCAAAATGGCCTTAGAGTTTATCACAGCAAACTCAGGATTAATCTTAACATGATTTTTTATACTCAATTATCAGTAAAAAAAATTTAAAGTACGATACTTGGCGATAAGCCAGTAAATTAAACTACTTTATATATCATAATAATAATAATAATAATGCTAATGATAATAATAATAATGTTTTATATAGAGGAGGAGAAAAATCCTTTATGCATCCCGGGGACCGGTCCCCGGGTATGTGGGAATCACCAACACATAGGCATACCCACTCAAAAACTACTTCCTCGGTGCATTCCCTCGACTGCTTCTCGCAGCTCTGAAAAGAACTGCAAGCCGGAGTCGGCAGTCGTGCACCGAGGAGATATTCTCTACCTGGCTCAACTCCCCGCCCCGGAAAGTGCCGTTAGGTATTACTTGGGAGAGGGGACCAGGATGTTCGCCTTTGGCCGCCACCAGATCCCAGCCAAATGCAATAATCTAGGCAAGGTCCGCCTTCTTCCGCCTGAGGATATCTTCGACGAAATAGGCAGCCCTTCCTTACGTGTCCTTGCTGGAGAGCATTAAGGGCACGATGCCCTCCGGGGTAACTCTTCCAGCATCTTCCCCCAGTGAAGAGTGAATGCAGTTTCGACTATGCATGAGATTCTAGGACGAAAGAAATACGCAAGTACTATCGCCTAGGCTGAAGTAATGTGAATAACAGTTCGGAGCTGGTGTCGGTGCAACAACACGGAGATATGTGTTTAGTGCGTAGTGACATGGGTTTTATGTGGAGTCGCACATATTCCAGTGGCCGTTCTCCAGGATTATTCTTACTGAACGGACACTGGAAATGCATAAATAGCATCCACAGACTCCTTAAAATAATAATAATAATAATAATAATAATAATAATAATAATAATAATAATATATTGTAAATTATGTGAATGATTTCTGGAATAGTAACTTCCACTAAAACTCCCGATGATGTACATCTTTTATTGATGGACAACCATATTTGAACTCAATTTACTCAAACTTACCGAATTATATGCAGATGCAAACAAAAGAACAGTCGTATCATGACATTCACTCAACGCAACTTTCATATCTTTCACTATTGAACATTGTAAATGTAAGTTCTTCGTTATTCGTTATTTGCAATTTTCTAAATAAGAAAATATTTTTCTTCGATTGAAATTCGAGTAAATGTGAATGATATAATACTTCCTAAAACAAACCACGTTTATTACTAAAGTCAGCATAATAAATTGAATGAAAATTTAGATAAGTGTGCATGTACGGTATCCCTCATGAGTAAGATTGTTTAGTAAATAAATCGGAAGTCGTTTAAAAGTCTATAAATGTAGTAAAATTAATCATACAAAATGTATATAACAATTATTTAATTATGTTTCAGTTTCAGCTTTAACGATAGAAAATATAGTTGGTGGTCACTTCGCCTTTCAACCAAATTATAAATATCACGCTGCAATCTTAACTCGAACCAATGCATCGGATGATCTGTCACTAATTTGCAACGGTGCGATTATTGATGACTATTATGTATTATCAGTGGCTCAATGTTTTCTAAACCTTAACGGTAATTTACATGACTACACATTTTATGTCAGTGTTGGAACAGAGAATTTAAAAATCGTAGATCTCTTAGTAATAGAAGTTGACAAATTTTATGTAAAGGATTTCATTGTATCAACTGGTAAAAACGATATTATAATCTTACTCGTAAGTAACAATAGATATTAAATTTTATACACGAGTGTTCTATAGATACAATAATATAGGAATATAAAAGCATATAAAATAATGTTGCCCAATTCAATCTCGAAATGTGCGTACATATTTGAAGTTATGTGCTTATTTTTCAAATTCAGTTGATTTTAAAACATGAAATTCCTTACCAAGTCGGCAGTAATATATCTAAGACAAAATTTATATTAGAACTGCAGTTTTGATACTACTATAGAATAGTACAATAATTTAGAAAATTCAATTGAAATAATTGAAAAACACAAGGTTGCACGTACGTTTCTTTTTGTTTTTTATATACTTTATATTAATTAGCTTGAAATCTATCTGTATATTTTCAATTTTCTGTCTTGATCGGCCGAAACAGTTGTTGGTGTTTTTCATAAAAGTTTTTAGTGAAACTTTAGTCATGTATGTTTTTCAACTATTTCCCCTGAATTTTCTAAATTATTATACTATTTGAGAATTTTTCACTAAGTATTCTACGAGTCTTCAATCAATCTCGATGTGTATACCTTATTTGTACACGTAGTTTGGCCTATAACGAGAGTCTGCTCGCGATTTTTAGACGCCTTTTTCATCGACTTCTATTTTTACAGTCGCTTCGAAATATAGAATTTTTCTTAAATTTAAACATTTCAAATCTCTCTTTTCTTGCCTTTGCTTTATAACTAATAATTTCCTTTCATTTAACGTATCATGAAATTATTTATCTCGCAGCCGCTTTTGTCCGAGGTAATCTCGCACCCGAGTCAATTGTATACATTTTTTCTTAAACTATAAACACAACGTCGCTCGCTAACATAAATAAGTTTAATATCATTCGCTTATTTCTTTACATGTGTTTCAAATTTCAAGATAAATCTATGGTTTAATATTACATAACTTTTAAATCTCATACATTTAATTTATTAAGAAAGTAAATAAGTCTAAACTAAATAAGTCTAAAAGAAATTGCATCTTATTTTCAAAGAATCCATATCATTTAATTTTCATTAGAACATACATTTTAACCAGTACAGTTCTCAAATTTATCAAAACAGTCTGAACCTTAGAGATTTCATATGTGATTCAAGAATCGATTTTACTCTATACGTAATATAATCTAGTATTTATTACAAAGTATTCTCTAGAAACTTAAAATTAAAACTATAATGTCTTAAAAACAATTTAATGAATCAGCTTCACTTAATATTTAAACTTAAAATTAACGTCAATATTTAATGTTTCAATTTAATTAATAATAAAATGTCAGTACTATTTGAATCAGTAACACTTATTGTACAACTAGTATTTTAATAAAAATTGTTCAACAATAATTAAAATAACAGCATTAAAATCGACTTCTAAAACAATAATAATGCTATGTTCGCCCTAATATATTTATACAGCTATCAAAAATTATTTTGTCATTAAGACTGTAAGATCGATAAAAATATTGAGAAGCCGCTGGTACATTATTCCTAAGATTTCATTTTCATTGTAAATTATAAGGTTAAATTATATGATTGAATACGATGTTAATATATGATATAAAAAATTAAATTAGAATATGGGAGAAATCCTCTATTAGAAATTGTTAGAAATTCAAATCCTACTTCAATAAAATTACTGTAGTTTAGAAGTAGATGGTGTATCGATTATTTTCTCAACCCAGATGAGAATGCATTACTTATTATATTATAGATATTTATAATTCATTGCAGGAATCAATCAATTAGTCTTTAATTACTAACAAAAGTATATGTTTTCAGTTAAAGAAAAGCCTAGATATTGATAACAGCGAAAAGTTAAAACGCCTCGAAATACCAGCTAATACTGAGGAATTTGTGCA
Organism: Sycobia sp. Sy_11; assembly: GCA_018907035.1. NCBI lineage: Eukaryota > Metazoa > Arthropoda > Insecta > Hymenoptera > Epichrysomallidae > Sycobia > Sycobia sp. Sy_11. The sequence continues at coordinate 5,195,324 of JACCIC010000004.1, forward strand.
TTTACATAGTCGCGTATCAGGATTTGGAAGTAATGTGGCCAATTATCAGGCTGCCGCCGATCAAAAAACGTATATAAGAGATACTGCTCCATCAGATTTTAAATTAAGATATGCATATGTTAATGTTAGTGATGATAAGACGTGTAAGCAAAATTACAACGAAGTTGATACGTTGACACAATTATGTGGAGTAATGAAAACTGATCGGCCACATCAAAAATGGGGTGTTTGCACAGTAAGTTCGTTGATTAATTAGCTTTCTATTTCTTTTTTTACTTATTATTATTATTTCTATTATTATTTCTTTGTTTACATACTTACGAATAGTAGGTATCAATTCTTTACAGCGAATACGTATGCATTGATATGTTACTAATAATATATATTTAATATCTTGCTTTTGATGTGTTTAACTTTAATAATGAACAATTCTACAGTATGATTCTGGAGATCCATTGGTTTTTGGCAAAAATTTATTGGGACTGGCAAGTAGAAATTCGGTTAACTGTGATGATACTGTCTTCGGTTGTATATATACCAAAGTATCTGCTTACAAGATATATGTTGAACAAATAATTTCAGGAGATATACCGCCAGATACAGTCGTCTATAATAATCCAGTCTATCAATTGATCAGAAGCTCTGCATAAACTTTTTCATAAAATAAATCAAAATAAATAATGATTTAATGAATTTTATAGATTATATGTGATATATTATTGAAATAAATTATCTCCATAATTAAACTTTTATACAATGTTTCAAACAAAAAATTGAATTACGTAACATATATATTATATAAACTGTACAAGTTAAATAACACAACTCATGACGTAACATATAATATAATGTCACTTGAATCACTTACGATGGAAGGTCGATACTTGATAGGCGGAAGTTCAATACTTTTTAAAAAATCAAATTTTTTTATTGCCTATTATCGTTCTGAATTTCCGATGATCTTCTCAATTTCCATGCCCCTTGTACGAGAATTGAATCGGAACCTTCTCACTGACAGAGCCGCATTGGTAAATAATGAAATAACCATTTGCAATTGTCCAAAATGTATATTGACTTTTATATACAGCTTCCCCTGTTCATTACTAGTGGGATATTGGATTTAATTATATCGAGGACATCCTTTATAATTTAATGCGAAGACCCGAGGATGAAATGCGTATTTTTTACAAGATCGATCTTGAGAAAGGATGCGTGACAAAGTTGACACCTTATGCATAGAAAAACGAGCGGAGCACCAGCAAGTCCTTATATTCTCTTGAAAATTTTAGTCACATACCTTCGCCTTAAAAGACTCATTCTTACATGAACAGTTTGCTCAAGTTTGGTCCGACAAATATCGTAGAGATGGTATATAGAGTAATTATTTAACCTATATTAAATTGCTAAATTTTAATAGACCGACTAATATAACCATATCAAGTTAGATATGTACGAATAACTACTGTATCATTATTTCAAATTAAATAAACTTTAAACTATCAAATATTTTCATCTGTCTTACAAGTTTTATAAAATAATATAATGATACTTACAGAGTCCTTGTGTATCATCGCCTCGTATCTGAAATATATAAACTACTACTACTACTACTACTACTACTACTACTACTACTACTACTACTACTACTACTACTACTACTACTACTACTACTACTAATAATAATAATAATAATAATAATAATAATAATAATAATAATAATAATAATAATAATAATAATAACTTATTTGTACATATTCAAAATTCATTAGGAAAAGCTTGAGACACACACGTACAAATACACGCAGATTTTAAACTAAATATGAAATAAACAATTTCAATTAATACTTAATAGTCATACTGCAAGTATAAGAATTTAACAGAATGTTTCAGCAATTCAATTTAATTTTACTGAGTTTAAATGCATTACGAATTAAATTCCATTAGCTCATATAATAAAAATCAACGATCTCATAGTTTTAAAGCACATTGTAATTTTACTAGAAGGAGTCAGTTATAATAATAAATGTCTTACTGATCAACTAAAGGCTGTATCGTTTATCATATCCCTTTAAATAATAAGGTGACGAAGTCACATAAATACTTAATAACATAATATTCTTTACAATATTATTTAATGCAAAGGAGAAATCTAAAAAAAAACATAATTAATTTTTTTAAGAAATAGTATTAATTATTTTTGGTTTTATGTCAAAAGTATTTTTCAAGCGCTTGGCTATTAAGCACGTTCAAGTCTCAATTTTCTTATTTCTCTAAAACAATTACGAAGAATTCATAAATTTAATGGGTAAACAAGTTTAGAAACACATAAAAAGTGAAACAGAGCAAACAAAATATCGAGATCTTGATATTGACGTCTGGGTCCATATTCGTTTTATTGATATAGAAGGGAAATATTAAAACGAATACCTTTTTAATCAATATATATTGATATAAAAAGGTATTCATTTTATTGATATAGAAAATTATTAGAGCCACGTTGACAGTAATTTATAAAAACTGATCTATGCATTTTTTTGAATATTATTTAATTTGTCAATTAACAATTATTTTGTAACGGAAATATATTTATATAAAAATATTATTACAAGATTCTTAACACTTTAATTCTGATTTCATTTTACAATATTATAGATAGGTCTTGTATCAATTATGGCTTGGAATTTCAGTACAGAAGAAAGAAATACCAAGAGTACTTTTAGCATGCCATGACTACGATTATTCATAATAGAATAAATTATACACTTGAATTGTTCAAAATACTTATTTAACAAATTTTCTATCGTGATAAACGATCATGATTGATATCTCGAAAATGTTGTGTGTAAAATACTGTGAAAAATAATGAAAATTGTGACAATAGGATCAGCAGAGTCTAGCCTCTGGCTTCCCAGTGTTTTTATTATTCTGAATTTGAAGATAAGACAATGATAAGTAGTTGCCCATAAGGATTTATTTAAACAATTGAAATAACGTATTTTACTGATATATAATAACAACCTTATATTATCATTTAATTTAATAATTTTAACCGCAAAGCCGATATTGATGAATTATTTTTTACTTTTCATCGCTATCACCTACTGTTCTAATACAGCCGGCATATGGGGATGCTGACAAAGCGCTATGTTGTCATACCTAGTTACCGAGTGAATCAAGCGAAAATTGAAATACTCTTCGATTCATGATATAGATATAGTTGTCAATAGAAATGGCATAAACACTAAAAATGTCAATGACTTATTTAATACTCCTACAGATGCCTTTGCTACTTGAATCTTGAATAATATTGTTTTTGAAGGTCTCTAATCGTACTTGCAAAATTTAATAAGTACGAGATTTCTAATTCTTATTGCATATTAAAAGAATTTCGATCTAATTAAAAAATATAAGAATAATATGTAAAACTAAGAAAGTTATATCGTACTACATAATAATTAAATTTTTTGCTGCTAGCATATATGATTCACTTCGTCTCACCTAGTATGTGATGATTCCAAAAACTATTTGACTACATTTCCAAATATTACTGCTAGATTAGTAATGAGTATTTAATACAAAGAAAATATTCTTATAAATATTCTCGAAAATATATCTTTGTTCAAATTTTTTTTCTTTTCATACAAAGTAGCAAATTTTTACCTGCCTTTTAATTCAAATATCTAAATATTGTACAGTACAACTTTAATACACAATGAAGTATACTACGAGTAAGCTTCTTTTTTTGGCTCTACTGACTTTTATAATTGATCATGGTAAGTAATAATTATTAAAATTTAGTCAAATACTTATGATATATAATAAGCATCGGCATTTAAAAAATTACATGCAAAAAATCATATGCACGCATTTTTTCTGTTACCCGGTAGTTTCGTATAAGTTTCCAAAAAAGCTTCGTTTAACAAGTTATATTCTTATGAAAAGTGGGATGTTTCGACCGACCACGTAAGAAATTTACGAGTTTTACAGCGTTTTTCAGAAGCCCCACCCATCCAGGCGCCCTCCTCTGCCTGGTAAAGACATTATTAATGTAGAAAAAATGCTGTTTTGAATAAACATAATACTGATATTCTTTCTTACACAATAAATTATTTTTATTATAGAACAATAAAAATCAAATAGTCTCCTAAAAACGAAATAATTTCTAAAAGTAAAGTTAGATGAATAATATTTTTGAAACATAATGTTTTATTTTATCTTTTACACATAGTTTTACTAGTTACACGGGGCCGGCAAAAAAAAATATTGTCTGCTGGCCGATATCTGTATATATATATATATATATATATATATATATATATATATATATATATATATATATATACTAGCATCTTCCATCTCAGCTTCACCCAGTATAATGATTTAACCGATTTATTAAACAGTTCAATAAGATATATGTAAAATTACTTATATAAATTTCTACTATTTATAAATGTATATATTCTTATAGATAATTAACTATCGTTGCTTCCGTCTAAAAAGGTGCTATCTGAGCATTCGCTTCAAAAAGGTGCTGTTTTGAAGACTTTTTTTTGTTTTCAGTTTGTACCAGTAACTAAATATTCGTGGTACGTAATTTAAAATACGAAAATATATGAAATATATATACATTTAATATATATAGATATATACGCGGAAATATTATACTTTCGTGTTCGAGCGGTAGAAGAAATGTGTCGATGTATCAAGAGACTACTTCTACAGGGAGTTTGGTGTTCGAATGATAGCATACGAAACTCCCCGTAGAAGACGTTCGGAGACACTTAGACATAGTATTCTACCGTCCGAAAACGAAACTACAATATTTCCCCATAGAAGTCGTATATAAGGTGTATATATCTATATATATATATATATATATATATATATATTATATATATATATATATATATATATATATTTGTTATATATATTTTTTATATTTTCGTATTCCAAATTAAATATCACAAATATTCAGGTAGTGTTGCACAATGAATTGAAGCAAAATAAATGGTCTAGGAAATAGATCCTTTTTATACGAAAATAACAATATAGATACATAGTTTTGGAATTGTTGATAGAGTAACCTACTATGTTAAGATCTTTTTTTTTGTTAAACTGTTTACTTTGAGTTGATATTCAACAAAATTTAAGTCATCACCTACTGGCCGCTCGTGGAACTAACTGCTAAGAGCGTTAACCGCGCACGTGCATAGTACTACTTTACTTCGTGCAATAAATGCTGAGTCGACGCCGAACTCAGTTTATTATCTAAAATATAATACGTCACTTATTATGTATTCTCGCAGACTTTATTGACGAAAGTAAGATAAGTTTCAATACAAAACATAGCCTATATCTTTCCGAAGATAATTCGAATTTCAGAGCAATCAGTTCAGTAGCTTTGTTGTTTATAGTGAACAAACAAAAACACACTTTATCATTATAAAATAAAGTAGTATGATACGATAAAGTATGATTATATGATATGATATGAAGTATAGTAATATATATATATATATATATATATATATATATATATATATATATATATGTATGTATGTATATATATGAAAGCCCTCTCTCCTAGTGTAGGACTCAAGCCCCATCAACACCAAAGAAGACTCTGGTAATTTTTGTATGTATATACATAAATGTCCTATTAGCGTCAATATTAAAATTAATTTACAAATACGAGCTTGAATATCAATAATAACTTTCTTGAAAGTACGTTGCAACTGCAATAAATAATTTTGATGAAAAAAATTGTTTCAAAATCAGTTTTATTAGCTTTCTCCCGTACTATTTGGCCCCAAACGTTAACGCAAATACATTATTGATTAGGTCATTAGTATTTTTTTAAAAAATGTTATTCATTATTTTTATAAATCTTCCAAATAAATTATAATCTCCGATATGAGAAACTGAATCTTTTTTTAAATTTCTATTTTTAAATGATAGCTTATGATAATATAAGAAAAACTACTTGAAAGTTTCTTTTTATTTTATGTATTTCTGTTTTAATTATTTTTATTACAAAATGAAAAATATTGTTATTCAACAATACATGCACCCAATACTTAAGACAACACAGGTAAAGATCTAGCACCTTTGTTTATTTCACTGGGACAAGAGGCGCAGGTGAAAATACTTGGAGTCTCAGTCTCAAAGTAACCACTCTAAAGAAATAATGTGTCTCTCTGAACTATCCTTTGTATGAAATAGAACAATTGATAAATATAAGTATAAATATATTACGCACGCAGTTGGTAGTGTTTAATAAACATTTTATTTGTGTAATTTGATACTAAATAAAGTCTCAATATAATATTCTATATAATATTAAGAACGTTCAATTCTACTGTCCAAATCTCAACAAATGTTATTCGAAATCTGAATATCCATTACGTGCCTATGATGACGCAGGGGACCAGAGGGTAGTTGGATGAATATAAACAGCGATTTTATAAACTTTATAACAATATAATATAGAATATAAAACCATTGTCTGAAACAGCATATGCAATCTTGTCTATAATATCTGTCTATGACGGCAAGTTTAATCATTTATATTTATTTCACAAAAACTAATTAAAATAATTTTGACATTTGATTTAATAATACTTTTATCTAATGGAAAATAATTTTGAATAATTTTTATCTCACTAACTTCAGTTGCTCGTTGCATATATATTATAGTTGTATCTCTATATGCCAAACGCTTAACTCAAAAACCATATCTTTTATGTGATAAGAAAAATAATCCATAAAAATTTAATTAATTACTTGGCGCCATGTGTTTTAAATTTAATTCAAACGCTAAATAACTTTTAGACTCTAAAAAATGCATAATCATAAAACTGTTAGTAAATTTTTTTATTTTATCATAAATTATTATTTAAAAGTAAAATTAGAAGAAGTGCCAGTTCTCTATTAGTATATATATATATATATATATATATATATATATATATATATATATATATATATAATTAAATGATAGAACTAACTTTGTAATATTTACACAAGTTAATCGTCCATGTTATATTGACCACTTTGAATGGAATAAATTACATAATCGATTTGATCGAAAATCAGAAAGGCTACCTTTGGTTCGGAACAAAGTCACTCATAGAGATTGAACATGAGCTGTTTTCGATAAAATAATGTTCTGAAATAGTATTCAGAATTTGAGCAATAGAATTTTTATTTGTGCTAAAAGTCTCCATAGGAATGTTTTTCTTTTAAATAACAGAAAATGTGAATTACACATTTTACATTAATAACATAAATAAATAAGTTTGCTCATTTCATTAATGTATGAAATGAAAGATAATAAACATCATGTTATATTCTTTTGTTAATATTTAAGTTTCAACATTCACAATGGAAGAAATTGTTGGTGGTCATCTTGCCTATCAACCTAATTATAGACACCATGCTGTGATCCTGAGCAAGCGAAATTTTTCGAAACAAATTTTAATACTATGTAGTGGTGCAATTTTAAATGATTATTATGTTATATCCGCCGCTCAATGCTTTATAACTTATAATAATTTACTGCATAACATGACATTCTACGTTGGTGTTGGAACAAGTAATTTAAAATCAACTGATGGCTTTGCATTAGAAGTAGATAAAATTTTTACAAAAGACTACACTCCTCAATTTGGCTTAAATGACCTTGCAGTGCTAAAGGTGAGTAAACTATTAATATTGTAAATTTTTTTTTGTAGTTTCGTCGGGTTTTGCATTCATATTACTTCGTTTATATCCCTCCTGCTGAATATATATACAAGAACCATAACTTTTTAGTAAACTAAAATTTGATCAGTTCTTTTGATAGTATGTTGATTAAGTGGACTGAAGCTGTATTTCACTTTCAAAATAGTACAATTAATCATAATTCATGAAATCGTTTTACTTCGCTATTTTTTGTTATGATAGTTTGCTATATTCCGCTTTTCTTTTTGTTTTAAGTAATGCTGCGCTTATGTAAATATACAAATTATTATTAGTATATATAGTATAATTGAAAATATTCCAATGCATTTGAATAATTTATAAATTGAAAAACAAAACTATCTTTTTGTTTCTTTTTTGCTGAGTAATAGTTATGTGTAATGAAATAAATTATATTTATATGTGTTAATTTAATTTTTTCTTTGGATTGGTTTATAAGATAAAAAGTTTTATATATCTTATTTATAAAATATTTCATATTTTTTACTTTGTAACTTAAAGATGAGAGATTCCCCCTTTTGAGAAACCATAAAAAATAATAAAAATTATAAAAAACAAAACAAATTTTTCCAAAAGATGATACGTATAAATAGTTTTTAATTTTTATATAATTAAAATGAAATAGTACTGTATGAAACAGGACTTACGACGAATAAATCATCAACAAGAAATACTTTATATTGTTCTAGTTGAAGGAAAGTCTAGATATCGATGACTTTCCAGATTTAGCTAAACTGAGTTTACCACTTCCAACTGAATCATTTGTACATATGGAAGGACGTGTGTCCGGAGTTGGGTATAATTGGGTTGAAGTTGCACTAAACACTAATACTGGATTACTCATGAGAGTTAATGGAAGTTCAGATTATAAACTACGATACGCCTTTGTCAATGTTTTAAATGATACCACGTGTAAACTTAATTATAATCATATTGATCTCTCGAGACAAATTTGTGGACAAATGAAAAGCGAAAGCCCCGATCAAATGTGGGGTATTTGTACAGTAAGTTTATTTATTACTAGCTTATTTACAGATTAAGAATTATATAGTTAAAACATTTTGCAAATGATGTACGAAACAATATTCCGTAATTACTTTCATTATATTAATTATTTAATTAATATATAATTAATAAATCAAGTTTATTAATCTATATATTCAACTAGAGCATTGCTTTACAATGTAATCAATTTTTTATGTACAAATAAGTTGTATTTGTTCATTACAAATATAGAATGATGCATTTACCAGGATATAGCAAAATATCTTGGTGGAATCATCTTTTTTAAAAAAAATAACATTGATCTTAAACTTTTAGGTCATTTTAAACTAACATTTAAAAGATATGCTCCATTTTTGGCCTGTTAATGAAGAGCAAAAAAAATTACATTCAGTCATATAGGCATGTTATAGATCAACATGATCTGTATAGAAAAACAAACCATTTTTAAATTTGAAACAAACTATCGGATGATCTTAAGGTTGAAAATTAAAGTTATTTTAAGGTTATTTTTATATAGGCTTCTTTTGACCCAAGAACTTGTGCATGAAATTTTGTTTAAAAAATCTTATGACAACAAAAATTCTGGTATCTTCAGATAAGTGCAGATGAATGCCTTCTCCTGTATAAGTGGTCGCTACTGATCTTTAATACGTTAAGCAAGTTTCTTTCACTACAAGTAAAATCAAAGCTTAGAAAAAAATATTAACTCAAATTAAATATATAATTTTAGCCTTACAACTTGAAAACGAATTGTTAACATGCCTAATGCGTTAATTACGAAGCAAGTCCTCCTTACGCTAATGTGATTTGTCGTTCAAACGGAGTGATAATCATCATTCACTTCGTATATTTGGATTGAAAACTTCTATCTTTATTTATGACAATTTTCAATAATATGAATTAATATATTGCTTATAATAATTGTATACGTACATTTCGTTTTCTAAGAATGTCTGCTAAATAATATTACTTTCTGTAGTGTGACGCTGGGGCCCCGCTAGTTATTGGTGGAAAATTGGTAGGGCTAGCAAGCAGGAATCCAGTGGATTGCAATGATACTAAATTAGGTTGTATATATACCAAAGTTTCAGCTTACAGCAGTTATATCGAGATGATAATCCAAGGGAATCCACCAAGAGGAACCGTAATTTATCATAATCGACCCCATATTCTTCGTTAAATGTTTCTTACAGAGATCTCTTTATAAGTGAGATTCATGAAATATTACTTTTTTATATGATATAATATTTAAAATTGCATTATTCTAAGTTTATTCTTTTGACATGAAATAGTAATTTACACATGTAACATCATTGAATTAATGTATGTTCCTTACAGAACTTAAACAATAAATATTTAAAAATGTAACATGTACATGTTTTAATTTTTGGTTTCAACCCATTTCAAAAAATTAATTTCAACTATACAATAAATGTATAAGGTTGACATACAATTAAATAATTACCTATTTATCTTAATCTTTCTTTAATTGAAAAGTTACATTTATTGAGAAACGACATTATATATTTGGTTGAACGTATATATTTGTCTCAGATAGTAATTATTCAACATTGAGGGGAAATTAATTTTCCTTTGTTTAGCATTTTTATGACTGCAGCTCTATGTATGTTCTAAAATGTGCACTGCCAAAGTATGCGATTTCAGGCTTCATGATTCTGCATGAATGTAGAATTTATATCACTTAAAATATCGAAACGAGTCAAAGAGACTGATAAATTATAATGATCTGTTCTAGTACACCTGGTTATGACGATCCATTTACGCAGGAATTTCCAATGTGAGAAGGGACGTATCTTTCAATGTAATTTAAAATATTGTATTCCCTTAATTGACGTTTGATTGACATACACATGTTTAAAAGTACAAACATATAAATATGTCAAGATAATATTTACAATATCTATTGTTTTTTCGGTATTCGACCTACTTCTTTATTTTCTGAAATTCCAATGGAACAAAAAAATTATAATAAATTTATTGTTCTTCCGTTTGCAGTTTCCTGCTTAAATTTGTTCTATTTAGCTATGACTTCTAGAATATAATTATTTAGTTTTATATTTATTTGTAGAGATTCTTAAGTTTGTAAAGAATTAAGGGAATCTGAGAATATGAAGAAGTCGTAATCTTGATTTTAGATAGCAATTTTTAGCGTTAAATCTCTTAAAATGTATACTCAGCAATAAAACCAGATGCTAATTTGATAATATTTATCCAAGCATAATATTTATCGGGATCCTTGTAATAATTGTTTCATATCTGCGACAATATATATTGCAATTGCTCTGAGTCTCTACTTGACACAATATTTCCTATGAGGTAATTATTCTTTTTGTTACTATAATTTTTATTTTTTGCTAATATTTTGAAAAAGTTTTCTATTTGTAGATGTTATTTTTTCAATACTTGCAATGTTTTAACATCAATTGTGTCTGCTAATTGAACAGTTGAAAAAATAAGATCTAATTGTATTTCGTATTTCTGTAAATACCATGTGTACGGTAACAGTAACATGGGGCAAAAGATCTAATTCTTCCAATAAGACTTCAAGACTTTTCCCTATTTTAAAATAATTTAATTGTACTTATGTCGACTACCCATATACAAATTAATAAATATTTTTTTATTGGTCTTACAGTCCAATCAATTCAATCTAAAAATAAAAAAAAGTCCCTGATGAGGATCCATAGCGAGCTCGAAACGTTGGACAAGTCTTCAATTAGGTAAGGGTGTTGAGGACAGTCAGACTGCACTTTACTAACAAAGAATTTTTTCAGCTAATATTTTATTTTCAGATTAGTCTACGGGGGTGAATGTAAACAAGGACAGTCTGACTGTCATTATAATTTTAATTTTATTTTTAATTTTATTTTTATTTTTAATTTTTATTTTATTTTTATTTATTTATTTTTAGTTTTATTTTTTATTTTTATTTTTAGATTGAATTGATTGGACTGTAAGACCAATAAAAAAATATTTATTAATTTTCCCTATTTTATTCACACAATGTCCATTTTAATTTATCTGGTGAGCGTTGAAATCTCCTACCAGCAGACTATTAATATGAGATAATTACTAGAATTTGCAGTTCTAGATTAATATTTGAGATTTATATTTTATACATTTCGACATTTTGATGTGAAGTGAAAATATTTTAATTTTAAATAAACGCTAGATTATTTTTAATATATATAGCTGTACTGATTATTTAATTGAATTTATTGATGCTCGATTACTGAGAGAGTAAGGAAATTGATTATAGTAGTGGTAAAACAATTTTTAAAGATGAAAGTAAAAGTGCTGCTTTTATTATCCATATTTCAAAGATTTATCGGAAAGTATCCGAAATAAATTAAAAAAACAATATTCAAGTTGGCCGTTATAAATAATAATAATTAAGGGAAATTGCTTAGAATCGTAAAGATAAGGATGATAAATTTTTAAAATCAAGAATGGTATAGAAAATCAATTGTAGTTTGAAAAATTGTATGACCTATAAATATTTTTATTAGTTTAGTTTTTTACGAACAGATCTTTAGAAAGCGCTTTGAATTTACTTGTGTTCTGAGTATGATATTAAAACTAAAATAAGTTCTCATAATGACTTAAATCTAGCGTAAATCATTGTAATAAAGAAATAAAATAAATAATAAATATATTATTATGGCCTTTTCTTCCGTTTTTATATATTATAATAATATTGGTAGTATTGAAAATAGCGTATTTAAATTAATAATAGTGGTAACATGAGAAATAACAACGAAATATTAAGAATCTTAAATGTTGAAAACTAATGCAGACATGAAAATGACTAAATAAACTGGACAGTCTTGCTTACGTATATTAGATATGAACTGAGAAAGGCTACTTTACGCGGTTTGACCTAACGAAGTCTTAATCTATTTCATATAATAGAGATGTTATTGTACGTAATTCAGAGCCAGTCAGGAAACACGATGAAATATGTTTTTTCCAACTGTATGCAATCTTTTAAACTAGATATATTATAAGATTCTTAAAAGTGGTTTAGAAAGTATTTAACTACATAGGAGAGTAGCTCAATTGCCGGTCATTGATTTTTTCTAAAATTAATTTACCTTTATTCTTGATATCTGAAGAGATCATTTCAAGGATAGCTAGTTCTAGCCCAACATTTGCTTCGCTACGCAGATATAATATTTTGATAGGATTAGATGCTTTTCCAATCGCGTATGATTACAAATCGATTTTCATATATGTTTGAATAACCTCTACTTGCATGCTACCGATGCAAGTACATTTATTAACTAAACTTTTCAATATCTCTAACAGTTTTACGATTCAATCTTCATAAAGTGGATCTCTAATATAAAAAAATAATTTCCAATGAAACTAAATAGTTCATAACAATACAATGAGTTTTTCATCCACCCATTACTATTCCTATATGGCAGTAGTTCATTGAGGCAAATCTTATTTTGCCCTTCTTAGTCGATTATTTTGTCTACTCTTTATCAGATCTATTCAATTGTTTTCGTCCAGGATTGCTAGCTCGATCCTATTAATACTTGATTAAGCTTGAAAATCCTATTCTTCTGACTGCTGATTTTACTTCCACCAACAAATTTCTTTAAAAAAATTACATATACGAGCTACTACAATACCTGTATACATTTGCTTCTGAACAACATACTTGGACCCAGACATAAAACTGTTGACACCAATGAAAATAACTGTTTCTTAAAGCTGTGCTCTCGAACCTGTATTATTCGTACTATTCAAAAATGATTTATCGAAAAACCTAGTATTTTATTTATACATGCTGTAGGCTAATGATTTAGAACTGCATCTTGAATTTCAACGTTACGGCATATATATATTGCTCTACAATAAATACATATCTATGTTGAAGATGTATCTAACGGGTAACAACAAATAGACTACTTCTCAATGCAAGCATAAATATATTACCGGCATTCTCTAATTCGTAATTAATGCAAAAGAAATTGTTGAACGTCTTATCTTATGCCATCACCATTATACACATGCTTTACTCATTGTGCTACTTCAAAATTTTCTGTACTTTAAAAGCCTTATGTTTTTAATAATTTATATCAACTAGAATAATTTATTTTCATTCATTATTACAAGTGCTTAGCGATATTTTTTGAGACAAAGAATGTGAAATTAAACAAGAGATTAAGAAGTCCGTCGATCTAAACTTCAAACCTGTAGTTGGAGAAGCGACTTAAATATTTCAAACTAGATTAAAAATAATGCTAATGAGTACCGATACGATTATAAATCATTATTAAAGGAAAAATAGAATTTTAAGTTTTATAATATTGTGATAAATATAAAATATTTAATTATCATACATAAATAATATTAGTTAACTGAAATGTATAAAAATTAAAACTCTAGTTATTTTTACCTTATAACCTATATCTATTTAATCCCCAAAATATTTTTTGTTCAATGATGAATTATAATCTATCTTCGACTTTTTTCTTCATTCTATTTTCTTTCATTTTGGACTGTGGTAAGGAATTTTAGTAATAGTTAATAATTAAAATTAAATATAAACATTTTACAAAGAAAATATTATTAATACATCGAAAATATTACATTATATATTACTATATTATTTATATATTCATATATGACTCACTCATCTAACGAATTAACATAAATTGTTTTTCCATTTAATCTAATCAAAGATAGTGTTTTAAATAAAAACAAAGGAATTAATGAAAATTAAATGGTGCTATAAAAACGTCATTAGAAGTGGACAATAAAATGAAATATATTCTATATTTTATAGTTAATAAATTAGTAATATAAATACTTACTATCAAATAATTCGTCATATAGTAATTATCTATAACTCTAAGAAATATTGTGAGTCATTCTGCATTTTGGAATATACGAGACCTACGATGGCTCTATCGTTAGAGCGAAAGACTAGTAATTCGGTGATCCGAATTCAAATCGCTGTCTCGGCTGATTTATACAAACACCGCTATAGTAATTTATATGTGCTTCGTTTACAAACACATTATAGACTTTCATAGCTCTTTAACTAAAATATTTACGCGCAACTATTAACAATAAATATTATAACGCATTAAATATTATTAAATAATACAGAACAATATCTGTAATATTTCAAGATATATATATATATATATATATATATATATATATATATATATATATATATATATATATATAATGAACGTTATTGGTTAATATTGATTTCATCTGAAAAAATATAGAAGCTGTTATATGTAGGTAAACATAAAATTATCTTTCAAATGAGCCTTTAAAAAAGATATGAGCAATTAAAAAATATATGCATAATTATATGTATAATAATCAATCAATTGGGGACCTCGATTTTGATCTGGATTATAACCTTTACGATCATTTCAAAATAATTATTTAAATTTATTTAAATTTTCAAAATTTACTTAAAATGTTTAAATTCTTATAGATTGTTTGTAGTTATCGCCATAGAATTCTATTTCGCAGATATTTTCTCTATGTTTTTTCTAATTGCTTTCATTTATGAGTTTTAATTACTTAAACATTTCAGAATCTTATGTATTATAGTATTTTCGAAATAGTAATCTAAATAAAGAAATAAAAAATTTTCTGTATCAGTTTGGATCATTTCTCTTGTCTCAAAAAATTTAGGAAAATTCTATGTTAATTCAAAAACTACACATAACATCTAAATATTAAAAAATAATAATAAATTTTCTATATTATATTTACTTTACTTTTCTCATTTAAGTTTCAGCTTTATTTATGGAACAAATTATCGGTGGCCATCCGGCATATCAGCCTAATTATAGGTACCATGCTGCCATTGTAGACAAAAAACAAAAAACATCTAATGATTTTACATTAATCGGTAGCGGCGCTATCGTTCATAACTATTTCATCGTATCTGCTGCTCAACATTTTTTTAATTATCATGGTTTACTGAAATATATAATGTTTTTTGTTCGCGTTGGCACAATTGATTTAAATTCTCAGGAGGGTTTGGAAATGGAAGTTGATAGAAGTTTTATAAATAATTACGATCGCCAACTATTTACGAATGACATCGCAGTAGTACAGGTGACCTGATAATATCTATTTAGATGTGATAGAGTATGAAAGGCTCCTTTATATTACATTTACAATCAATGTTTTTTTTTACTTTGATGCTTTATTAGCTCTTCAAATGTAAAAATTCAATCATTCGCAATTGTTGATTTTTCTTTAGAAACTTATATAATATGCGCATTACATTACTAGTTGGTTGCATTAAGTATGTTTTAATATCAACAGGAGGAAATAATTTGATTTTGGCCAATCTCCAATATAGAAGTCTTCTCTGAGTTTTATATAATGGGCATTGCCAATAACATGGTTTAGATCCTGTATTTCCTCTCCGCATTCGCATTTTGTACAAAGATGCTTTAAACTGTTGTAAATGCTGTGGCATCTGCGCATAGTGGTATTAAGTCTCTGTTGAGAATTTTTTTTGTAAACCACGGTCTTATACTGTATTTGTAGTAGATTTCAAAGTATAATTGTCCTTTAGTCTACCCTTGGATAGTTATATACCACTGTGTATAAATATGAGTAAGACTTTTCAATTTAAACTTTCCGAGATTATCGATTATGTCAAATGTTTGTATTTTTAAGTTGGTAGTACTGAAATTATTCAACAAAGAAGTAGCATTAAATTTTGTGCGTGAAATGAAATATCAGCCGTCGAAACGTTTAGAATTTTACAGAAGGTCTTTGATGAGAGGTCAATATCAAGAGCAAGTATTTTTGATTGGCACAAATTGTTCAAAGAAGGTCGAGAACGCGTTGAAGACAAACCACATCAAAGACGACCAAGAACATCTACTAATGGGCTACACGTCGACAAAATCATAGAATTGGTTCTGCAAAATTGTCGATTGACTATTAGAGCGCTTTCTGATATTGTTGGAATTTCCAATTAGTCAGTCAACGCGATTTTGAAAGACATTTTCTGCCTGAAAAAAGTGAAATCTCGATTGGTGCCTGAAACACTCATTTTTTGGAAAAATAGCGTCCCGTGGAGATCTGTGAAACGGTGTTTTCGGACTATCGGGACAAGATAGAATGCGTAATGACTGGAGATAAGACTTGGGTTTACGCTTACGATCCAGAAAGAACTGATCAGAATCGATCTAGCGAATATCGTACGAAACGAGAGCGGAGACCGAAAAAATCACGCCAAAGGCGCTTAAAAATCAAGATTATGCTCACTGTTTTCTACGATTATCGTGGTGTTGTGTATTATGAATTCCTTACAACCGGCCAAATGGTTAACAAAGAATATTATTTTGATGTTATGCGTCGTTTGCGTGAAATTATTCGTCTGAAAAGGCCAAATTTATGGAAAGACAACTCTTGGTTTTTGGTTCAGCAAACTCAAAAGACCACATCAGAGACATGGTTTGATTCAATTGAAGAAATAAAAGTCGAATCGAAGAAGAAACTGATGGCCATTCCAGAATACGATTATAAAAATTGTTTTGTAAATTGGAAAAAACGTTGGCATAGTTGCATTGTATCCGGGGGGGGGGTATTTTGAGGGAGATGAATTAGATTTAGCAGAATAAATAAAAATTTGAAAAGTTATTAATAAAGTCTTATTCACATTTGTACACAGTACTATTTATTTGCTTTTTGCATTCCACATGTCCACATGTCCTTAAACCACGACTCTAAGACAGATATACATACCAACCTCTTGTATAATTTTAGCTATCACATTTTTCTTATAGTGAACGCTTTTTCGATTCCAAAACATTAATAAGATGAGAGAAGTTGTTAAAGCTCAAATTGTCATTATTTTCAATATGAAAATGCAGTATATTAGTTATGTATTTAAAGAGGTGCTGATGTTAGTTTTCTTCAGTTTGGCTTTCGCTTTCACTATACGATGTGCGGAGCTCGTCTATTTCCATTTCATCATTCCTGGGTTTCCGTTGTTTGATGATATTGGTAATTCTTCTTTTTAGTCCAGTACCTGTAATATTTATATACAAGTCGTGTAATATTACTAGCAATGAGGCCGTACTTTGAACGTATTTATCTGTTAGGTAAGAAACCTGCTTGTACTTGTATTTATACGATTCAGCTAAGATTTGGTTAAATTTGGTTAAATTAGTTTGGTTCAATCACCTATCGATAGTGGATGTGTTGCTAACCTGATTCATGCATTTTGGTGGCAGCATCGTCGATAATAAGGTCATTCATTCATTAATAGGTGGGTCTTATTCATTTTATTTTCTAGTATTGCGTCAGTTTTGACGCTGTTTATAGTATTGTCTTGACTTTCCTTCGAGGTAAAACTTACTGTTAAGTACCTTTTTGTGTTTGTTTTAATGTCATCTATTTCGGGATTAGTAAACAGCTATTGGCCATTAAATTCCAATTGTTGTAGTATTGGCATGAGTTTTGTAATTTTCGGCATTTCATTGTTAGTAGAATCTAAATTTTGAGTCTGTTTTAAACTTTCGTCTATAATTTCTATAAAATATCGCTGTTAATAATATCCTTTCCAATTGTATATCTTTATTGCTCTTACTTCCTATATATTTAATTATGGGACAATATTTTGAGGTGTATCCTTCTTGATTGCAAACTAAACAAATGATCTTACCTGTACTAATGCAAATATGATGAAGAGCATCGTCGTAGTTGATAGTTATTTCCTTAGACAGCTTTTTTCGATCTTCGGGATTGATAAATAGCTGCTGTCTAAAGCTCAATATATGTGTGAATTCTAATTCATTAAACCAAAGTCTTATAATGCTCATATTATATTTTGGTATAATGGCTTTTCCAATTAATTCTTGAATTATTACTTCATGTGGAATGCAGAGATTCACATTCGAAAATGCTACACGTTTTGTTTTGGTTATGTAAGGTTTCATGGTTGACTTGTGCTCACCGATTTCGAGAATATTATTGCTTTCCCTTGCCCATTGCTCTACTATTTTCTTATTATTGAAATGACAGCAAAATCTGTTTGAGATATTTTCGATGCAGGTACAATGGTTGTTAGAGACGTTTGGGTCGTTATTGCTCTTAGGTATATTTTTATTTCGATTCCTTCCACTGTATCTATCACTATCGCACAACTTTTCTTAGGAAACGTATTATTGCTCACGATTTTAGAGTAAGATTACATATTAGAACTTTATTAATACTATTATGATTTTATTAATACGATTATTCATATTTCTTTCACTTAACATTGAGAAATTTTGCGTCGATTTCAAAGATATGTTGATATGGTTACTTTTTCTTTTCCTTACACTAGACTATTAGCAAGTATAATATTAAATTATTTACTACGCCCCAGTGAATACCGCGGCGTATGTTAATAAAAACTTGAGGCAGTTGTAAGAGAATGCCGTATACACGTCTCACTCGAATGACAGCTCGAACAGTACTCTGAAAAGGATAGTTTTATTTATTACATTATTATTTATTGCTTTTGCAATTAACCATTTATATATAATAAATAATACTTTTAATAATAAAAATAAGAGATTAACACCTGGTTAGTTTCACAATGAATTTATTGGTAAAATACCGTTTCGGCGATAAAGACATTTTCAACTTAGAGGACAGACTATACTGATGACAATATATAATTATATAATATTTTAATTATTTGAAATCATATGGTGTGCTTATAAAAAATATATTCATACAAAGGATTTTTATACAAATACCATTTCAATATTTTGATCTGATAATTAAAAATTTTAAAAATTTTGAGAATATATTTTGTTAAATTAGCTGATTAAAAATATTATAATTTGATTTTTCAGTTGAAAAATAGTCTGCAACTTGAAAATAATACTTACTTGAGTAGACTTCAGATTCCTTATCACAATCTATCATTTGACAAACAAACAGCCAGGGTATCTGGATTTGGTTATACTTGGGTAATGTCAGCGAAAAACTCTGAAACAGGAATGCTTGTCAGGGGTTTTGGAAGTACAAATCATAAATTAAAATATGCTTTTGTTAAAATTTTAACCGACGAAGAATGTTTAAGTATTCATAATACTACTGATACCTCTAAACAGTTGTGCGGAAGAATGCAAACCGATCGTCCACATCAAGAATGGGGTATTTGCACAGTAAGTTAATGAATTAAGAAGTTCTTCGGGTTTTTCAATTGAAAATTATTTAGTTTTATTAAATATTAATGTTTTTGCAACTAAGGAGAATTAAATTAAATATTTTCGATCTCGTTTTCGGTTCTTATACTTAAAATATACACAAAATTTTAACTTTGAACTTTTTATTTTCCTGAAGAATTTCGCTAAGAATCGATAAAAATTTAAATAATACAATAAAATAAGTTTGCTTGAATTTCAAATATGAGAATGCCATATGAATTTGAAAATATCCAGTTTAGTTCTTATTAATAATACAATATGAGGGTCGAAAAAAATTAACAATGAAGTTTTAACTATTTGCTGTCATATGATTATTTATGAATAGAGAAATGAGATGTAAAATCATATTTTCTAAAGTTGTGAACATTATCTTGCAATACAGGATGAAAAACCTTTGGCAACTATATTAAATTTTTAATTACCGATAATAAGTCAAATTTTGTTAATCTATTTTATTCATTACTACATTACAATCTGTGTTCCCGATCAGATATGAGCGCTATAAGAATAATATTCAATAATTAAATATGTATTATCCACTTTATTTTTTATCTAAGCATATTATTAAATGCCCAACTATATTCTTGCTGATGTTAATAGATGGCTTCAACTGTAAGAGCTAGTCGATTGACATATCGAAAATATCATGAAACAAACTAAGACATTTGGTGAAAAATTTACTTGGCACGTTAATTAATTTACGTTGGTCTTATAAAATTAAGGGTGAACAAATATCTCAAATTTTGTACTAAATAATCTTTATATGCGGAAAATGTTTACTTTTTTCTTTCATTCGAAGAAAGTGGCAGCTGAAGTATATCGAAATCTTGAAAGAATTTATCGAGATGCTATCCTAAGTGAAAAATTTGACATGATTGATCAATTACTTCGATATTGTTCGTCTCAATATTGTAATACCTCTACATAAAAGAAGGTCAGAAAATATTCGATAGAATATCTATGCTATACATATTAGGCTGATTCTTTGATTGAATCAGATCGGCGGTATTTATTAGAAGCTATTAAAACCGAGCAAAACTATCTGTATATTATTGGAAAATGGCGCAAACTCAATTGAACCGGATATTGCAGGAAAACCTACTATCATATGAGTAGAGTTACGAAAAAGTGATTCTATTTTAAATACTATTATATTCTAAGTCTAACATCGTCCTTATTTTATTCAAAGATAAAAAATTCCAGTCTTGTTTTATATTTATTCAACTCTAGAGCAAATTGACACTCTGATACGCAGCAGCTCTCTCCGACATAGGAATACGGAGAAAGAGAGAACTTATAACACAAAAATTATTGAAAATCTACGCGTCTTTCACGTACAAAGGAAGCTTTTCATCTATGTAGTGATGTCATGCACGCGGGTTTGCGATTCTAGAGGCTCATACGTCTTTTCATTTCTTACAAGCATCCTAATTTCCCAGATATTGGATCGTCCCATTAATACCTTTGCATTTTATCATACATGCCCTCGCTGATAGCAGATACGCGCCTATGAAAATATCACAAAATAATTTGATTCATTACTAGTCTCATAAAATGAACAGTTCTACTGTTAGATATTTTACAACAGTCAGAATGATGAAAAAACATTGTCGTTAAAAGATCAACAATACTTTGACTAGCTTATTTGTACGCATGTTTTCACAATTAAACTATCTATTCCTTTCTAAAACAGCGAAAAATTAGGTATTTTCGTGATACAAAACGTATGTTTATAAAATAACTAATTTATATAAAAAAGATTATAATTTCGGAATATTACAGGGTGACACCGGTGCACCACTAGTTTTTGATGGCACATTGGTGGGCATAGCGAGCAAAAATCCTCAAGACTGTAACGACGCCGTTATTGGTTGTATATATACTAGGGTACGGTTTTACAACGTCTTTATCGATTATGTTATATCGAAAATACTTATCGAAGGATGGACTATCCATAAAAATTGGGAATATATACATGAAGAATCAATGCAGTTAAATACCTGATACTCGGATGGTTTTGGCATATTTTAACGATTGTCATGATCAATAAATGTAACAACAATAAATAAATATATGTATCCAATAAATGTATTCAATAACAAGAAATGTATTAATATAAAATATCTTAATTGAAAACTTTTTACGTGTTCTAATAGTTCGACGCTGGTTAGCGAATGAAATGTAATTGAAAAATATAATCATCGAGAGTTTTGCAGTCGTTGCTGCCACGATTGTTTTATTAAATATTTTCTCTATTCTTTCCGATTTTATATATTTATATTTACGTATATATACTGACAAATAATTTTGAAATGCCAGAAAATAAATAAATTTTATTCTTCTAGATTAAATTGCCGTCGACACGTTTGACCCGATCAGCACATGTCTAAAACCATCAGTTTTGTATAGCGGATCCGAGAAATGCCCAAACGCAATGAAAGTAAAAAGGCCCATGCCGGATCTTCCTTTCGACTCCCCCACGATGTAGAATGAGCTTGCTCCGAGTATAGCAGCTGTACACACATAAATGCCCCCCTCTCCGTTGCAAGAATTTGCGGCTCTAATGTACCGAATTCGAGGCCGGTAATTGCCGCAAGCTGACCGCCATGTTTTGAGAAACAAAAAGTAGACACTTCTAGCTTTGTCCGAAAATCAGTAGAATCCAACGTAGAAATATTTTAACGTAATATTAATTATCAATTTAGCTATTGAAAAAATAAATATACATTACAGCTAATAGTTAATAATAATAAGTTTAGTAAAATTTAAATAAATATGTGTTGATAATTATTGTTAATAATGGTAAAACTAAGTGAGGTAAATATAGATTACGACTAATAATTAATGACAATATTATTGAATTAATACGTGGCAATAATAAAAGTTAATAATTATGATAAAAATAATTGAGTTAAATCTAGATAATTAATAATAGTAGTAAGTTGTAACAACTTCAATAATAATGAATTATAAATAATAAAAATATAAGATTAAATGACTTAAATTTTGATTATGTGTTAAGTGCATAATAATTGACTGCAGTAAACTAAAAGTTTAAATATAAATTGTTGTTTAATGTTAATTAAATTACTAGATAACTTTAACAAGATATAAGACAATATTAAAAAAAATTCAGACTGATGTCACTATTTTATAATTTAAGAAATTTATTATGAACTACAACAAATATCAAAAGATGACGGAAATCGACAAAGATGAACGAAGGCTTGCCACTTCCCATAAGGAAAAACCCTTTTATCTTCCCCTGCCACCGATGTCACGTCTGCAGCGAAAATTTCGGCGGCGAACTGCGGTCTAAGTTAAAATACTAGCCCTCAAAAGTGTAGAGTTTCGTAAAAGTGCAATGCTTCGCCCTGAAGACGTCACAAGTGGTCCTAGTGGAGCGTCGAGCGGGAATATTCCGAATATCTGTCGCGTCGCATCATTCGACCCTGAACACGAAAAGTCCCGCACATCCCCGCTTCGGCGGTACCTGTTATCTGAAAATACAACAGGGGCAACATCGCGGTTAGGAAAGAAACCTGGACGTGCCGTTCCCGTATGCACCTCACAATTTCATGCGTATAGAAAAAGCTTTATTTACGAAACGAGAGGCATCGAAACATGTTGTAGGAAATGATTATTAATATTAATAAATAAATCTAATTTGGTATTTTTTAAATAAAACTGTATTTATTAATTTTAACAATATTAAAAAAAATACAATAACAGATAAAATGTCAGGTATTCGATAAAGAGATGTAAGGCGCATGCCAATAAGACTTGTATTATATATTGTATTTTACTCGACGAGGGAGAGGGGCGGTCCGTGAGAGGTGAAGTGTCGCAGGCACACAAAAGTAGGAATAAGACAATATGAGATATATCAATTGGGGATTGAGTAAGATCGAATGATGTCCAAAAGAATTAAATTGAAGGTCGTCTTTAATAAAAAAAGTCACAATACAAACGCGTGCATTCGCGAGGGGCGGAGCGCAGGCCAAGGCCCGTCGGTGCGACGACGCGCGCGAAGGCAGAGAAGAGAGAGAGAGAGAGAGTATGACAGGCTGCCACTGACAATCGAGGCGTCGATGACAGGAAGGCGGCGGCGGCAAGCCTTGGAAGCGTGGTAGCAGCTCTCTCAGCCGCCGAAGTAGACCTTGTTCCCGCTCGTCGGTAGCCCCGAGATGGAGCGGTCGATCCGCACAGGAGACGGCCGGATGGCAGGCTCGTTGGCCAGAGCAGTACAGTTAAGTCCGCGTGGCGAACTCGCGAATGCCGTCCAGGAAGGCGGTGATGAGCGCGAACCAAAAAAAGAAAATGAAAGAAATCTCACACGGTAAGGCGGCAGCTGAGCTCAAGATTAGCGTCTTTCGTTCAAGTTCACTTAGTCCAGGCGAATTAGGGTTTTGATTCAACAATTTCTCCAACGCCTATTTTTTTGCATTAAATGATAGATGAGGATGTGTAGAATAAGTCCCTAAATTGTCGGGATCGTACCCCATCGGCGACGTATTTATTTATTGCAAAATAGGAAAAATAAAAGATCTTTTTTTACTTTTTCTTCAATAGTTTAAATAATATTGCTCTAATCGAAAAATGTTTCGTATAAAAATTGTGCAGGAGATAATTCTTAGATTGTAAGAACAGAAGATATCGATAATTCTGAACAAAAGTACGTACATGAAAAACTTAAAAAGTCGATTTTTCTATTGTTAAATAAACAATGAAAATGGAAAAATTTTCGATATTCAAAGAGCTTTACAATTTGTTTAAACAATTGAAATTCAATAATAATGGCGCAAATAGATGTTTTTTCATCTACTTATACTATGTTTCAAATTATAAAGTGTACTTTCAAAATGGCGACCAGTTGCAAAATTATTTATATTGCAACTTAACCATTACGAAGTTCGCCAACGGCTGGGAATTTTTTAATGCAGTAAAATGCAATCATTAGAGGATATTAATAGTAATCAAAGCTGAAAAGACCAGATTTTTAAATTAAATTTTTATATTGTTTAAAGTGAAAAACGCCGTTGCTAGGGTCGATATCTCGGAAGTTTTTAACGCTAGAATATTGAAACAAAATGTATTTTATTACGATTAAAAAAAGAAAAATTTTGAGCCGTTGCATATTTTCATACGACCAATGGAAGTTGAGAAAATTTTTATTTAAACTATTATTTATTACTTGTCATTTAATTAGCATTTTAACTTGAAATTTGGCAAGATGCAAGTATAAAGGTTAATCTATCTTTACATTTATTAATACATTCTCAATTATTAGTAATTATGTTTAAATGTAACATTTATAAAAAGTTTTTATGCGTGGCATCAGCGACGGCTGGCGGCAGCTTATCTCTCCTCGCGCAGACATCGCGGCGCCGCCTACTGAGCATGCGCACATTCGCGCACTGCGTCACAGACAGCTCTAGCTACGTCACTCTTGATCTTAGTTGTCAAATAGAATATCTTTACTATAAAAGCAACTATTTTGATGATTTTTTTTTAATTTAACTTTATTTTTTCTAACCTTAATAGTGCTGTTGGTTCTAATACGGTAATTCTATTATATCCAATGTATAATAACATTAATTAATTCTTTTCAATTTTATATATCGTATAATCTAGAAAATCTATGATGGCGCTGTTGCCGATACTACAAAACATGCTACATGATGCTGCGTAGTTTCAGCAACGATGGGGCCGTGTGCAAAAAAAGAAGGCATGTGAACTTCCAAAACCTTGGCCACCTTCTCCAAACTTCAGAGAAGCGCAACCGTCGAGCAGTTCCCTTTACACCTTCTCCACCTTGCATATAATATATGCATTTAATAAAAATATTCTACAATATTTACATATATTTTTTTAAAAGGTGTGAATTTAACAACCTATAATAGTTTCAATGCAAAATTATTTTTTATGCCTCTGTATGCGCGCACGCGCGCACGCGCGTATGTTTGCGTGTGCGTGTGCGTGTGCGTGTGCGTGTGCGTGTGCGTGTGCGTGTGCGTGTGCGTGCGCGTGTGCGTGTACGTGTGCGTGTACGTATGCGTGTGTGTGTACATGTGGAAGTTGTGCATTTTTCTAGTACTTTTTTAGATAAATGACTTTTTTTATTAAATTTTAATTTAAAATATGTTATCCGTATAATGATTTTAGATAATTATCTTATTAATCAAATAAAAGGTGACTTATCAATTTTAAGGAAATAAATTTTCGTAATCTTCATTTCGATTTTTTATTGAACATTATCCTATTTGACAATATCAATATGTAAATATTTCAAAGGTACATTCTTTTATTATTTTAACGTTATTTAGATGTACACAGTGGTAAATCCAGAAGTAGCAGGTAGAGGTATGAGTACATATCAAATACTAATTTTAGAAAAAAAGAAATCGAATATTTTTCGTCATTTGCTAGCATATCTGAACAAATTTTAATATTAATATAAATTTTTTAGTTTCAAGCATACAGTTACAGTTAATAAAAAATATATACTTAGAAGTTTTATTGCTCTATCAAAACATATGCTAACATGTGCTTTTCCTTATACCCATTAAACAAACGGAAGTACAATATAAACTTTAATCGAACCAAAGGAAAAAAAATGTATTCCGTATTATCTAATACACAGAAGAGGCGACAAAAGTCATGCTACTATGCTTTATTTGTTATCATACACATTTTGTAAATTACAAACATCTATATCGAAAATATTAAAGTACTCATTCTCGGTGCTTCAAATAATAAAGAATTTGTTATAAATTTTTAAAAGAGTATTTATTAATATTGAAACTAAATTGGGTATTTATCAGATCATTTCTTCTAAAGCTTTTTTTTCAAATTAGAATATCACTACAATTGTAAGACATATATTTTTATGCGATTACTTAAATTTAATCGTTTATGAAGAGAACTCTTCATACTATTAAAACACGCGGTAACTTGCTGAAGGCAATATACTTACCTTCGGCGCACTACGCCTTCCTTATATACTTCCGTATATAAACGCATTTAACCTTAAAATAATTTAACTCGTGACCTTCCCTATAAGTGACTACCTCGTTTTAACGAGTGAACTCAATATTGCATGCAATTTTGAAAATATTTGAACTCATAATTAATACAGTCAAGAATTTAAGATACGAAATGTCAATGACAATATAAATTCATAAATAACTACTAGCAATTGGAGGAATGAATCACTACTTTTATGTAAGTAATAGGAGGTTTTTTATGTCACTTAATTTAATTGCAATAAATTTGAATTCTTATTATTGAATATAAAAATTGCTTTCTTACTACTATTAATTATCCTAACCACAATTTCACCTTTCTTTATCATTTTACGTCTATACCTTTTAATTAATAATAAGACTTATTATTAAATACTTCTTGTATTTAATGACCGAGCATTGTATATAATGAATAATTTACTTAACTGAAATTTTCTGAATTTATTTCTCAATTTTTGTTTATTTTATACGTTTGTTAATTTATCTCATCAAACCAGAATTTTTCTACATATTTAAATTTAGATATTAGTGTGTATTTTAAGCCTTTCGCTGGAAAGAAAACCTGAACTGATATCATCAAAATAACTATAGATACAATTAATGAATATTATTCGAAGAGAAATAGTATAATCAATTCTTCAATTAAACATTAAATGTGGATTATCTCATATTATTTTACATATAAAAAGGAATACATTAAAAATTATTGACGTATATAAGAATCGAAATTGTGGTGATATTTAATGTACAACGTATCTGTGTTAATGATGAACTGTCATTTATCATTAGCTGTATTTTCTATTCTGCTCTCTTTGATTTCAGATTATGGTAAGCAATGGCAATAAAAGTAAAAATATTTAATGAAAATATTTTGAATTCCTAAATATATATCTTATATAGAAGAATGTTAAATACAATTTTATACGATATATTCTATTTTAATTCATTATCCTTTTATTTATAACCATTTCGACAAAAATGTTTAGAATAAAATTAAATAGATATAATAAATATGAATGGAATAACATATTAATATAAAGCTACAGTATAAGCAATAATTCCTACGGATTCCCTTATAATTAACACCTATTATATGATTTTATTTAGCCTAAAGGTACGATTTCATTCAACTATATTTAAGATAGTCCTTTGACTTAAGTTGGCAAAGATCCGATTGTAAGAACAGAAGATATCGATAAACATATATTACTAATATCTCTCGACTTGATTTCGTCCCGAAAAATAATATACTGGAACTAACGTATTAAAAAAGTAACCACATATTTGACAGAAAATGTTTGCATGTACTGTATTCTTTTTTTTTTTAATTTAACATTGTATATAACATTTGATTGAATTTATATATTATATATTCAATTTAAAAATACGCATATTCAATTGTAAAATTTGAATTGTAATAATTCTAATATAGTAAAATAAGCCTCTAAATACAAAATATTGTTACCGATTCAAATGTTCAGTAGAATTTGCATTCCCCAAACCTAAATGTATATAATTAGATGTTTGAAAAAACTCTTTATTTAATCTACGTTTTCTGAAGATACGTCTTTACTGTTTATTAAGATAAGAGTAAAAGGAACATAAACTTTCAAGGTCTTTACTCTTGAAAAGCAAATATTATAAAATGATAGCTATTGAAGGAAAACTAACTTTTGATTAGAAGATCAATGAAGACAGTAATTTCAATTATATAACGGCGTTACTATTATAATTTTTTGAAAATCATTTTTCAAAAAAATTAAAGAGAATTTCAAGGTAGGGAAGAATAGAAATTGCTATAAGCTTACGAATTATGTCAAATTTATTATGCCATATTGAAACTGATTAGAATAGTAAATGGCGGAAGCTGTATGCCTCATTACATCAATACCACTACGTGTAAATTTGGCTGAATATCAACTGGCAATGATAAAAAGAACTGTATATTTGGATTTGCGGACATTCTAACTTTCTAACATTTTTTGGAGAAAATACATGTATATATAAAGTATCCTAAAGAGTACAGTAGTCCTTTGAAATAATTTCATTATTTAATAAATTTTTTTCTCAGAAGAAAATATTCAATGATAAATTTCTAAGGTTTTTCCCTAGCTATCATCCTCACTTGGTTATTAAAAATCACCTTTAAAGGCAATCAAATCATTCTTAAAGAAACCATCACGTTTAAGAACATTACGCATCTTTTATTTTCTTCAGTTAGATTTTTTCAGATAAAGTATTACATTTCTACAAACATTTTAATAACTCTGTTATGGCTTGATAGTAAAATGTACATAACAACAACTATTAACATAAAGAGTACATTGTGCCACTAGAGAGTAAAAAAGTCGTTTGCCGACAATGGTATACCCGAAAATATACCTGTACCCGTAAACACGTATAGCACATACTATTTTCCCATTTTCCCATACGGAGGGAGTTTTCTCTTCTATGTAGAGGTTCAAACATTTTAGAAATCACGGACTCAAAGTATGTAAATATTTTTTCCCTTTATAACTATGCTTCTTTAGACAACAATTATATTTATAGGTCCAGCGAGCGAAGTGAGGGCGTCAAATTACCAGAGTCCAAAATCGCCTTTGCTCCCGCGTGTCACATACTATTTTCCCATACAAGGGCGCTTTCTCTTTCTCAAAGAAATGTACAAAAAATTGAACGGCAAACTGACAGAATTAAAGAATGTCAAACCCCCCCCCCCATGCGTTAGTCATGCTTAGAAAGAACGAGCAGGTATAAGATCTAAAGATCGAAATGATACTCGCTCTGACATAAGTTACCCTAACATAAAATGTAATTCGCTGGGTTTGAAAAAAAATAATATTATCGGTTTCATCTTAAGGTTACACCTCCAATTTACTTGAATTGAATAAAATAAAATTAAATAATTGCCTCTTATTTGGAAATTAATAAAGTATGTTAAGAAGAGATGTAGGATTGGGTGGTCGGGGTGTAGGGGGTGAAACCCCCCTTCGGGGGATGGGGGCGGAGCCCCCTTTTCTATAAATAAATAAGACTAATCAGTTGAAGATTATAAGTTTGCTAATAATCCACGCTCAAATTAAAATTTAAAAAAATTTAATTTCATAATAATTATAATTTAAAATTAAAACTAATTAAAAAAAAAGATATAGATAATTTTTAATACTTAAAAAACATAAGAATTTTTATAATAAATTTCATAGAATATAAATCTTATTTTATTTTAAAATCTTGAATACCTAACTCAAAGTGCAAAAAAAAGATCGAGCCCGCGGTCGACTGGCGCATATACTCGTAAGTCTAAATATCGTAAATGCCAGATGTTACGCAGGCATGGAAAACTGAGAATCCTACTGGACTACACGGTTCCGTTCATTCACTTTTCCTCCCAAGGGAGGAAAAGTAAAATTCTGCTTTCTAATTGGTCGTGAAGTGGCCATAAACACTTTTCCTCCCTAGGGAGGAAAAGTAGTATTTTGCTCCCTCTAGACAGCTGCAGAAAATCATATTTTGCGCCCCGAATGCGGGAATAGTACATTTCTTACCGAGTATGGAAAGGCTTTATTTACGAAACGAGAGATTTGCGGCTCGGGGCGAAGCCGAGAGTTGTAACGAGGTTCGTAAAAAAGCCTTTTCGTACTAGATAAGGACTATATTTTTCCTCATGAGAACCGGAATCAAGCGGCGAAGGTGTGATTTGTAGGTTAGAATGAGGAAAAGATATTTATTAACGAGGGCATCAATTTGTCCGAACTAGTAAAAATTTGTGCTTTCACGTGCCATACAATATGTTTTAAAATGATAGGTGCATAATGCACTTTACTACGACTCAATACTACAGTTATCTCAAGAGTGCAAACTTTGATTTCAGATTGCATGTCGAGTACAATGAATAGTATTATTATATTGAATAGATTTCTTTTTTATATTTCACGTCCTAAGCTAAGAAAGTATTATTATACAAGATAAATGAACAAAATTATATTTACATGTCTCCAACCACAAAATCATAACTTTAAAATCATTTTTGTATGTACTTTATTTAGACTAATATTTTATACTCAATGTCAACTTTAAAAAGAATTTAATAGACTAGCTCTTTTTATTCAATTTAAATATCTTATTGATAATGGTTTCAATAATTTGTATTTTAATATAGATTTTAGATTAAAATTATTTGAGTAGTTAGATAGTTACATGAATTTTACAGTAAGTTTCCAAAATCAGTTCTTTTAAAATAATTTTAATAATAAAATTTTTAGAAACCTGTTTTTTAACTTTTCTTCCATGTTATAATTTCAAGTAGCTTAATAAAATAAGTAAGTCAAAAATTAGAATAAGTAAAAGAATCTGAGAAGTTATTGTCCCAATATATCTGGTCAAACACTAATACATATGATTAAATGCCATTATTATTTTAAGCCAACCGTTTTTATTGATATTTTCTAAATAATTTTAATAAAAAATTAATGTTATTAAGTGTACAATTAATATTTCGCTGCTTATCAATAACTGGATCTAATACTTAGAGCTTGTCGATTTTGACATATTCAAAAGTCCTTCAACCAAGCGCAGAGACATAGTAAACAAACTGTTTCAACACATTAGTGATTTTGATTGTATGTTACATACTTATGATTGAGGGAGAGATGCCTGACATTGCAACAAATAATCGTCATTTTCGGTAAATGTTGATTTTCTTCTTTTATTTGAAGAAAATGGCCTCTGCAACGCATCTAGAGCTTCAAAAATATTACAGATATGCTACTTTAACTGAAATAATGTGGCATGATTGGTTCCGCCGTTTTAAGCACAAAATGTCGATATTGGATCTCGATGTTGTAAACCGCCCGTGTAAAGCAAGGTAAAAAACTTTAAAAATTCGTCAAATCCATTCCCAAATAATTTCATGCTTTGGGAATAACTCAAAAGCAAGACACTTGAGTTCTTCATGGCTTAAAGCCAAGCTCGTCGCTTCTGCGCTCCGAAAAAAAGACTTTCCTCATCACCTCAACAGGTGATGAAAAATGGATTCATTATAAACACCACAAGAGATAAAAATCTTCGGGACTAACCGGACATGGTTCTACGTCATCGGCTCAATCGAATATTGGTTAATCTACCGCGTAAGTATACTTAAAATCTAATGCGTATGTATATATAAAATTTACTGCGTAGGTTAAACTGTACGAAATAATAACTGATAGGCATAAAAAGAATCATGATGAAATAATTCTGCTGAATGACAAACTTGGCCTCGTGTTTCCAAATACGTTTAAATTGATTTGGAAACGCTCAAATGGAAAGTACTATCCCAACCGACAAATCCCGCAAATATTATTCCTTTCGATTATTACTTTTTCCGTTCGAAGAAACATGATCTGGCTAATCAGCAGCTCTGCTTGTAAGAATACATAAAAAAGTGGTTTGATTTATGTATAGATTCAAAAGAAGAACATTCTAGCGTTTCGGTATATTAGAGCTCTACCAGAAAGATCGAAAAAGGCTATGACTATCAATGGCAATACTTCGAATGATTCTTTCGTAAATAATTCTTCACAATAACTATGCATATTCATAAATAAAACAACGAGAAGTAAGTTGGGCTATATAAACGAGAAGTATAATAAGTTTGATTCGACATAAAGTATATTTGATAAATAATTTTATAAACAATGATATCATTCGCATATAATTACTATCTTTCTTTTCCATTGAAGCTTCAGCTTTATTCATGGAACGAATTATCGGTGGTCACCCGGCATTTCAACCGAACTATAAATATCAAGCTGCTATTGTTGGCAAAATTCAAAAAAGAACCAATGATTTTGCATTAATAGGCGGTGGATGTATTATGGATAACTACTTTATCGTATCTACTGCTCGACATTTTTTCGATTATCATGGAGTATTGGTTTACACAATGTTTTTTGTTCGTGTTGGTTCCATAGATTTAACTACACAGCAAGGTTTTGAAATAGAAGTTGATAAAATTTATACAAGAAACTATAATCATATTACATATGAAAACGATATATCAGTAATAAAGGTGAGTTGATTTAGTCTATATTTTGTACTGTCTTCCGACCTAACTTTTGTTTCCAATTTTTTCAAGGTATTTTAAAATATTGAAATACTTTAGGCTCTTATTTATACATAAATAAGATATTTTATTTTTAGGTGATTTAAACAAATTCATACAATGTATTAAAATGATACTTGTTTTTGGTGTCATCTAGTTAAAATATTTAATCATTTTTTTATGAAATTATAACTGATGTATGATATATTCAATAATTTTAACGTCGTGGTAGAGTTCTCAAAACGGATTTGGAGTCGATACAAGGTGAGAATTTCGAAAGAAGATAAAGTATAATTAATTCTTAACGTTTAAACAATACGCCGGAGCTGTTTGAGATTTTAAGAGTTAAGTTATAGCAAACCTAAGTTCGTGTTTTTAAATTTGTGTGCCATTAAGAAAAAGAAATGGATAGATCCTATATTCCATTATAGATTAAAATTCCAGCTCAGATATCATCGGATCATATATGCCAGCTCATATAACCTTTCCAAGCCTAATAATATATCTATATCTATCTATAATATATATTGAAATAATAAGCCTCATCACTCCAAATAATCTTAAAATCTGAAGTTTAAATATTATTACTCTTTTCCTGAAATTCTTATTTTTATCTATGTTAATAGAGTGGCGAATTTATGTTTCGCGTACTAACATAGTGTGCGACACATATCCAATAAGCAACTCATCAAATGACTTGACTTGTATAACTTCTTTAAATATAAATATAATTTGTAACTTCTCGTTATTCATCATAAAGTAGTTTATGATGGAATAACGAGCATCCTCGTTATTCCATCCATGGCACTCCTCGGCCTTGTGTCAGAAGATAGTATTAATTCTAAAAAAAGCAAATCTTGTAGAAATGACTAACGCATTTAACATACTAATAAAATGTACAGAAGGGGAATTTCTTAGGTATTCCTCGGTCTTAACTTTATTGAAAATATTATGTTTTTAAAACAAGTAGACTCGAAAACAGATAGCTACGTTTACCTCTATATCAACTTTGTATTGTATATTGTGGTTAATAGAATAAAAGAATGTAAAAAAAATACATATTTTATTTTTTTCCAGTTGAAACGGAGTCTATACCTTGATAGTTTCGATTATTTGAGTAAACTCAAATATCCTTTTCCTACCGAATCATTTGAGAACGAATCAGCCAGGGTATCTGGATATGGATTTACCTGGGTTATGAAAGGGAGACACGCAACAACTGGGATATTTGTAAGAGGTTATGGAAACACTGA
This sequence comes from Sycobia sp. Sy_11, assembly GCA_018907035.1. Taxonomy (NCBI): domain Eukaryota; kingdom Metazoa; phylum Arthropoda; class Insecta; order Hymenoptera; family Epichrysomallidae; genus Sycobia; species Sycobia sp. Sy_11. Next base: position 5,229,663 of record JACCIC010000004.1, read on the forward strand.
TCATAAACTAAAATATGCTTTTGTTAAAATTTTGACCGACCAAGCATGTGTAAATATTTATAATACTACTAATGCCTCCAAACAGTTGTGCGGAATAATGCAAACCGATCGTCCAAATCAAGAATGGGGTATTTGCACAGTAAGTTAAGTTATTGGTTAATTTTATTTTCTTTAATTATACAATCAACTTTAATTGTACATAAATTTCTAAAATTAATATTTTGACAAAATTTAAAAATTTATCGAATCGAATTTGTTATATTATTGCAGGATCGTCCATTTTTATAGGGTATTTTTATAGGCTAGATCATATTTCCATATTAAGGATAGAGAGCGAGATCAGTATCTAAAATTGAAGCCATGATGCTCGTCGAGGAATCAATAGAAGGAGCGGGGAGTCGGCATACGCAGATGCGTAGCGTACAAAAGTATGGAAGAGTTGCCTATCCCACTCACATTTTTGCGTCCATGACGAGCATCAGCATAGTTTTTCAGCCGTTAATGTAAAAAAAAATATGACTAGCATTCTCTATCCTTAATATTTGTATCGTCACTACTTTCAAAATTAATATTTCAAGGTCCCTGTAATTTTTGTAAATACGAATTCTTTTTGTAAAATGACTTCTTTCGATCCCTGAATCGGAGAGAAGAGGAAAACCCATAAAAACGGTGTAATGCATTTATATACTCAGAAGTGTGTAGTCTTTTTTTAGTTATCGCATTTGGCAAAAACGAAAAACTGCGTAGCTTCCAACATATAGATGAATGGTGCCATTTTAACATTTTCTCCTCGCTCAAACTCAAGGGTTAAAACTAGGAATTTCTATTTTTAAAAACGATTGTGAACTTGAAATGGCCTTGAAAGTAAACCGCAAGATCAAAGTCACTAGTGTAGTCGGATGAAGTTGCTGTATCGAACAACTTTTCTGCAAACATTTTGTTTATATTTGACTTATCGCGAAGATATTGTGATGGACGACGACTAAAATGGGCCACCGCGAATCTGTGTGCGTAGGTATACATGCGCGTATGTGTATGTAGAGGCGGTGGTGAGAGCGCGAGAGAGAATGAAAGTACGATCTATAAGCAATAAAATCCACCCACTTCTCTTTTCATTCAATGCCGTGCTCAATGTATTATTGTTTATATAAAATACTACCACTATAATTATCATTATTGGAAATAGTTCATTTTTATAAATTATAGAGAAATAATTTCAACTGCATGTATTACTTGTCAATTGAAATTACTATCGTATATATCTTTATAAAAAAGTGATTTATATGATATTTTAGGGTGATACTGGTGCGCCTTTGGTTTTTAATGGCACATTGGTAGGATTAGCGAGCAGAAATCCTTATGATTGTAAAGATACTATTACCGGCTGCGTATATACTAAGGTCAAGTATTTCAATGATTTTATCCAGCACACCATCGCAGGAAATCTATTAGAGGGAACAATTGTCAGCGATAATTGGCCATTTATACTAAATAGAGAACTTTTGTAAAGATCTACATTTTCACATACTTATATCGAACTATACTTCATAAAGTACATGGCATCTATATACTGAATAGCGATAAAAAAAAGTACATTTTGCTAGTACAGGCTAAAATTTTTTTTAACATTATTAAAATAAACTTAAATAATTAATTTGATATTAATAATTTTTTTGATTAATTTGTACCAATAATTTACTGATAGATATTTTACAGCCTAAATCATGTTCTCGCAAGTGTTATCATCTGCATATTTTTCTATCGATAAAATCATCAATAATACATTCATCGTAGCTATTATTGTCATATAATTTCAATTCCTCGTCGGAAAAGAAGTTGTTATTTCATTATAGTCAATGTACTCATTAGAAATTTTACATTTCATCGAATAATAATAGAAATAATATCTCGTATTAGATGGATGAATGTTGAATTTAGAATATAGAGCAGAATAATCATACGCATTGCATTACAACAAGAGTCACTACAACAAAAGAGGAAAGTTGCTGTTTTGAAAGCATAATAATGTAATGATATATGAGTCAAATCTTAACTTGATTAAAAACTTTCTGTATATATGGATGAAAAATAATTGATCCACAAATTATGATTGGACCAAGTAATGAATTATAAAGATGAATCAATATTTGTAGATCTCCGAAATCATCTCACTACGTCTAATAAATCCAAAAAATTTTGAATTCCTTAACAGTTTGACAGTAATAAAACCATTTTTGAGCTTATAAACATTCTTATGAACTAAATCATTCTAATATATTACATCTGAACTTCTCTGAAATGTATTAAGAAAATAGTTATCACCATTAAGTTGTAAACCATTATTATCAATCAAAAGACAAAGTCTGTGAAAATCTTCCTGAAGATGAAAGATATATGTATGCGTATATATATATATATATATATATATATATATATATATATATATAGACATAAATAGATAGATAGATAGATAGATAGATAAATTTTGAAACTTAAAAAACATGAAAAAAGTTTATAGAAATTGTACGACAATAGTTCAGCATAACTTTATTTTCCAGTAACTAACTGAAAGTCGAACAAGTGAAGCTCAATCGAACTTTTTTAAGACCCTTTCAGGCGTTATTTTCCTCACTTGAGTAGAAAAGTCAAATAGTAAATCAATGTATTTGATTAGTTAATTTTTATTTGATTCAATATTTAATTAAATACTTAATGAAAAATAAGATTTTTGTTTTAGTTCTTGAAGATGAGCCGTAAACGTTCGAAACGTTGGATGGCAAAAAATTGAAATTTTAGGTGGTGGGAGCAGTCAGGTTGTCCTTTCCTAACATAAAATATTGTTTTTATTATTTTTATTTTATTTTATTATTAATTTTATTTTTATTTTTAATTTTTAATTTTTAATCTAATTTATTTTTAGTAATAATTTCAATTTCAGATTCTCAGGGGTGATCATAAACAAGGACAGTTATTGTTTTAGTTAGTAATAAAAGTATTAGTTAGTAATATATTATAATATAAAGACTGTAAGACCGATAAAAAATATTTATTAATTTTATTTTAGAATTTGAATTCTAATTTAGACTTTGGTAAATATTAAATATGTGTCAAGAAAATGATTTTTTTCTCGAGAAAATTGGACTCAGCTCTATTCGAAAAGACAAATGTCTGATTAATGTGTGCACGTAAACAGAGTACTTCTCCAATTGAGGATCAAAAAGAATTTAGTAAGTGTATTAATTTATCTAGCTCATTAACATTGAACCATATCAAGGTCGTAATGTAATATCAAGTAAATATTCTTAGCTACATAAATTCTTAATAAATAATTTTATAATAAAAAGATATAGAATATTTAAAAAAAATTATTTCTAAAAAAATACTGAAATATATATCGAGTAAAAAGTATATAAAAAAATAATATGCAACTTGATCTAATCTCTGATTCTAAAAATCATATTATAAAAAATATCGTAACATTACATCATATTTCTAATAATATCTATAATGTATGTAAAATTCACAATAAATTTAATTGTAAATAACTAGCTATTATCTTGGTGTTTCCTGATAATAACTTTGTATATAAATGGGCAACTCATACAATATATTTTTATATAGTTTGGCATCAAAGCATTATTATAGATTACAAAATGGCTTATTATAAACTAATTTTTATATTTACATTATTTTCAAATTCATGGCTGCTTAATTGTGGTAAGTATTATTGATTTGTATTATTTTATACAAATATTAATTCAATCTATAGTATTTAAAATTATATAATATCATCTTGCGAAAAAATAATTAGAAATTAATTATAAAGTATGTTACTTTTTAATTTAAGATATGTTAATTTTCGAAAAAGGTCATTTACGGTTCCAAAATTTACTTTTAACTTTAAATATTTCGATATAATTTTTTATATCTCAATTTAATAAGCTTTCCATTATGCATAATCATCTTAAACTCATATTTATAGTGAAGATGATATGTAAGCTTCAAATACCTTTGTTAAAGATGTTAAATTTTAACGGAGAGGAAATAGTATTGATTACCATTTTTTAATTTTACGTTATGCATATTAATACCCTTAAACTTTAGAATGTTGGTAAACCAATAATTAACCAACAATAAAACAAATTTTTTTAGTTAAAAATTCTTAAAGTTTAACGAAAAGAAATTAGTATCGATTACCACTTTTTAATTTTATGTTATGAAAATTAATACTCTGAAATTTTAGAAGTTCGATAAACCAATATTGGCTCAAAAATAGTTTTTTTATTTTAACCCAAAGAAAGTTACCTTAAGATTCTTGGAATTAGATTTTCTAAAACTAACTAAAAAATATAAAATACTCAAAATAAAGACGAAAATGTTCGATTGTCTTGTAGTCGGAGAAAAATACTAGAAGCTTTCAAAATACAAGGTATTTCTTCAATGATAAAATTGAATATATATTCATCTGTGTATTTTAAGGGCTTTTCTGTTTTTGTAAGTTCAATTTTGAAATGGCCATTTTGATTCAATCATTTTTTGAGAACTAAATAATTGTTTTATGAAGAGTATAACATACAGTTCTAATCTTTTGATTTTTATCTATGTCAAAAAATCAGATTTATTTTAAGTGGGAAAATCGAATGCACGTTTCATGCTCCCGGTCCGAAAAGTCATTGTATTGGCTCGAGCCATCATGGACCCTTTTCGCACGATGAATTTATGGCATAAGACACCATTTTTACCATTTTCTTAGAGGAATCAAAATTACCAAATGTCAGTCCTCTAAAGATGAATATAGATATTTCGAGATTAGGTACCGCCTTGTAAGGCGCATTATGATAATGAATACGGCATTGGTAATTATAGATCTCTGCACATAAGCACTTACTTTGGGCTAATTTTAGACTCAGAATACTCTAATTGCATTTTTCTGTAAAATATAAATTCTAGAACAAAAGTATATAGAAGCTGAAATATATATATTTTTTATAAGATCTATAAATATTATTTCAAAAAAATTTAAATACTCCAATGCATCATAATTTTTACGGCTTTTTAACAGTTAAATTCAAATTTCACCAAAAGCTACAATTATATTCATAATCATAATTATTTAGAAATTGTATTTATGTCGACTATCGTATATCAAATTAATTAATATTTTTATCGAGCTTAAAATCTTTATACAATGATCTACTATGCTAATATAATGAGAGTCTGAATGCTATTATATGAATATATATATATATATATATATATATATATATATATATATATATATATATAATTATATCAGTATAGTAGATAATTTTAGAAAGATTGTAAGACCAATAAAAACATTTTTTTAAATCATTATTAAAAAAAAAAATATTATTATACAAACTGTTTAACCAAATCAGATGTAGGACCTTTTCGAAAGAAAGTTCTTTCATTTAATCATAAATACTATTCTATCTTTTATATAAAATTATGTTAAGAAATATGTTTATCGGTCTTACAGTCTTTATACTATATTATATTATACTAAAATAATGACAGTCAGACTGTCCTTGTTTATGATTATCCCAAAGAATCTGAAATAGAACTTATTACTACAAAAAAATTAGATTAAAAAATAAAATTTAAAAATAAAAATACAATAGTAAATAAAATAAAATAAAAATAATAAAAACAATATTCTAGGTCAGCAAAGGACAATCTGACTGCTCCTACCATCTTAAATTTAAATTCTCCTTTGGCGTCCGGCGTTTCGAACCATTACAGTTCATCTTCAAGGACTAAAACTAAAATCTTTTATATACTACGTTTTTGTACAATAAAAAATTTATGGCTTAAAATAATCTTTCAACTTATAAATTAAAGTGAATAACGGTGAAAGTTATATTATTTTGAAAAGATTGTAACGTTTTTAATGCGATATGACATCGTTATTACTATTTGAAGTTAAATTAATGAAACATTATAACGGAAATTTGCAGAAAACTCGAGTTTGCAAAGCCTTTAAATTAAATTTATAGAATTTATATAAAAACCTCCCTGATTCTTTGAGTTTTTTACAAACGATTTTTAACCTACAAAAGATTATGTTTTCAACCATGTAATTAGAGAATTCTCTAAATATTCGATAAAAATATTAATTTTTACATTTATAAACAGAAAAAGGTATAGGAACTATGTATTCTTTCTTGTGAAGAGGGCCATTGATTTATATATTTTTTTATGCCGTGACAAGAATATCTCAAAACGATGTAAAGAATCCTTTAAAATACCTGTATGAAAAAAGACACATTGAATAAGAATTGAGACCGTTTTACATATGACAGGAGAAGCAATTTATATGGGGTTTGAAACTCTATTGGAAACCTGTTCGAACAAAAAGATTGAACAGTTCCGATGTTCATGCGTACTGAAAAGACTTCTACAGAAAATTTTATGTTCGATCAGTAGTATTCAATGTACAGCTTTATAAAGACAAATTGTACATATTTCGTATTGGAATATATGGTAGTATTCGATATTTAGCTGTACGAGAATGGCTTCAGAAAGTTTCAAGGTCGACCAGTTTTATTTGTTGCTCAAATCGACGTCATCTTCTAAACGGAAATTCCCTGTAGGGGTAATCCTCGTACACTTGGACATCGAATTCTACCCTTCAAATATGAAACATCCAAGTGAGCATTGAGTACAATCGTCCAAATCCGTAACTTTCTATAGAAGTTGTTCATTGCAAACAAACAGAGATAAAATTGTGCAAATACATATTAATAAGATAAATAGAAATTGTTCTGGAAGAAAATTCTACACTAAATAAATACGAAAAATGGCATAATTTGTTGATGTTCAAATACCAAAAAGTTTCTAGCCCTAAATTTATACATCCGCGTAACTAAAATCTTACAGTACAGTTTTTGAAATATATTTGGCCATTATTTGTAGCTTATAGAAGTTTTTTTTGAAAGCTGTATAGTAAAATAAATAGATAAAATGCATCCAAAAATTTATATATGCAAACAATCTTTTTAAACATGTAAGTAATTTCAAATTCCAGTAATTGATCAATAATCCCTTTTTATTAAACTAGAATTAATAACGGAAAAAATTGTTGGAGGATCACCTGCCTTTGCACCACATTATAGCTATCAAGTCGGAATTCTGGGTAAATATAATAAGACCTATGGGACTTATTTATCTTGCTCTGGTGCTATCCTTTCTGACTTTTTTATTTTAAGCCATTCTGAATGTTTAATGGATAGACGTGGTGTATTAGCGAAACTGCGATTTTATGTAGTTTTAGCATCTGCAAATTTGAGATATAATTATAGATCTCTACAAGATATTATTTTTATTTTCACATACATGAAAAATCATCAAAAGGAGAGAAATTATTTAACAGTATTACAGGTAGATTCTAATTATTTCACAAGCTATTTAATAAAACATAGCTCGTGACTTTAAGTATATCCTACTTTATTATCAAAATATATATCATTACTTATGAAATTATTTCAGTTAACGGATAGTTTAAACTTAAATATTAATACACATTTGAAAAGACTTTTCCTACCGATAAGAGGAGAAGTATACAGTACAGAGGCGAAAGTAGCTGGATATGGATTTAAAGCGCCGGATGAAAGGATAACTAAAGCAATTACAAGTAAACCTTCGGTTACTGACAATGTTGACCATATATTAACCGATGCAAATGTTAACATTGTTCAATACGACGATTGCGCATATTCATATTCCTTTGCAGATCCTTCAAAAGATATATGTGCTACAATGAAACCTCTGCCAGGTATTCCTACTAGAGGACTTTGTTCGGTGAGTCTTATTAACTATCTTTTTGCACACATATCTAATCTAAATATGTAAGACATAACCTGAGTTTTAAATTAGATAAAGAACAATTTAACTAATCTAAGTTATCCATAAATTTTATGAGTAGGTTAAATGTGGTGGCATCATATTTAAGTGACAAGAAGTCAATTCAAAGTACAATTTTTAGAATATTAGGAGGCGAACTTAGTTTCCGACCTTCACATTTCGATGGCAATATAAGTAGTACAAAAAGTCAGATCTGTCGGATCTAGTACTTATTTGTTAGTTTTGGCATTTACCAATAAAATTCAGTTAACAGGCGCTTAATTTTTTGATCAGTGAAAAATGAATCATTATAAATCGTTTTTTTGACATCTCCTTTTGCACTATTTTGATTTGAAAAAAGTGTAGCTGAAACTTATCGATTGCTTCAAGAATGTTATGGCGAACAATCTCCATTGCTTACAATATATAAAGAGTGGTTTCAGCGGTTTAGAAGTGGATATCTGACGTTAATGACAATGAACGTTCTGGACAACCGAGGAGTTAGGAGTTAGTGACAGAGCAGTTGCCAAACGTTTACATGCGATGGAAAAGATTCATAAAGATGGAAAATATATGCCACATGATTTGACCGAAAGTTCCATTATAAATCGATGCGATATCGCACTGTCTTTGCTTTTCAGGCAGAAAAGGAGAGTTTTCTGTGGTGTATTGTGACTGCTGATGAAAAGTGGATCTACTATGACAATCCTAAGAGCAAAAAGTCATGGAGGCCCAGGTCAACCGTCCATATTTACACCAAAACGGAACATCCACGGCCAAAAGGTATTGCTGTGCATTCAATTGGACCAACAGGGTATGCTGTACTATGAGTTGCTAAAACCGAATAAAACCGTCACTACCGAGATATACAAACACCAATTGAATGATTTGAAACAGAAATTGATCAAACATGCATCATCAATCGTGGGCAATAGGCACAAAGTCATTCTCTTGCATGACAATGCTCGGCCACATCTTGCGAAAGCCGTGAAAAACACTGTTGGAGTTAGAATGAGAAGTGTTGCCGCATCCAACGTACTTGCCAGACATAGCGCCTTCAGCTATTCAGATCGATGCAGCCCGAATTCGTTGATACGCACTTCCGACATGTTCAAGAAGTGCGAGAATTTGTGGATGATTGGATCGCCTCCAAACCGCCATAATTCTTTCGCCATGATATCAACATGTTGCCAGAATGATGGGAAAAAGTAGTAAAAAATTATGGAAAATATTTTGATTAAGTTAACGTGTATCCATTTTCCATCATAAATGTTCTTTTTCCGTTAACAGGTGTCGGAAACTAAGTTCGCCTCCTAATATATAAAAGGCGTTATCAACTGTTTTTATTTTATAGACTGGTTATTCCTTGATAATCTAATATTATACTGGGATTGTAAATTAATTTTAAATGAATTTTAAATGAATTTTTAACAATATATGAAACTGTTTTAATATTTAAAAAATCGGATACAAATGATAAATTTTAAGTATTAACACCTTGATATTTCGGAGGCTGAATAGAAAAAGGTGCCGCTCAAGCGTTTTCAAACAGTTTTATTCGCCTTGGTTGCTATGGAGATGCTTTTTACGATCTTTTTATTTTTGTTATTTATAAGTGAAACATCTCCATAGCAATGAACAAATGAATAATTAATACAATAGTTTATAAATTTAGCAATGAACAAATGAATAATTAATAAAATAATTGATAAATTAATTAATAACTATATACATTAATAATTAGGTATAATTATATAAACCGCTCGCAACATTCCAATGCATTTAATTTTGATTTCATTTTAAATATATTTATAACCAACAATAGAGCTGAGACCAGAAAACAATAATTTAGCGCGTTCTCATACAGCTTCTTTTTTTTTTGAGTAATAATAGTTTAATATAGAAAAAGAGAGTGAATACAAAACTATGCCTACCGTAGCAAAGACCAGAAAAGCAATTACTCAAACGCTCTTATGGCGCTATTTTATAAACTTTTCACTCCCCTCGAAAAGGAGTCCAATTACAAGCGATAAGCCCCGCTCGCGCCGATCGCAGCCCAAACTCTTCGCGCAGCCGGACGGACGGAGAGCCCGAGGTGGCCAACCGTACACGTCCCCTGATTTTGAAATTCTCGATATTTTCCGAAAGCCAGAGTACGACCTATTTCAATATAGGTCTGTAGAAAAACTTTCTTACAAGGAAAATATCCGAATTTCCCGTCACAGCACGGATCACTGCTTTAAGGAAGCATAACCATTTAACCTCTTTTGAAAACCTCAAGATTTTCTCAATAGCAAATATTCGGCCACCTATTTGTGAAACCGTATATAAGCTATTTTACGAGAAAATCTTCGGTTTTCCCGTCACGGCACGGTTCAAGTGTGTACCTTATTTGTACACATAGTTCGGCCTATAACGAGAGTCTGATCGCGATTTTTAGGCGCCTTTTTCATCGACTTCTATTTTTATAGTCGCTTCGTAATATAGAATTTTTCTTAAATTTAAATATTTCAAATCTCTCTTTTCTTGCCTTTGCTTTACAAATAAAAATTTCGTTTCATTTAACGTATCATGAAATTATTTATCTCGCAGCCGCTTTTGTCCGAGGTAATCTCGCACCCGAGTCAATTGTATACATTTTTAAAGAATCCGTATCATTTAATTTTCTTTAGAACATATATTTTAAGCAGTACAGTTCTCAAAATTTATCAAAACGTCTGAACCTTATATACCTATACGTAATATAATCTAATATTTATTACAAAGTATTCTCTAGAAACTTAAAATTAAAACTATAATGTCTTAAACACAATTTAATGAATCAGCTTCACTTAATATTTAAACTTAAAATTAACGTCAATATTTAATGTTTCAATTTAATTAATAATAAAATGTCAGTACTATTTGAATCAGTAACACTGGTGTTGGAAATTTTAAAGAATTTATCTGATACTAGAACAAGTAAAATTTCTTTCTTGCACCATTAATCTGTTATTATTATTATTATGCATAAAAAGCAAGTCCATTTAAATTTGTTACATACTTCATTCATGCGACATTTTTTTCAGTATGATGAGGGAGCCCCTCTGGTGGTTGGAGATGTTGTTCTAGGAATTGCCCAAAAAGCTCGTAAAGATTGTGACAATACTATCCACGGTAATCTATATTCAAATATAACGTATTATTTAGATTTCATCCATGGAATCAGACAAGGAAATTACATAGAAGGAACACAAGTTGATTATAATCGAATGCGCATAGTGGGTTAAATTTATAAAGAATTAGATAGATACTGTAAATAAAATTATTAAATTAAATATTATAAATGGAATTAATAATTTGAACAAAGAATAATAACTTTCAATAGTTTAACCCCAATCTAATACTTTACTTCAGAGTAAAATAAAAGATGAATATCAGGAGGAAAACAAAATCAATGTTAAATTTAGTATTTCTACACGTAATGTACTGAATTAACATTTAGCAGGATTATATTTTAAATATATGAATAGTGTTGGGAATTTCTATATGAAATAAGACATAGTATTTGGTTTTAATTTTATAGTAGCACACATCTTACGATTCGAAATGTATGAATTAAAGTTAAGGATTGTCATAGATGACAATCTATGAATAACAAAGACATCCGAAATTACCTATATACAATTTTTTATAAATGTAAATTACCCACATTAATTATATAATATTACACTAATTATTAAGAATAAATTATTCTAAATAAAAATTAATTTTTTCATTAAAAACTTATATCGAGTTTTCATTTATTATAATGTAAATATTATGAATTTGAAACAGTCGTTTAGATGCATAAAAACAGATGTTATTTTAACTAATATAAATATATAATAAATAAAAATAGTAAATATAAGGTTGTGTGACGTCCAACCACACGGGTTGAAGTTACGTGGGGTTCGCGACGGCGATCTAATGTCGTTGATTGCGCCGTTTTGTCCCCTAGTTTTTCGGTCATGATTTCGCGTCGAAGACGGGGATACGCGGAGCAGATCGCGTAAACATTGTTCGCGGTGCGGCGCAATCAGTACACCGTTCGGTAAGGCCACTTCCGAAGTGACTCTATCCCGAACGTTTGAATACCCAGAGAGGCGATGGGACCAATATTCTCTAGGTGGTAGCAGGAGCCGAATAATCCTCGGCCTTCAATCCACCTCGTTATCCCACTGCGCTTATTTTTAGCACAGAGTACAATATCGGGCGACAATTTTCTTGTCTGACCAATTAGTGTCCCCCGCCCTAAAAATTAGCGCGTGTATCGGTAACAAAAATCAGACCAAAGAAAAAGGTAAAAATTTAAACATATGCCCCTTATTTTTTATTATCAAAATTTCGAACAATATAAATCTATCAATATGTGCGCGTATCGAATACGACCGGCAATCTGCCTTTCGCATGTTCGAGGGCCCATATATATACGCGGGCTGTGACGCCGCCGAAATTTTCTCCATGGAAAATTCGGTTGTGTTGGGGGAGATGGAAGGAGGTTTTTCATGAAGACAAAGCCTCATTTCGTCTCTTACAATTTCATACATTATTTTTTGTTTCATATATATTTTCTTTAATAAAAATAACCTTAAATCTATTTATTAATTTTTTCACTGTATTAACGGTATGCAAAATATTATTGGCATCTTGTGCATTAAACAGTTATGCGTAATATAGTGGACCTTGCAAAATTCTGGAATATTGATAGTAACAAAAATGGCAATAATAATTATAAATGTTGCTAATAAAAACACATGTTCTCGCAGCAGAAATAATAATCTTAATTAAGAATATAAGTATATATAAAGTTATTTACGTTACCTATAAAACGTTATTTAACAATTATAATTCTAAAGATCAATTTTCTATGTGATAATAGTAACAGCAATAAATAATATAAATAACTAAAAAAATAATAATAAATGTTCATGAATACTTTCAGTTATAAATATTAACTTTCCATACATATTTTCATTGTGTCAATGTTCATAGATATCGTAATAAATATTATAGATTTAATTAAGTAGTTCAATAATTATAATCGTCAATTATAAACACATACTCTTGAATATAATAGTACAACAAGCAAAAGCGTAAATAATCAATAATAATATAAGTAGTTTAACAATTCTAATCGTAGATCATAAATACATACTTTTTAATATAATAGTCAAAGTAACCAAAAACGTAAATAATTAATAATAATAAATAGTCACAGGAGTACATGGTAAGTTATTATAATAAATGTTGCTTAATAATAATAATTATAAAGCTTAGGTGATAAGCTCGTATTTTCTAACAGTAACAGTAAAGGTGTTAGTTATTAAAGATAATAATGAATACTGACAGTTAATAAGTAGTAACAATTACTAGAAATAAAGTAATAATTAATAATAATAATGATAGTTAAAACGCAGAATTCCCAGATAAATAGCAGTAGTCTCGATAGTAGTAATAATAATAACAATCGTAATAATAATACTAAATATAGTAATAATAGTAGTAAACGTAGTAAATAATAGTATAAAATTATATGAATTAAACTACGCATAGATCAAAGTTTTCGTAAGATTCAAACTTTATTCAGGAATTTTCTTTCCTCAAATAATATTTTATTCGGCTACGGGTTGTCATCATATATTCTGAAACTCTCAGTTAGCTCGCATTTTTCAAAATCGTTGGTGATATCAGCAGCCTCTCGAATTTCAAACTCTGTATACAAACCGAGTCGTAAATGACGCATAGAGCGCATTACGCTTTCTTCCAATTTTTACATGGGAAGCTAGAATCGGTGGGGTAGGTAGAGAGTGGCATTTCAGTCCGAGTCGCAATTTCGGCGCGGGCTGTGCGCGTTACCGACGGGCCTGCGGCCTAGCTATACGGTTCGAGCCGCATCTAATCGGGCCACATCTGGTCGGAATTTTATTGCGGGAGGTAGGCGTGCGCTACACAGTTAGTTACCCATACACATGGATGAATACGCTTGTATACTATTTACAGTTCTCCAATTTTTCTCAGGGATTACACTGGGAATTTCTGGAGACTGCATTTCCAAAGTTATATAGACGTAGATATATATATATTTTCTCTACGATCTCTTGTCGTCCGAATGTCCGAACAGAGTTGCCACACTTTCGCCTCTTTCGTTTTCTCCACTCTCTCTCTCTCTCTCTCTCTCTCTCTATTAGCATCACATTGCTCTCCCCTCTTGATTTCCGTTATTTACATCCTCCTGTTTTAAAATCGTCGGGAAGTGCATGTAAAGACGCGCCGTGCAATCTCGGCCTGCCTTAAAAATACAGAGCATAGTTGCTGGACGCAACACCCGATGCCTTGAATGGTTGGTTGGGGATTGGAAAGATCTCAATCAACCATCACGCTTTCATATTACGAGTACCATAGTACAAGTGTGATCTTTGGTCCTCTTAAATTTACTTGATTGTTTTTCCTCTTTGTAATTGTTTTTATATGCCCTTATTGTTGCCTAAAGTAGTATAGATGGATGTTGAGTATCAGCTGAACTGGTAATTGTTCATTCTTCTAATTCTATGTGGGTTAAATATGTTTAATAACTTCCAAATGTTAAGCACCGATTTATAACTTAATTAACGAATAGAGTGTACAACAATTCATTAAAAATATTCACTAATGGCTAGTAAGTGTTGATTGTTATTTGAACATATTTCAAAAGACACGTAATTACATAAACATTCTTGACATTCATACGATTAATCACAAATATAGCAAGGTTTGCGTATTGTAATCTCCATAATTTTTTAATACTATTTAAGTATTTAAATAATAGTTACATTTGCTTTAATATTCATGATTAATACCCAAAATTTCAGAAATATGAAAAAATATTGACCTAATGATGCTCTACGTTAGTAATCCGCTTTTTTTTGTATTTTGGATATTTTTCCTTTTTTTTGTATTTTCTGTTTTTCTTTTTAGCACGATACGTACAGATATGTCTATATATTGATATATGAGTTCATATATGAACATATTCTCTAATTGAAGACTGCCACTTATGTGTATGTTTAAAAATTATTATTACTTTATGCTTCAAAGTTTTTGCGTCATTGTTAATATACGATATGCGTAATCTATTAGCGTGAGCGATTTTTCCGCTCTTTTTGTATTGAATTTTGATTTTCTTCTTTCGGATGATTTCTAATATACGGAACGAACCGGAATATTGGTTCCATAACTTCGCGGGTTTCAAGCCATTTAGTAAGAAAACATAATCATCTACACTCAATTTTATTTCTTTCGTGTGTCGGTCGAATAGTTTTTTGGATTTTTCTTTAAACTTGACAAAGTTTATTGTACACTAGTCTCTTTATTCCAGTTAATCTAATGACTAATTTCTTTACATACCCCTGGTAGGTTGGCACTCGATCAGCTTCGCGTAGTGGGTCGCTGGAGGGAAGTCTCGTTAATCTACCGAAACATAACTAACGTAGTAACCGAAACGTAGTACCAGGTATGTCTGTAATAAGCATGGCTTGTCTTATTTTCACCCGTACGAGTTGCTTCAGTTGACAGTCTATACATTGATGGATGCGTTTTTGAATGTCCGCTTTTAAATTATCCCAGTAGTAATTTTGTCTCATTTGATCATATGTCTTGCATACACCTCTGTGATTACCAATCGGTGAGTTGTGATGAAATACACAATACACAAACGCACAACCTAGGATGAAATACAGTAAAATAGAAACCTATGATAAATTAAGAGGTATGGAGTATCATTTTTCAGTCAAATTTCTGCGAAATCTGTTGCCAGATGCATTTTTTACATAAACAATATACATGTACTAGCATTCCTCGTCTCGGCTTTGCCCGAACTAATAATTTCACTGATTCATTAAACAAGTCAGTGATATCTATGTCAAAAATACTCATGTTCTAAATCCATATTCCTATAGATAATTTTACATATCGTTACTTCCATATAAAAAAATACTATCTCAACGTCTGTTTCAAAAAAGTGCTATTTTGCAGACCATTTTTTGACATCAATTTAAGTTGGCACCACTAACTAAATATTCGAAATATTTAATTTAAAATACGAAAATATATTATATATATATATATATATATATATATATATATATATGATTTTTTTATGTTATTTAACGTTGCTCTATTTATGCTTCGAAATGTCGGTGCTAATCAGCGATGGAGGTTTACGATGTGTTTGTAAACAAAGCGCATATAAATTATTATAGCGATGCTTGTACCAATCGGCAGAGACCGGGATTTGAACTCGGATCACCAAGTGACTCGTCCTTCGCTCTAATGATTGAGCCATCGTAGGCCTCTGATATATATGAATCTTACCTACGGTTTCTACGGTGAGTTTTGTATTCTGACGAAGGAATACATCTCGAGACAACTTCTATAAGAGTTTCGTGTTCGGGAGGTAGAATACGATGTCCAGGTGTCTCGAGATGATTTCTATGGGGAGTTCGATATTTGGATGATATAATATGAAACTTGAAGCGGATAAAGTAGGGTAAGCCCAGCTTGATAGACATGGAGAGAGACGTACTCCACCATTAAAGCTTTAAGACAAGAATGAATATGCTTACTGTAACTTGGAAGGACATCTGTATGGTTCTGGGACTAATGATTAATGGTGAAAAATTTTACAGGAGAATTTGTTTTTTTTTCACGTACATAATACATTAGGTGTACAACATTGCTTCCGCCCTTTCTTCCGAATTTCAGCGCATTATTGTCAAAAACTTGTTATACATTTATAAGTCAAAGTATTGTCCATCGCTGGTCACTATTTTCTGCCATCTTTCGGACAGCATACCAATCCCGCGTTGAAAAAAACTCGTCATCTTTTGAAGCGATCCACGAATAGATCAAATTTTTTACTTCTTCATAAGACCGGAAGTGCTGGTCAGCCAGGCCCTGTGCCATTGATCGAAACAAGTGATAGTGAGCGACAAACGTCTAGAGAATACGCCGGATAAGATAGAACTTCCCAATTCAGTGATTTCAAATATGTCTTGATCACTTTCGCAATATGAAGTCGAGCATTGTCATGCTATAAAATCAATTTTGCATGTCTATCGTTGTATTGCTGTCGTCTGTCCTTCAATGATTGTCTCAAACGCATTCGATAACGATCGTCTGTGATTATTTCAGTCAGTTTTAACGACTCATAATACACTACGCCGAGGTGATCCCACCAAATAGCGAGCATGGCCTTGGAACCGTAAAGATTCGATTTAAACGTTGACGTGGAAACATGGCCGAGATATTTCCATGATTTTCTGCACTTAGAATTATCGTAATGAACCCATTTTTTGTCCCCGATCACAATGCGATGCAAAAATCGCTTCCATATTTGCCTTATAAGGAGCTGAGCACAAGCAAACAAACGCAGTTCAAGATCTCTCGGCTTCAACTCGTACGACACCCTATTTCCTTGTTTCTAAATTATTCTCATGACTTTCAGGCGTTATGAAATGGCTTGTTGCGTCACTCCCAATAATCCTACCAATTCTTGTTCCGTTTGACTCTAGTGTTGATCAAGTAATGCCTCCAATTCTGCATTTTCGATAATCTTCTCTCTTCTTCCGCCATACTGGTCTTCGACGTGAAAATCACCGTCCTTGAAACGTTGAAATCACTCTCGGTTATTTATTTGATGAGCCTCAGCCGCAGATTTTTTCATATTAAAGCAGAAAACTAAAAGCTCCCGCAAATGATAAGAATTTGGCTCGTAAGCTGAAGTGCTTAATCAAGAATAATTTTATGATGCAGACATAAATCCACTAATCTTTCGATAACGTTTTGTTTACAAATACCTAAACTTACTGTACGTCTTCTACTATTAATTTATTTTGACTACCACTTACGGCTACAGCCATCTCTTGCAAAACGGTGGAAACAAAGTTGTACACCTAGTATTTTGAAATTTGAAACAAGTTTTCCTCAGAACACATTTTGAATCTTAGGATTAGAATCGTATACTTATAACTATTTTTTTAAATAGAAATACAATATTTTTGTGTGGTTCATTTTAAAGTTATTATTTCAAATAGTTGTTCTTTTTTACAAAAACTTTACAAATGTTTTTCAAATAATCGTTGATACCACAAACATTCATATTTCTAATTTTCTATATATACTTCTAAAGATGCATATATAGATCTATATAGATTACGTTATTTTTCCCTCTCTAGGCTCAAATTTAGATCCATTGTCTAATATACTTTATGATCAAATTTGACCCGGACTGGTGTATTTAAACTCCACGCGTAAACTGAATCCGTAATTTTTTTTCCTATATTGGTACAACCTTCCTTGATGTCTGTGTGACATTTGAGCGCCATATCTCCATTAGTGTGTGTTTGTCATCTGTTTGTTTACAGCGCAAAAAGTTTGTCTGGCGATATTGACTATTGTTTTTATCATATATTATTAAGGAAATTGGAGGGAATGGGAGTATAAGTGAACAAGGCTATCAATAAAAAGATAAGAATGTCGCGTTATATAAGTAACTACTTGATTGGGAGTAAAAACTTTTTCGGATTAAGAGGAAAAGCCCAATCAAGCATCTGAAAATTCTTTTATTTGAAACTTGAAATATACTATACGGAAGGTGAAAATATTATGGAAAAAAACATGATCTATAAAGGAGATCAACGATTACAAATTTTATAATTTATAACACGCACGCGCTGAACAATAAGATACTTGCAATATCTCGCACAACAAAATACTTTCGTCGACCTCTGTGTCGACGGTGACCGATCTCGCTGCTGTATTGCAGGCTAGTTACTTACGGAAAGCGGGATGCCTTGTTGACGCAACAGATGGCTCCGACGTCTCAGATACGGGTGCAGCCCTCGCCCCGTGTGCGTCGGGACAATTTCCTGGCCTGTGGGATGTCGCAGCATATAGCGTATACGCTACGCACGCAATAGTACATACACACCTACCCCTATCAATAATGACTCCACAAATTGAAACACACACACACGCAGACACTGCAACAAGAAATACTTTATTCAACACACCACGCACGCAGACACTGCAACAGGAAACACTTTATTCAGCACACTACGTACGCAGACACTGGAACAGGAAAGACTTTATTCAGCACATCACATATGCCAAGTATCAAACGCGCAAGAACTAAAACAAAAATACCAAGGAAAATTACAGAAACACGATATTCTTTCTCACGCCACTACAAACCAAACAAGAGAGCACCGGGACAACCACGACTGTTCACTGTCTAAACATTACTAATAAACTCTCGTAAATCTCACCGTGAATATCTAACGCGATCAGTCCCCGAGAGGGCCAGTCTGTTTCTTCCTCCCACAGCAGGCCAACAGTCCCTGACGCATCAACGAGGGCCGATCGTGCTACGGCTCACCTTTTCCTACCTGAACAGAACTTCGCTCGCTCCAACCATAACCGACCATAGCTGCCCATTTACCATTTGGGCTTTTCGCTCATTAGAATGTAAGCATCTGCAACTCCGTTCGTTTCCTCGATTGTCTCGCAATAAATCTAAACGACAGCTGCTGCTCCGAAAAGACATAGTAATCACGCCGTATTAAAATATTTTTTCTAGAGACGTAGCTGCTATTTATGAGTATCAGTTTCAGAAGCCTATTATTATTAAGATTTTATTTTTATGAAAAATATACACCTTTAATCTCCATTGCGACCGTATATTGCGTGAACAACTATGGAAAAAAAAGTTGATCAACGAGTTTGCTTGAAATTTTTTATTTGCTATGAAATTATGGCTACGGAATTGTTGAAAATATTGCAGAAGTGTTTTGGGGTATCTACTTTATCGCGAACGCAAGTATTTGAATGACACGAAGCATTCAGTGAAGGTCGCGAAGTTGTCGAAAACTTGCCTCATGTAAGTCGCCCATAAACCTCTGTTAACGCCAATAACATCGAAAAAGTTGAGAAAATGGTGCTCCAAAATCGTCGTGTTGGCATCAGAGAGATAGCAGAGGCTCTCAACATCTCTTATGGATCGATTCAACATATTTTAGTTAATGTTTTGCATATAAAGCGTGTCAGTGCTAGACTCGTTCCAAAACATCTGAATCTTTTGCAAAAAGAACGTCGAATAGAGATCGCAAAAGAAATGCTTCAAAATGTAGCTGAGGACCCAACATTCATCAAACACATCATTACTGGTGACGAGACATGGGTTTATGAATATGACGTTGAAACTGCCCAACAATCTAGCGAATAGAGCTCCAAAAATAAACCGAAACCGACAAAATCACGTCAAATTCGGTCGAAAATCAAGGTAATGCTCATCCTTTTTTCGATTACCGTGGATAAGGAATACTATTTGATAGTTTTGAAGCGTCTACGTGAAGCAAATCGTCGTAAACGATCAGATTTGTGGGCAGGCAGTTCATGGTTTTTTCACCACGATACTGCGCCGACACATTCCAACATAATTGTGTTTGATTTTTTGGCCAAACACTAAATGAAAGTCATCGCTCAACTACCGTATTCCTCAAATTTGGCTCTCTGTGACTTTTTCCTCTTTCTGAAACTCAAAAATCCACTTCGGGGAACGACCATAATTCCATTGAGGCCATAAAAAGTAATTCGCTAAAGGAATTGAAGGCAATTCCAAGTGAGGCTTACAACAGATGTATGGAAAATTGGATTAAGCGTTGGCATGCTTGTATTGGCTTGAAAGGAGCCTATTTTGAAAACGATAATAAAGATTTGTATTAAAATAGTTTTTTGGTCAGTCCGAGTCAAATTTGATCACATGGTCGAACGTGACGTTAAAGACAAGCTCTATTTTACAAATATCTTAATATTTTTACCTGAAAATTTTGATTTTATTAATAAATTGTAATATATTAGCTTTTCTAAAAATTATTTATTATGTACTTTCTTTGTAAAAGAAAAAATTCAAAAACATCTTTTATAAGGCCATCACAGTACTAAGCCATCACAACAATCATACTTTTCTGAAGGCTTAAAAAAATTGAGGGTACGTATGTCAAAGTGTATTGAACTAGAAGGAGATTATGTTGAAAAATAAAAAAAATTTAACCCCAAAAAATTGTTTTTCTATCTTTTTCTAAAGACTTATTGACCTACCCTCGTATATTCATTTTTTTCTTTTTGATTATACATAAACAGATTCAAATTGTGTAGTCCGTAACAATTTTTAAATATTACGCATTTGACACTAGAAATCAATCTTTAAAAAATGTTAATAGCTTTCAATTTATAATAATGATAACTAAATATTCAAATTTTATTTAGATTGCATATAAAGTATAAGATAAAGCAACAATGAAAGATATACGTATTATTCTCAAAATCTACTATATTTATGTGGAATAAGTTTTATATTACAAAATAGAATAATACTAATGTATATAAGTATTTAATTATCTAGAGTATTCAATTAATAAAATTTAAGGTTTTTGGAAATATTTAGACTTATATAAGCAATAAATTTCGTGCGTAAATTTTTAACTTATTTATATTTCAGTAAGAAGTATTTTTGTTAAACGATGAACTATTATTTATCTTTAGCAATGTTCTATATTCTGTTCACATTAATTATTGGCTATGGTAAGTAATGTAACCAATTGTAAAAGTAATAAGTAACAAAAAGGAATATTCTTAAAGTGCCCGTCTTATTAAAAAAAATCCATTGAAAAATGATTAAGAAAATATATAAAATCTAGAAATATTGAAAAAGCTATGTAAAATAGGTGACTTTTGCTATTTAAGACAAAGTCATACAATCTTTATTTTTTAGGCAATTTTGAGAAAATGAACGTAAATATGATACAAATATTGATTTTTATTCTTATAAACAATGACGAACTATTATTATTTTAATCTTCTATATTTGATTACTAAATTTGTGAACTTATCGGTGTCTTAGAAAATGCTCTTTTCAAGACTACAAATAAAGTTAACAACAGTTAATTGTTTGGAATTTTGATATTGAATGGTGTAAATTTTCAGTCTAGTGAAGATACTTAATACTCTAGTTGCCTCGATTTTGTATTTCTATATATTAAATTTTAAGTTTAATTAATAAAATATGTAACATTTACATAGTAAAAAAGTATAGAACTAATCAAATAGAAACAATGATTACATTTCAAAATATTGATAGAACTTTCTTATGTAATTATAGGATACATAATATTTTCAATAATAATTATATAACTCTATAGGGAATATCATAAAATTATGTTTTATAGTAAGTACGCTAGATGAAAATCCATATATTTAAAAAAATTACTTAAGGGAAAAAAGTATTAATGTAGAAATTATGGAGATTAATTGTCATATCAATTATCTTATTGGATAAGTTAGACAAATAAAAACTAACTTGTAAAAAATGTACTTCTGCAGGGTTACCCAAACATAAAATAAAAAAAAAAGTAAGTGATATGTTAATCTATCTAACGATATACTTTCATTTTGGAAAAGTGGATATTCGCCGTATGCATTACGAAATTACTGCTAAAAGAAATGTTGGTAGTTAATTCGCCAATAGTAAAAACGTGAAATAGTTTAGTCTATAATAATTCAATGCTATTTTGATAATTAGAAAAAGTTTGATATTTTCAACCTAAAATGGCTAAACCTAAAACATATTATTAATATTATCGATACTTTTTTCTTATTTATTGCAATTGTTGTCGATTCACCATTCACAATTTACTAGACTGCTCGTCTCCGATAACAGCTATCTCTAAAAATGTAGAATCTTTCCAGGAATAAAATAATCATTAATACAAACAATATGTGTGAATAAATATGTAAAAACAAAAAGTATGTAACACTACATAATGGAATATTTTTTGTTAATTTATTAAGCATTTCCAGCTACAATGGCCACCTTAGCTAATAGAATTATTTTCTATATTGAATTGTTTTATATATCATTTTTAGTTGTAAAATTTGTAAAGAATGATATAATGTCGAACAATGTAGCTGTGCATATTACTACCAATCTCTTTAATTGGTATTTTTGTAAAAAATCAAACGTGTATTATCAGATAGGGCTTTCAGATGAAAAGAGCCAGTTTTCTACCGAGAATGACAGCAGCGTACTAATATTTTTTAGATTGCGTACAAATATCTTTTTATTATCATTTAATTTTATTTCATTAGTCTGCATTGCCATAAAACATTATTAACCTTTAGACTGTCGGCATTTTTGCCTTATAAATTGATATTTTTGATGTGCAAAATTTATACATAAAAACACTTCATATCTCTGGAGCTATCAAGGTCACAGGTGGCTCATATATGAGCCATGCCGGCAGTCTAAAGGTTAATATCCCCGCTAGGATAATCGTATTTACAACGAGCGTCATTGGCCATTCTAAGACGGTGCTTCTCTATTTCTGCGCATCTGCATTCAAATGTTGCATCTGTTAACAGTAATAATATACGTTCTAGAGAATTAAAGTTCTCTGTACGAAGGATATCTGCTATCTTTGAAAAAGATTTAATGTAAGATTTAATATGGAAAAGAAATGTCGGCAATGCAAGGAATATAAATAAACAAGCAATTGGAAATCGTGTATATATATATATATATATATATATATATATATATATATATATATATATATCGAACCATAAGGTAACGAGCAGTTTTCACCATTGAGTGGGTAAACTCCATAGATTTATTTGAAACCGAATATAAAAAGATTTCCCAGCACAATAGAATCGTCATATTGTGAGAAATATTCTTCTAGTCGGTCTTTGAGTTTTTACTTTCCGAAGAGCGATCTTAAAAATACTTAAAATGCATTCAACAATTGTTGAAAGAAAAAGAAAAAAACAGTAATTTACATTATACTAATGTTAATAATATCTGTGTGAGGGTGTATACTGAATAGACAAATCGAAATTTGAAAAAGCGTATGTAAGATAAAAAAGTAATAGAAAAAGTAGATGAAAGATGAGAGCTATTAGATGAAAGAAATGAAAGAGATCGTGCATTTAATTTAAATAAGATAAAAAGAATTTAGATCATGAAAACAATCAATTTAAACGCGAAGTTTCGGAAATTCTAGATATTTATATAATTTATGAATGTAAATATGATATTTCAGTAGTAAAGAGCCTATGTAGGAAATCTATATGAAGAATTCAAATTTGACACAATATTGCAATCGGATTCGTTCATGTATATACTCCTAATTTGGCAATGTCATTTTGATACATAACAACCTTTGTCTATGATATTTAATTAATATATAGAGCGGAAAAGTTTTCGATGTTCATATTTAATTAAATGACGAATTTGATTAAATCAAATTTATAATTTTGTTTTTTAATAATTTAATAATTTTTTGTAAATACTTTTAGATGCTTAATAGTTTTGATTTACTTCTTGCAACTTAAATTATCTATCCGGATATTAATTCATTTATAGTTGATTATACTTTAATTAATCCAAAAATATATACTTTTTAATTAACAACCTTGAAGCGAACAAATTGAACTGATCGTATATTTATTTTGAGTTTTCAAAAGATCTTTTGATTTTTAATAAAAAAATTGAAATAATAAGAGTTCGTTCTGATAATTTTTAAGAACAGCAATCTCGAAAAATATACATTTATATTAAGGAACGTATTAATTTAAGCTATAAATATTTATTTTCTCCAACAATACGAGATGCAGGCAAGCAGTATGCATGCAGATACAGCAACACTACCTCTGTTCAGGAGAATAACAAAAGAAATAATTAATTATAAAAACTATAATAGACAAATGAGCATGAATGTCTCTACTAGAGCTAAAATATCAATTATTACACGTGGCATTACACGTGTAGATTCTATCCCAACTATCTAACGGGTTTGAAATGGAACTCGCTATAAAGCGCAAAATAAAAAAAAGAAATAATAAAATTAATATTGCAATATTTGATTATATTGGCCGTTATTCAGAAGACAACCTTTAATAATATTGTAACCTCTCTAATCATAACTTCAGCAGAATTTCGTGGCTGCCGTATTATTATATATAGTTCAATACTATAGTATGAACATTTACTGCCTTAGATAGTTTGAGAAAATTGTATTATAAATTATTTATGTTAAAAAATATCAATATTGAGGATAGCACAAAAACGCAAAAATATTTTCGATGATGGTGATTTATTGATATTCTCACTATCCCCGTGCCCCTTATAGATTCTATTCCAAAAATTAGACATTAAATATCACATGAATTATATTAAATACGAGGGCAGTTCAATAAGTACCCGTGTTTGAAAACAGAGGACGTTCCTTAGGGAAGCTGGTGTTACTACCGTGTGCTGCCATCTAGCAAACTACGCCAAAACAAATTTCAGACTGATTGATAGTAATATTTTACATGATAATTTGGCTATGAAAAAATTGTCAGCCCGATGGGTGCCACGATTGCTCACAGTAGACAACATGCGGAAGCGGCTGTTAACTTCGAAGCAGTGTTCCGAAAAATTTAAGCGAGATCCGAAGGACTTTTTGCGTCGAGTTCTCGCCGTTGATGAAATCTGGATTCATCATTACACACCAGAAACTAAGCAACAATCAAAATAATGGATTTCTCGCGGTGAATTTGCTCCAAAGAAGGCGAAAACGGTCCTATCAGCCGAAAAGGTCATTGTTACGAACAGAAACGAAAATAGATTTAAGAATTAGTATCAACTCTAATAACAAGTCTCCACCTTTAGAATTTATAGAATTAAAGTATTTATTTATCGATTAAAATTCTAGTTATTATTGTATAGTAATTAGTTTCATGTAAACGTCTCTATATTGTTTGTATTACAATTTAAAAATAAGATATTTTCATTATCACTGATAGATTTATGTATGTTGATAGTTTAAGAATTATATTAAAATAATGCATGATAGTTTCTAAGAAGTTTTATAATATTGCGTCAACATTATATATATATATATATATATATATATATATATATATATATATATATAGGTTTAATATTTCTTTATATAATTATATATAGTTATAAATTATACTGCGGAAAATGTTTAGATTTAAGATTGAAAAATAACATTAATAAGAGATTAATGTAATACGATATTTCCGAGATAATAATATAAGGAAGAAATGTATATGCGATCTCCTCGGACAAAACGGCGCCATACAAATTCAAAAGAGAAAAACCGTTTATAACTTATATGTAAGTATATACGAGATATCAAGTAATTCTTGACGAAATCATCGTTGGAAATTTTAAATCTTATACAATAATTTATAATTTGAACTTTGAATGATTTGATTTAATTTAATTGAGTTTCAAGTTAATTAATTATTAAAGTCAGGATCGAGAGAAAACCTTTGTTAAAGGTCACAAAATTGTATACGACTAAAGTATACGCTTGATCCGTACCATGACGAGTAAAACCGAAGATTTTTCTGAAGACTGACTTTTATATGATTTACAACTAAGGTAATCAAATATTAGTCGGAGGAAAATCTTGAGATTTTACAAAAGAGGTTTAACTGGTTATGCTTCCATAAAAGCAATTGATCCGTGCTATGACGGAAAATTCAGAAATTTTCTTTCTAATAGCTCTTCTACAAATTTACAAATAAAGTGACTGTATTTTAGCTTTAAGAAAATTTCGAGAATTTTGAAAGAAGTATGAACGGTGTCGGATTACCACCTCGGATTCTCCGACCGTTCGGCTGCGCGAAGTATTTAGGCTCCGATCGACGAATGGGGCTTATCGCCCGAAATTTGACCCGCGATAAGGAGGACTGCAAGTCTATAAAGGGCGCTATGTGAGCGCAGAAATAATTATTTGTGTCTCGTCTATACTAAAGTAATTCTCATTTGTATTTCATTTATATATATATTAAAATTGAATTCAGTTCATACTTTTTTAAACTTTTATTATTAAACCTCCCAGCAAATAGTTTATTACAGTCATGGTTACGATTTTTTGGGATGTGAAGGGCATCATCCTGATGGATTTTTTAGAAAAAGGAAGATTACTGGACAATACTACAGTCAGTTATTGGACAGCTTCGACAAAAATCGAAGGAGACACGGCCACAATTCGTTAAGAAAAGGTGTTGTTTCATAACGATAACGCATCGGCACATTCATCTGGAGTGGTCGCCACCAAACTGCATGAATTGCGTTATCAATTGTTGCCGCACGCCCCGTATCATCCCGATCAAACAAGGAAGTCATCGCTGAGACAGAGGCTTATTTTGAAGAGTTCGAAAAATCCTTTTTTGAAGGGGTTAAAAAAATGTCGAGAATATTGGGAGAAGTGTATCTTTTTAATAGGAGACTATATTGAAAAATAAAAAAAAATTTGGAAAAAATGGTGTCGTCATTCCTAACACGAGTATTTTATTGAACCGCCCTTGTAATGTGACTGATACAGATGTCAATTCAAAATACCATTTTAGTTAAAAGTTTTTATGCTCCTCTGGTAAGAATCTGCAGGTTTTTTGTTTATCCTTCTACAAAAGTATTCGTTAAATTTTAATATGTTATAATCACACAATCCATATTACTTAGAAATTTTTGAACAAGATAATTAATAGATAATTAAAATTTATTTATTTATACTTTTTGATATTTTAGCTTTAATAAGTACTTCTTTTTTTATTAAGCGTCAGCATTAAATACAGAAGAAATAATTGGTGGTCATCCCGCATTTCAACCTAATTATCGATACCAAGCTGCTATTATAGGCAAGAATGATAAACATTCATCTACATTTAAATTATTAGGCAGTGGAGCTATAATTACTGACTATTTCATTATATCTGGTGCTCAAACTGTTCTAAATATTAATAATAACATGTTGAAATATATCATTTTCTTTGTCCGTGTTGGATCAACTGATTTGAATAGTAAAGAAGGTTTTGAAGTAATGGTCGATAAAATTTACACAAATAATTACAACAGATTTTTAGCTTTGAACGATATTACACTGCTCAAGGTTAGTAAATTAAATATTAAAAATTAGACATATATTCCGTATTGACATCCCATTTCTTTATGTATTTATTAAATAGGTTTTTAATATATTATCAACTGAATAATAAATAAAATGTACAAATCTTATATAATATACCCGTTCCACTATACCTAATTATACTTAATTATAGTTATAACTTGTAAAAATGTCCAAAATTCTTCTTTCGTATTTACAATACAGTACCTTAAAAATCTTAATTTAAACATCATGTTGGACTGAAAACTGAATATGGGCTCTATCTTTCTGAAAGAATACAATTTTGCTATTTCCTATCAGTTTTTTACAGGTTTCCATTTTACACTCTACAAAGCAAGCGATATTTCAATTATTTTCTCACCTTTTGTTTCAAGAAAATAAAAACAAATAGTAAACAATTATTAAAACACATAATAGAATTTTATTCAAATTAAATGTTCCTTCTAAAATTTGTAAATAACCACCTTTATATTTTCCAGTTGAAAGATAGCCTAAAAATTGATGATCATGACTATTTATCTAAAGTCAAGCTTCCTCTTGATACTGACATGTTCGATAATAAAACAGCTTGGGTAACTGGATATGGATATACCTCCGTTACAACTAAGAAAGACAATCGGACTGGATTATTAGTCAGAGATCAGGGAAAAACAGATTACAAATTAAAATATGCCTTTGTTAAAATTATACCCGATGAGACAAGCAAAGCCAAATATTCTGATATTAACATCGATAAACAAATTATTGGAAAAATGCAAACCGATCGACCAGGACAAAAATGGGGCATTTGTACAGTGAGTATCTATTATCATAATCATTAAAATTCTATTCAAATCGTTGTTTTTCTGATTTAACTCGAAACATATTTAAACATAAAAAGAAATTATTAAAAAAATTGTAACTTACATTAAAATTCATATTTTCTGTATTGTGTATTTTATTAAGAACCAATAAATTTAATATATATACACTTAAATATACTATTATACATTATGAAAATTTTGTTTTTACAATTAAAAATACTATGCAAGATTTTCTAAAAGCCCGGATTGATTTGAAGAAAGTTCGAAGATAATGTATTTTTTTAAATTTTGTATTTACTAAAGGTGTTTTTCGTTTCAATAGATCAATTTCAAATGATTTTTTAAAAATTACACCCTTTAGACAAAGCATATTATATACTTATAAAAATTAAATAATCTACTTGTAAAACAATCTTTTCACACTCTTTAAATTTTATAGGGTGATGGTGGTGCACCTCTGGTATTTGATAAGACATTAGTAGCACTAGCGAGCAGAAATTCTAATGAGTGTAACGACAGCGAAATCGGTTGTATATATACTAAGATAAAGCATTTCCGAGAATTCATTAATGAAACCATATCAGGAAATATACTTCCAGGAACAACTGTATCTGATAATTGGTCATTTATACTAACTAAATAGATGTTATAAAAAACTATACTCAACTATATGTGCGTATATATATATATATATATTGAATTTTAGAAAAGACATTATTTTTGTATTTATTTGTACAGAAAATGCATGGGAAGAAAACATTTTTACATGTGAAAGAAAAATTAGGTACTTAATATGCTTAAATCAATATGTAGTTTCCGAAACATTCAAATAGAATTTATAATAGAAAAAAGATTAGTCTAAACATCTATAATATATTTATGAATAAAAAAATTGGATCAGTAATTATTACGTTCCTTGTTAATATAATTAAAAAATATTCATATTATTTAAATAAATTATGTAAAATTGATGGTAGTTCTCGAAATTCGGGCACCTATGACCTTAATTCTTTTCTTTAAAACTAATTAAATACTGAATTATATCCCATTGTATAATCATTAGTTTTCAAATTTTTTTATTTTAAAATCTCTAAAATGAAAATACAAATATCACTTCAGTCTGAATAACCTCCAAAGAGGTATAGGCACAGCAGTTCTTATATTTATCCATGGCATCAATTATTTTCATATTCCGTATTTGTTAAAACTTTCGGGATAGATTAAAGACATATATGTTTTGAAGTATTTATATGCGGTCATTTGCAACTGCATATATTATTTACTCCTACGAAACAGATCTTACCGATCTATGTACGATGCTAATACTTTACAACGATATTGTTTTTTATTTAAGTATAAGGACACATTAAGCGTTTGTGGTCATAAGAACGTATTACGTATTGTATATTACTCGGATGCGTATTGAAGATTCAATAATCTATAATTTTTAATACTTGTGTTTCGTGTATTTAGATGAATTAGATTTGCATGTGATTTTCTTACATAAAGAGAATTAAGTATTTACAGAGTGAGGCGCAGCGCACGAATTTTGTGCCAAGGTATAGAAGGTCAAGAAGTGCTCAGTAATGTTATTAAGTAACATTGAATAAAGTGACTCAAACCAATTTCATGTACATAGTTGAAGGCATTATAGTGTGAGTTTTTATTTAAGAAGACCTCAAAAATATCAATGGAAATGTTGAATACTACTGTGTACAAACATGAGTATGACATTTGAATTCCAATTTCCCGAGTTATCGATTCAGATGAATGTTGTTATTTTTACGTTGATAATACTGTCAGAATTATCTGTACCAAATGTCACGCAATTATATTCATTTCTCATATAGGTATGCTTTTGTTTTGTGAGCAAAGAAAAGGTGTCTTCGGTTTTTATAATGTCTGAAATTATTCAACAAAAAAGTAGCATTAAATTTTGGGCATGAAATGAAATATCGGCCACCGAAACGTTTAGAATGTTCAGAAGGCCTTTGGTGAGAAGACAATGTCAAGAATAAGTGTTTTTGATTGGCATAAATTGTTCAAAAAAGATTGAGAACGCGTTGAAGACAAACCACATCAAAGACGACCAAGAACATCTACTAATGGGCTACACGTCGACAAAATCAAAGAATTGGTTCTGCAAAATCGTGGATTGACTACTAGAGCGCTTTCTTATATTGTTGGAATTTCCCATGAGTCAGTCAACACCATTTTGAAAGACATTTTCTGCCTGAAAAGAGTGAAATCTCGATTGGTGCCTAAATCACTCATTTTTTGGAAAAACAGCGTCCCGTGGAGATCTGTGAAACGATGCTTTCAGACTATCAGGACAAGATGGAATGCATAATGACTGGAGATAAGAATTGGGTCTATGTTTACAATCCAGAAATAACCGATCAATCGAGCGAATATTGTGCCAAAGGAGAGCGGAGACCGAAAAAAATCACGCCAAAGTCGCTTAAAAATCAAGTTTATGCTCACTATTTTCTTCGATTATCATGGTATAATGCATTAGGAATTCCTTCCCACCAGCCAAAGGGTTAACAAATAATAATATTTGAGTGTTATGCGTCGTTTGCGTGAAGCTATTCTTCTCAAAAGGTCAGATTTATGGAAAAGGCAACTCTTGGTTATTGCATCACGATAATACACCAGCAGACACTGCATTGATTTGAAGTGAACATTTCGCCAAAAATTCAACCAATATCGTTCCGTAACCACCGTACTCGGCTGATTTACGACCATGTGACTTTTGGCTATTCAGAAAACTCAAAAGACCACTTTAGGGACACAGTTTTGATTCGATTGAAGAAATGAAAGACGAATTGAAGAAGGAATTGGTGGCAATTCTGGAATATGAGTATAAAAAATGTTTTGAAAATTGGAAAAAGCATTAGCATAGTTGCATTGAATCTGGGGGGGGGGGTTATTTTCAGAGGGATGAATTAGATTTAGAAGAATAAATAAAGAATTCAAAAGTTATAAATAAAGTCTTTTTCATATTTATACACAGTAGTATTTACTTCTTCTTATCGTATTTTTTGCAGTGATATGATAGATGCTCAAGCGTCACTGCTTTTGTAGATGCTACAGACTTTTTTTAATATTGTATCTTGTATATAGATGACGACGATTCTTTCGTTTTCGATTAATATCTCCAAAAATCAGCATGTGCGAAAAAATGTTTGTATTAAATCGAATAATTTTATTGAACATTTTTATTTGTGTTTTACAGAGCAGATACGAGGTCAGACAATGAAGTAATGCGACAACATTAAAAAATTGGATATATTTAAATATTAAGGTACATCGCTGCAATCACCTTCAAAGTAGTTCCCTCCCGCATCTATACACTTATTCCAGCGAGTTTTCCAGCTTTCGTAACAATTCTGGAACACTTCTTGTGGGACCTCTTCGATTATCCTCATCACAAATTTTTGGATGTTTTCAATGGAGTCAAAATGTCGACCTTTGACGAATTTTTTCAAATGGGAAAATAGGAAAAAGTCGCGGGATGACATGTCCGGTGAATAGCGTTAAGCGCGAATTGTGGTAACGTTGCGATGTCTTTAGACGCCAAAAACTGAAACACTGAACGCACTGTAACAGGGAGCATAACTACGATGCAGAACCTAAGTCTTCGCGATCTCTGGACGCACTCTGAACACCCTTTTGTGTAATTTTTCGAGCGGTAGAATAGTTGATTCACAGTTTGTCCAGGTGGTGCAAACTCTTGGTGAACCACTCCTTTGCTGTCGAAGAAGCAAATGAAAGTGGTTTTCACTTTAGACTTGCT
Source organism: Sycobia sp. Sy_11 (assembly GCA_018907035.1). Lineage (NCBI taxonomy): Eukaryota > Metazoa > Arthropoda > Insecta > Hymenoptera > Epichrysomallidae > Sycobia > Sycobia sp. Sy_11. The sequence goes on from JACCIC010000004.1 coordinate 5,262,167, forward strand.
CATTCTCGCTTTCCTTGGCCTTGGCGCTCGTAGTTGTTATCTTTCACTATCAGATGCGTCCGGATTTTTTTAGATTATTTAGTGTGTAAGAAAACTCAAATAAATAACCGCGTCAATTGTGTGTATTAAACAGGAATATAATTTGTTAAAAATTAATATATATATATATATATATATATATATATATATATATAATAGCAAAAAAGATAAGTTTCAATGCTATACAAACTATGATCGAATAACGACCTTTCTTTTTCACTGTTCTTTCAAAACTAAAACTACCCATATCTTCCACTTTTCATACCTGATTCGTATACTCTCGGTCACTCACGATCACTCAGGCTCTCTCTCTCTCTCTCTCTCTCTCTCTCTCTCTTTCTCCCTCCTCTCTATACAAGTAGTCTAGTATATGTCTGTATAATGGTACTATTTCTTGCATTGAGGTATATTCCGTTTTACTGAAAGTCAGATAATGCTTTAAGATTTGTAGTATATCGATTAATTATGTTTATTGGCATTTTCACTCCATTTCTATTTACAAGTAAACTTTTAAATTTGTCATAATTAAGGACAGTATTTAGATATTTTTAATCGCTATAAGCTGTTTATGGAGCTTTTTTACGATATATCGATTTTATCCGATTTTCCTCCCTTACGGTTTTTTTATATTAATTATTTGTGTTTTTTTCAATGTCAAATTGGTTTCGGGCTCGTGAGGACTTATTGCTGAATTCTTTTTTTTATTGGCTATGGAATTTTTATATGGTCCATTATTAATAGATGTCATTGTACGGAGGGTTTCTATATTTTCCATTAAATAATCTTCGTCACTTTTTATTATCTAGGATGAATAGGTGCTTGCTAGTAAGTTCAGTATTAGGACAATGTGTTTAGCTTGATATCCTTCTAGCTTACACATTAAGCATTTTAAGATGTCTTTGCCCGTCAATACACAATACTCGTGTGAGCGTTGAGGCGATGTAGAATATCCTGGCGAATTCGGAGGCATGTTGAAGGGCACACATATACGCGCGCGCTTCCCATCTAAACCTTATTAGCTCTACTTAACTCGTTAAACAAGCGATAGAAGCCGAAAAGTAAAGATGTTACGTCGTAATAAGATAAATTCATTCGAAGCGCGTTAATAGAATATAAAACATCTGCATTATTATTGCCACTCTTCAGCCGTCCCGAAACATTTGGAGTGTATATTTGCGCTTACAAAGGACAGTTTAAATCGTTTACTTGCCGCCCCCCCTTTGTGACCGTTGTTAATGGTCACTCGATGCGCAGTTGTTTTAAAATTTAAGATTTTAACCCCACCTACTGCACCTCCACCTTCCTCCCTTCAATTTTCCAACCAATCATTATAGAACAATTTCAATAGTTTTCTTTTCTTATATATGTATATATATATATATATATATATATATATATATATATATATATATATATATATCTGTACAACTTAGTTCGTACAAAAAGAAAAAATAAGATTTAGATTCTCTTCGGACACTACCGCATGCACATCTAAGTAAATTGTAAGCTTGTGTAAATAAAGTATGTATTACCCATTAATTCGCATTGTGTTTCATCATTCTAATTAATTCATTAATTAGCAGTATAATATTAATTTGGCATACTGCATTGTGGTGATTATATGATCACACGCACCAAAAGACGTCTGTTCACGTGAAGGTCACACTGAAAACTTCACGATGATTTTTTAATCCAGTTAGTAATTTTAAGTGCAAATAATTTAAATCGTCTCCAATATCACATTCTTCGTTTTTTAAATCTCTGAAATTTGACTGATTTGGTAATTGATTGTAATTCTTGTTTACAATTTCCGGCTTCGACATCAATAATTTATATACTGATATAACATCTAACTATGGGTTATATAACATCTAACCCTTGGGTTACTCCATCAACTGTTTAAGAAAACAGTTTAAAAAACACTGTTTGATAGGAAAAGCAGAAATTCAAGTGTTTTGTCTTCGTATCATCGTCACCACAATAAGAAAAAAGCTCTTTTTGAACAGAAATCAACTAATATTTTAATTCTCAGCGGATTTGAATAAACTCGTCATGCGTTGTATTTTTAGAAGGCACTGAATACGTTATTCATTGTATTAATTCTTAATAATAAAATTCACTTATAAATGTTTTAACAAATATATTAGAGAACACAGTAATATTCAAGATATTAGCACAAGCAAGCATTCATGATATTCATAAAATTTCGAAAAGTGAAAGAAAATTAATTTCGGAGTTAATTATTCAAATGGATTTATCAAAATATTGGAAATCTGATAAAACTAAATATAAAATTAATAAATATTTTTTATTGGTCTTACAGTCCAATTAAAACTAAATATACAATTTATTTCTATGGAGAAAATTACGAAGAAAAAGTTCAGTACCATATTCTTCTCTTACCTCTTCATTTAGCAATAAACCGTAGAAACATTAATAATAGATGAAATAACATTCTTTTTATCTAAAATTCATTGTCTGAAAAAATAAATCTGTTTTTTTTTAAATTTATTGTTAATTGGAAAGTTGTCAAAAAACTTATTATATACGTACCTTATGTTAGTTTATTTTATGACATTTTACTATTAAATAAGGAGACAGCATTTGTTTGTTTGTAAATAAAAATGTCTAAAAGAATTAAAATAATCGTTTTGAATTTTTTCATTAAATTCCTGAATACACCCAAGATCACACAGGCTATCTTTTCGGTTCAAAATAATCTCAATTTGATCAATAAATAATCCGTGTTATATTTTAACTAGCAGAGCGCCGTAAACTCAGTTCGGCATTGGATTTAGATAATACTTCTAGCATAGACCATATAATAATTCTACCGCAGGTAGTGTTTCGTGTATTTTCTATTAGGACGGGGCAGCTTACTTAAATAGACATATCCAATATTTTAGGAAAAAGAATTTAAGCAGATTAAATGGTTAACCTGAATTTAATCATAACTATAATTTTGAAGTTTATTTCAAGTTGATTATTATAAATGAGAACCTGTATTTGTAAAACTAAATTCAAAGAGAAAATATAGCTTTAAATAAAAGAGTTCAAACATCCAAAAGTACATAATTTTTTTAACATAATGCTTTCGTACTCAACTATTATACGAAATAATTATACGATTCAATCTATATCTAACAAGATATATCTTTTCTTAAAAAAAAGTTTAGCAATTGTGAAGAAGAATCAATTTCTAGGGCAATGCTGTATATACAGAATACGAATGCATCGAGGTAACATCGGTTTGATTGAATTGGTCGCCTGCAATGCAAATGTCATTGGTGCAGCTGGCGCAATAAAGGTCTACTCTGGCTTATCCTTTTGAGCTGGTCGGTGCTTATTGCCTGAACTCTCGCCGCAGACTTGCGTATGGCAGTTTGTTAGCCCGTGTGCGGCATTTTCCGATATCGATATATATATATATATATATATATATATATATATATATATATATATATATATATATATATAGGTTTCATATATTTCTGTATGCATGTGGAAGTAGTAATAACGTTTGTATGTATACGATACGCAGCAGTTAACGTCGAACAGGTGTGATGGTAACGAGCACGACTTTTATCAAAATTCCGAGATTAATTCGGATGTCGAAGGAACATTAGTTATTTGCCTTTAGTAACTTTATTGATCGAATAAAAAGGAATTAGAATGATTATTAATTATGATTTAAAGCTAATTATGCCCGTCAAGAAATATACTGACACAATTACACTTAGTACTGATTCATTATTAAATCCTATGGAGCTGAAAGAAAATGAATTTAAAACTATTAATGTTTCGAAATACGCGTTTTTTATCAAAATGTTTTAATCTTACATTTTTGCAAAACAATACACATAAGAAAATTACAAGTATTAAGTATAACTAGAGCAGATATTTAAAAGAATAAGAAAAAATTTATATATCTTTATTACTTACTGTTTGTATCAAAAGAGACAGCGTCTCTATGAAAAATTTACATGGTATACAAAAATATTATATTGTACATCAAGGTGTAATACGAGATACTTTGAAAATGACTACTTGAAAATACTACAAGAATACTCCATTCTAGAAAACTGTGTTTACTGCTTTCATTGTAAAGATTATTTTCTACCGTAAAGCCAGTTCTCCTTCAATACGAAGGTTTTACAACGTGGAAGCATATTGGCAAAGAAACGTTAAAAAAATCACGAAACTTCCAAAAATCATATCCATACCCAAAAATCATGTCTGGTAATGAATTAAAGATTAAAGTTTTTAAAAACTTTAGATTCTGCCGCTCAGAGAATTAGTAATGCAGATATGCTTCTCAAAATTCAAGCTATTATTAAATCGCTGGTTAAAAACGAAGAATTGTAATTGTTTAGAAGGAACAGGATCTCGTCTGAAGATGGCGATGCCATTTTGGCAAGTATCCTAGTCACCGCCTTGAACTGATGTCTAGCGGAGGAAGACGCCTCGGTGAATTTCTGTTGACTGTGCTCTGTAGTTTTTAGCTACGGAGTGCAATCGATAATAACGCACCGAAGATATGTTTTATTGGGTGTACCTACAAGCGCGCCGGAAATTTTTACACTCGACTCACAAAAACATTATCACGGATTATATTAATGCAGTGTTATAGTGTTACATAATATTTTTATTTCCAGATACATAATTTTACTAACATTCAAAAAATCGTATATGATATATCTAGTATAATACCCAACAGATATATTCTTAAGAGGCGACAATTTACCCTTTTGCACGAAGCACCGTAATAGTTGGAGCCGGCCCTAATTAAACTGTAAATGCTTAATATAATTAATACAGTAATAAATTAACAACTTTAAAAGCCATTTTAATATGTTAAAGTGAATATACCAAAAGCTGGAAAGCGGCAATAATGTCTAATTTTTAATTTTGTTGCTATATTTCATTTTGAGCGCACTTTGTCATCACTTTCTTGCCAGGTCTAGTACCTGACAATTTTCGGAAAAATTTTTAGCGAAACGCTCCAAGCAATCGTGTACTGAGGGATTCCCCACATTTTAAAGCTGTCAGCCATGTGGCTGTAGTTCTCGACTCAAAATCTGACCGCAGTGATTATATAGTCCCGTATACGCATGGTGTCGACAGCACATCTGCGTCAGGAAGCAATATACGTAAGGTCCATATTTATATTAGGAATTGGTGCTTTCTGACTCCGAGCTTCCAGTTCTAACAATATCATCATCGCCCTCTCTATGAGGCTCAATCATTTTATTAGCTCCTTCTATCCTTCCTTAAATTTGATTGAGAATAAAGTAATAATAATAATAATCAAATGATAAAACCGACGTCTTGGCGGAGTGATGAACTCGAATCTCGGGCGCTCAGCAAAGTTATAAGCAGCATTCGCTACAACCGTTATTCAGATGGGTGATCACTCTGGTATTTCGGCTTTGTTGATCGCCTAGGTATTTTTTCACGATCAAGAATGCGAGCAAGACATACAAGACTGACGAATTCGGTGCCCGAGCCTATGAAATGTGACACGGGTATCGAATTTGAGTATAGGTTTCAATTAAAGTGTCTTAATTAAAAAAATAACGTTCTAATCAATAAAATCAAAATACTTGTTTAAATTAAGAAAGAAGAGGCCTCTGCGTATCAGAAAGCGATAATTTAATATATTAAAAATAAAATACGCCTCTTGTTTTAAGCTACAGATTCGATAGAATTTTGATTTTTTGTTCAAAGTCTAAAATTGCAGGCCACGGACTCTTTAATATAGAAAGACGTTGAAGAATAGATGCTATGCAAGTATTATTTCCTAAATCATATATAAAAATATATTTTATAAATATTTAATAATAATAAAAAATCATCATTTCAACAATTTATCTTTTTAATCTTAAAAAAAATTTATTACATGACAGATTAAGAAGTTAAATTTTACGAAGATTTGGATTTCAAATTAAAATTAACAAGATAAAAATACTCACATAATTTAGAGCTTTTTACCCCATTTCGAGATAAATGTTAACTCTTATATACGTAGTTATACTGTTTCTAATTTTTGAACTCCAAATAATTACTGACAATTGATTCAAACTTCTTTAGTACTATTTAGTTAACGATAGATTAAACATTTATTACATACATATATATTATAATAATTGATTTGATTGTTGAATAATAAATATATTCCCGAATTCACTAAATTGTAAGTTTCGCATAATATATTAACATGGAATTGTACGGATACGAAATATGATTACGCACCTCTGTATATACAGAATTTAATGCGAAAAGCAACAGTTAATTTTGCGCCCATGATATATTATATGTTTTTTTTATTTACGCTATGTCAATTTTCAAAAGAGAATTATTTAGCTACATTATGTGGTTACATCTTACATATATAATTTCTATATAATTTCTATATAATTTCTATATACAAAAATTACAATCTTAAGGTACTTTAATAGAAATTTGCATAATTTCGCTGTTGCGGTACAGAAGAGTGTAAAACTAGTTAATGGAAGTTGAAAGTTTTGTTTAATTAGACTTTCCAAGAACTTTTTACGCTGTTCATTATATATCGAGCATTGTCATTGTATGGGTTCTAAATCTTGTATTATTTATATCCATGATTAAATAATACTATTCAATGACATGCATAATCATCTAATAAATAAAAATACAAATTTCTTTGTGCAATATCCCTTATGGTTTTACATAGAAAGGCTACTGTCAGATATGAGCAGCGAATATGGTCAAGATAGAGTGAGAGAATTCTACTTCTGTAATTTTAATTCTATCTCTATTTCTATAAGGTGATATAAGTACTTTATACTCAGAATTAATATTTCCCATTCTTAAAATTGTTATTACATATTGTCTAATCGGAGGAATTTTTTTTTTCAAAAAAATCCCTTCTTTATTTCTTAGTGATCAACGTACACACTAACATAGTCAAGATTAATTATTAGTTAACGCATATAATAATAACGCATAAAAATAACGTATATATCAACTTAAATCAAATTGATAGTAAATAAAAAATGACCTATATATTTTACTGACTCAACAGCGCTTCTATTTCAAATATTATATTTTTATCTTCCATCAGTGCCCCACGCAGCATGAAAGCCTTCACTAAAAATTTCTGAAATAACATCATGAACGGATTATGAAAGTATTCTGAAAGCATTCTAAAATGATTCGTAAAAGAACTTTTAGCCATAGATGCTTCCAAAAAATTTTTTAATAAGATTCACCAAAAAAAACCAAGAATTAGTTCTGAAAGAATTCCAAAAAAGATATCTGAAAGAATTCTAAAATTCTGTCAGTATCTATTATCCTAAAACTTTCTGAAAATCTAATATTCTTGCAAAATCCTTTAACTGGAAACTTTCTAAATGAATACGAAAATCCTTTTTAAAAAGAACCCTGAAAGCTATTTTTCTGTTTTATGCAGATTTCTAATATTCCAGAATTCTTTTCGTGAATTTTTTTTTAAAAGGCGTAGGTTGGTTTCACGTAAAAAATCATTTTGCTGAAAGATTTTTGATACGAGAACACTATTAAAAGGCATACTTCGACTTTTCTGCTTATAAAATCTTTTCAACTTTCTTATTGAAAAGGATTCTTGCATCTTTTTCAAAAAGCTTTCAATGAAATTATTTTGCAAGAATATGACTAGAATTAGCTATATGAATCTTTTAAAATCCTTGTACTAAATGCCTTCTTAAAGGTTCCTATCCTTTAGTTTCTTCAAATCCTTTCGTGCTGTGTGAAAGAGGTTTTCGTTTGAAAGAATTTCTCTAGCTACATCGTATATTTAATTTCAGTAATAAAAATAAGGAAATACCATATCTTAAGAATGAGAATGGACAGCGTTACGGTAGTGTTTGGACCTTCTAACTTTAAAGAGCTCAATTTGTTCTTCTCTCTGCATCTCATCAATTCGCTTATTCTTCTTTTACTTTAATATTAAACAGAAGCAATACCAAGAAATAAGTATTAACAGATACAATACAAAGAAATAAGGGGAACAAGTCACCGTATTATCCATTGAAAGTAAGATAAACCGATTTTTAATGTAGTCTATAATAGACAAAATATATGTAGATCAGATTAAATTTTTTTAATCAGGCTGGTAATATAAGGAAAAAGTTATTGTAAAAAAAACGCATTTTTAAAAAACTCTATTGAAACCCACATACGTCACTGGCTTAAAAAAGGCGAGCGTAAACATCTGACGTATCATACAGCAAAAATATATTATGACTATTTCAAATTCAATATTGAAAAATAAGTACTTCGATTAAATTTTTCTTCGTTTTTTTTTTTTACTTAATTTTAAAAAATGTTACATATTTCCATTTCTGTTTGAATTCAATACTCAAAGTCGACTGCATTTTATAAGTATACAGACCTCGTTATAATGGATTAAATTAAATTATAAAAGTAATCAAATCAGCAAATTAAATAGTTGCAAGTTGTAATTGAAAAATAAAAATAAATGAAATATAATGACAACACTGCTTACATATAGAAATTGATCCCGTATAATCTTATTTTGTAAATTAATTTAAAAATGGAAATCAAATTTTTTAAATAAAAATTGTACGGGAATTATAATTAAATTGATAAATACTTAAATGCGAGTGGTAATAATCGTTTATTATAAATAACTATTAACATGTTTTCTGTACCATACATCACTTTACAATCATCATGTCATCAGATAAGCGACTTGCATACCATTCGTCGCACTTACAATGGGACTTTACGAATAAGTTCCATGCTGTTTTTTATAGAGATATTTTTTAGTTTCGAAGACATCCACTCAGCTGAGCATTCTTTCGATACTCCTTTTTAGAATTACAAACATATATACGTGTGTGCAATATTACTTACTGAAAATTATTTACATTTATCGTTTTTACCAATAAAGTTTGCTTTCGCGATCGCTTCTGATCACATTATCGCTTCATATATAAACATAATGCTATCTACATCAAACACTCTCTTTTTCAATTTTATTTTAAGTATCAAAGTCAACGTTTTATAGTTAGAAGAAAAATATATAAATAACAAAGTAAATAATTTACGCATGTAGATAGAAAATAAAAAAGAAAAAAATTATTTGCGTAAAACCTTCTCTATTAATCGTTGAACTTCGCCAACTCTGGAGAAGTAAACGCAAGGATCCAATAAAATGTATATTACCTCATTTTTTTCTCATTTTTAACAAGGCCAACATAAAATAGTATCGAGTTCAAATTCACTCACGTCTGCCCTTTGGACGATAAAATCGTTTATGGACAACGTTTTCTCTTAAAATTGTACACTTAATTCGCATATTTTCAATGGAGAAATTGAGTGATACAGAATATAAACTCAAAAAACAATACGGCCGATTTAGATGCTTGCATTTTAACTGTACAACTTTCGACTGCATAATCAATTACATGAATAGTCGAATTTTTTGCAAATACATCTGTAAAATTACTCATGAAAGAAATGATCTATTTGAAACGCAGCATTCGCATTGCATGCATTTTTCGTTTCTGTCGGTTTTACAAACGAGGAACATCTATAATAAATAGTAAAGGTAACGATTGTTACTTTTATTCAATTACACACAGAAATAGAACGAATGCAGTGTACATATATTATAGCAGCTTCAACATGCGCTTACTATAAATGGCTTCTGTTAACGTTCCATTCATTCTGTGATTTCTTTTTTTAAATGTTTTGCACTAAGTGCATTCACACGACATTCATCGTAATCTGTATTCTTCCCAAGGACCTTCCTTGGTAATAATAAATTTCATACACAATAAGAAGAATCGTTTCCAGTTTCTGTATTCAAAGATCTGATCCATCTACACCTTTATGTTTTTTCTTTCGAGAGGACAGCTCTCGACTATTCTTCTTTCATTTAACCAGTCAATTTTGTTTTTTCATACATTCCATTATAACGGTACTAATGGCGAGCAGCGACACCCTTTTATTCACAATAACACTAGCAATAGACTTTTAAAAATGTCCAACAATTTGTTTGAAATCAATCCTTCTCATTCGCACACTTTCGAAACCATTTTCTCCATTTCGACGTCTGTGTCAATGTCATGGTGCATGTGATTACTCGATTCAGCTGCGTTATTACTGGCTGGTGCAGGATTGGTAAAATTGGCTGTGACTGTTGAAGTCGGCCGCGTGTTCGGAGTTCCAGGAGTACCTGACATCTCTAAAGGCGAACTTGGCGAATGTAGAGGCTCTGCAAGATCCTCCAATCCTTCTGGCGTTGGCAGTTTATTTAATTCTTCTCGTAGAAGTTTATAATGTCTCTATAAATACAAATATTGTTTATAATACATTCCTATTAACGTATAATTCAAAATATTAATAAATCTTTATTTTTGAAAATAAAGTTTCAAAACAATTTTCAAATAAAAAATATAAAAATTATTAAACTGCTTTAGATTACAAAGTCTAAAAATATTATTTAGAAATAAATAAATCTAAATTAATGCTTACTTTTAAAGCTGAAGCACTTAAAGATATAGTTTTAGGAGACCGCCTATCTTCATCATGCATCTCCATATCTCTAATCCAGCCTTCTATTTGTGCTACTATCTCATGTCTCTTAAGCCAGAAATGAGTATGTATTACCTAAAAAGCGATCAATATTATTTAATTATTAAAATTTATTAATTCATAAATACTTTTAATCCGCAATACAATGTTAGTTCAACTAATAATTTATAAAATTGTACCTCTTTAAAACAAGGACATGGATTTCGAATCTGATCAAGCATTGCCCATTTTGCCGTTGCTTGACAAACATTAGCATTATATTCTTGACTAGACTGAGCTCCACCAGGCGTTCCACGTGCGCGTTCATAGCCTGGTTCGTTGAAATATGGCTCTGATACCAAAATTAATGATTGAATAGATACTAAAACCTATGAAATAAAGCACAAAAATAAATATAAATTGAAATTTGAAAGAAAGAGTTAAATAATCTCAACTGTTTTATTAAAAAAAAAAAAATTAATACTTTTTATTGAATTGTAAATACCTGTAAAAAGCTGCTGGTGTGAGCATTCCATTTTTCTTCCGGTCTGCCGTGCCACGTATTCAAGACACTGAGGCAAACTTTACCATCGTTGTATAAATTAGGATTAAAGCGCACTGAACGTCTTCCAGTAGTCTCCAAATTAATCATCATTGGATTATTTGGATAATCTGAAGGGAAATATACATCAAATTCAAAGCAGCCATTTGCATATGGCGTCTCCGCTGGCCCTGTTATAAGAACTTTCATCACATCGAGACGATCTGTATCACATCGTACAAATACACTACTGCTGTAGGAAAGGGGCAATGCTGTAGATAATGTAACAGCTTCCTGGGCAAGCCTCTTCACACGCGTTGGATGATTTCGTTCTCCAGCAGCTCGCATATTAGACTCAAAGTGATAAGAAACAGTGAATTTAAAGCCACCATCTGGATTCTCAGTGATCATTTCGCACGTATCTGAAAATTTCAAACGATTTAATAACTAATTTATATATTCCATAATTATTTGGAGTAACTGGCTATGAAATTACATAATTTGTTTATAAAAGGAAAACTTACCAAACTGAAGGTTTTTCATAACCTCGAGATATCGTTGTTCGAGAGATTTTAAAGGCATTTCTGGACCTGATGGACTAGGATCTGAAATTTCTTCACATGTCTCTGCCAGCCTGGCAGTTGCATTTAGTACAATAGTTGCGCTTTCTTGGATATCCGGAATCAGCATAGCCAGTCCTTCATCTTTTTCACTATCTTCCGGATATTTGGGAGTTGATTTGGACTTACTAGTTTTAGTTCTATTAATTTTATGTACGTATGTATCCACGCATACTTTCATATTTAACAATAAAGTTGTAATTGAAGGATCTCCAGATTTGCCAGTTCTAGATAAAAGCAGTGGAACTAATTGACTCGAATTTGCCATTGCTCGAAGTAATTGAAGAACAGCTCTGTATAGCGGTATGTGTCGCGCAACGTCAAGAACCGAATCATTGCGCAAATACGAGGAAAGAGCAGGCAACAAACAAGAACGGGACAATAACTCTGTAAAGGCCGTGGGTAATTCTTTTTGTGGTAGATCACCTGTACCAATGTAACTTGCAAGGACTTGAAGCAAAACGGTTACGTGTTCCTCTTCGGAACGTTGACGCATTAACGCCTGCTCAACGTTCCAAGATTGTTGAGTAGATCCAGTTCCAAAACCAGTTCCCTTAGCCCAATACAGATGAGACTGGTCATCATTTCGACCGCCAGTTTGTGATGAACGGGATTCTGATCCTAAAAATTAAAATAACGAAACAAATATTAAGATTACTTAAATTAATAAAAAAACTTACAAAAAAGTATTGAAAATGTTCGAAGCGTTTCGAATCTTTATATTATATTTTCTTTAAAAAATAAACATATTCTATATATACCTTCATTATATCCGTTTGATGAGTAAAAATAGCTAAATAATTGAGTAGCAATAAAACAGCACCGAGCTCAACTGAAGTACGCCTTAGTAAAAGACCATCGTCCGTCGTTAAAGGTGTATCCTCAAAGAGGCGTTTTAATACTTGGAATGGTAAAGTAGGCAATGATGAAGCTAATGGTGAACTGAAAACGTCACTTCCTTCACCATCATCAGTAACGCCAAGCGCTAATCTTAACAAACACTGAGCCCGCTTCCGATCCTTTAATAGTACCTCTGAATAACCAGGTAAACGTAAGAATAGGCCAAATGCTGCGAGTGAATGTGGAGGTACCTGTTAATATTAAAACAAATATACCCTCTATAAAAATGGCTAAGTATCATTTAAACTATTATTTAAATATAAAATGGCATTACGAAAACTTAAAAAATAATTTATATCAATAATTGAATAAACATTAAAAGCACATACTTGTAATGTTGGAGGCGTACTTCTTGATTGACCACTATTTGTACCTTCTTCAACATCTTCATAAACAGTATCATTATGCTCAATCTTTACCCAATCTGTATCTGATTGTTCCTGAATAGGAGATTTCTCTACTAATGGTATTGGCCTACTAGAATCTGGGTACACCAAGGGCAAATGCTTAGCAAGAATAGCCAATCCCCCCTTCGCGCTAAAGACTTCCAAGGTACTATTTATACTATTCCATGAAGTAAACAAAATTCTGTTGTTCAATTTAGATGACTCTTCTAAAATAATAAAAATAATTAAAACTTTATAATTTATCTTTAATACAAAATAAAAAATGTATTTTACCTTTGGAATCTTTATTTCGTTGCCGTAAGGTCAAATATAAACAAGGTTCCGAGAGTGAATGCCCGCTTTCCTCGACAATAGATAGTAGTTGAGTCACCGTTAATCCTGATGGTAAAGGAGAAGTGTTCGGACGTGAAGAAAAAATTAAATAGTTTTGGTTAACCGTACTATTATTACTTCCTTGAGAATTATTATTTGAAGTTTTTGACGACATTACTGGACCATCTGTAAGCAAATAAAAAATTATAAAATAGACTTTTTAAAATCCCTAAATAATTTTTTTGTCTTTATAAAATAGAAATGTTATTTTCTGTTTATGACGAAAATAGTATTTATCATACAAAATGTACCATGAGATAGAAATTTTCTATTTTGAATTTCTGTTTTATATTGAATTTCAAACTTTACTTTATTATGGTATAATTTTAAAACTTACAAGAAACTTTACATTAACGAGAATATAGATAACATATAGGACCAACTCAAAATAATTTAATTAGCTTACAAAAAAATTCTTAAAATATGCATATATTTTTTTATTATATGTCACTCCATGCATACTCTCAAATAATGGTACTAATTAGCAACAAAAACATTGTTTGTAAAAAAAGTACATGTTCATTTATACACCAATACTTGTGTCAATTAAAGATTAACATTTTTTTTATCTAATACATAAAATTTGAAGATAATAGATTTTCAAACATAATTTATTTTCATGTAAATAAAGAAACATAAAATCGGTATAAAAATATAATTCTGTGTTATATAAACACATACAATATATCGATAAAGAAAACCTTTGTAAATATCTATTATATAATTTAAAGCCGATAAAGATTTCAAAATAAAACTTGATAAATAAAAAAATAATTGTTAAAATATCTCTAAGTTTATAACGAACACTAAATATAAAAATACGAATATCAGATTGAACAAAAGTAAAATATTGTTAACATTAGTGAACTGTACCTGCATTGAGACGTATTTTTCGTATAATGGGACCACGCACTTGGGACCTATTAGAAACCTCCTTAGCTCGCTTATCCTTGACTGTGTTGCCTGCAGCTACGCTCAGCGAGTCCATCACAGTGTTCATGCCAGTCTCCCATATATCGCGATTTCGTGCAGTACTACTAGTGCCTGCTTCGTTTCCCTTAGAATTATTAGGAAGTAGCCAAGGACCTGTATTGTTTACAGGAATCAGCCAATTACTTATTATAAGGATATGCGACTTTATTCAACTTTCTTCTATTACTAACTTTTTCTAACTAACAGTACTAGATATTTTAATAACTAAGCTTACATACTATATTTCCCAATAAACCTTTTGTATAAAATTTAGTTTTATACCAAAAATACAAATTTGCTAATTAAACAATGTTATTACATTAAAATTTAAAAACATGAATTATACATAGAGGATAGAATGAAATTGATCTATAGATGAGAAATTGCATCTAAAGAATTAAAAATTCAAATTAAATATTTTTTTTTTGTTTTTTATCATTTAACGTCGCTTTATTTATGCTTCCAAATATCGGTGCTAATCAAATATGTACCTGAAATCTGTTGGAGAATATCTGCTACTGTAGATTGAGTTGAAATGTATAGTAAATGATGATAATGACCAAGCGGAAATGCTGGATGGGGAGGCATTACTGGTAAATTATTACTACCAATAGTTGGAAGTTTCATTGGTATTTCAGACGTTACAGAAACTAAAATTTTTTCACCCTCCAAGAGAAGTTGTAAAATGAGCCTTCTTGTAAATCCAGAAATTCCATGTAATCCCCTCGAAGCTGTAAAAATTAATGATATAAATAAAACAAAGTTGTATTTATTTTAATTATTTTTATAGATACATACATGTTGGTTTTTGATGTATAATTACTGCTGTTAAAAGTTCAGCCAATAATTTCTGATTAGCTGGATGACACCAACAGCAATTGGACAAAAATTTAATAACAGAACTTTCCAATTTTGCATATGATACACTCATTTTTGAACATCTAAATAGAAAGTTTAATTTAAAATTTATAATAATTGTTTTTTGTATAAAAAAAGAATAAAAAAAACTATATAAATAATTATTAAAAAATACAAAAAACTATTTGAAACAAACATACACGTTTCATAACTTTAGCCATTTTTAGGTAGGGTAAAATTGTATAAATTTCCATATTCAAATTAAAATCAACAATCAACAACAATAATATGAACAATAACATTTTTTTAATTTAAGATTTTTTCTTTATTATAAGTTACAACTGTAAAAATTTTAAAATTTGGGGAAATTTTTAAGAATATAATATACAATTATTAAGTGAAAAAAAAGGAAGTTGATATTTTGAAAAGCTATTTTAATTATATGTTTTTAAAATTTTAATCTCAAATAATCCAAAACTGTATTTGGAAATCATTTTGAAGAATTCTCTAGATTTGAATTAGAAAAAAAACTTCTTAGGTACTTTTTACTATTTTACCCAGCTAAGCCTTTTCTAATAAAAATAGATATATTAAAAATTAATTGTATATTTACAAAAAATATTTAATATAATTTAATGAATATATATATATTTGTTTGAATTTCTCAATATACAATGCAATTTTTTAAGAATTGGACTTATAAAGGAATTACCTTAAAGAAGATGCTGATTGATTTTCGATAGGTCTATCACTTAGTAATGTAAGTAAAGGCAACCAAAAGCTATAACCCTCTTTACCAAGCCAATCTCGCATTTTGCCTTCAGAACAAACCAAGGACAAAAATTCCAAAACGATTGCTATACTTTGTGGTTCAGTCATATCTAGTCCTATCCTATTGTCTTGTGTATCATTTTTACCAGCCTTATCACTGTCCGTCATACCGCCAATACTTCCTGTGGCTTCTTCCGAACAAGTAGCTATTTCCGACTCATCAATAGTCTAAATAGAAACAAAAATAAATGAATTGAAAATGTTTAATTTTATTTGCATCACAAATAACTGAATTTATTATATTAGATTATTTTAATACTCAGAATTATATAAAAAACATCTAGATAAATACATAAAACAGAGCAAGATTTCTGGAGTCCTTTCTAAATTTTATTAATATGGAATCGTATAGTTGATCAATTAAGTTATGAAAGAAAAATCTAACCAAGTCAGTTTGATTTTGTTGCTGATGCCTATGGCGTTCGTGAAATTGTTTAGACTTCTGTAAAATAGCGAATTCCATTATGCAAGCTGTTAGCAATGTCGGTAATCCTGAATTGATCAGTTGGCAGATTCCTGGAGAGGACCGTGCTGCAGCTGCTATGGAGAGTAGTTGTCCTTCCGTTAATGGCAAATGTTTGAAATCTGATTGAGCTAGGCGTGCATACCAATCGTTAATATCAATGATACTTTTTCCATCGTCTGTCTGACCTTCACTTTCTTTTCGGTCATCCGATATTGAAGCGCCTGATTGATTATTTGATAGATTTGGCACTAATATTTGAACCTTTTGTAAAATGGATTGAAAGAAAGATGGATTAACACAACAAAACGCACAAAGAACAGAATCAATTGCCTGCTTTAAAGCTGAATACGTTTTCAAAACTAAAGTCCACTGGTACAGAGCACTGAAACATTAAAAATTATCGTTAAATTAGATAAGTAAAAATATAATTTATTTAAACAATTTAATTTTATAATATCTGACTGCATTAACAAAGATAAAAAATATTTTTAAAAAAGCTAGAGAAGAAATAAAAGACAACTTACTCAAATAAATCCTCTGTTAAAAGTTCTTTTAAATCATAATTAACTTCTCCTAGTTTTGCAGTTTTCCAAATGACTGTTGAAATACAGTGAATATAAGCAGCTGGCGGAGTTACGGAATTCGAAACACCAAAGGATCCAATTTCTTCTGTATTAGAGGCATACTTAGCAACCGTATGCAACCAATTCAAAATAGCTGACATGCGATCTTTAGTATTAGCATCTTGAGCTGAGCAAAGTTGTTCTAATAATTCAACAACAATTTGGACAGTCGACGTCTCTTGATTCAATACAGAATCATGCAATACAGGAGTAGTTCTGTTGTTAAGTAGAAGATTAATTAGACGAAGTCCTAAGTCAGATGAATGCAAACTCAGTTGAAGAAGGACTTTTTCTAAATTCGGAGTAAACATTGATGGAGCCGGGAGAAGTAGTAAATTACAACACGCTTCCATTAAACCTTCAACTGAAGCAGCTGAATTTAAGACTGCAAAAGTTAAATTACTGTTAACCGCACTAACTGACAGGCACTGATGTAATAATCGAAGCCATCCCAAGCTGAAATAGTTTAATAAAAATTAATTAGTATTCAAACAAGCAAATTTATGTAAATTAATGACTTAAAATTTACTGCAATTTTTAACTTGTAAAATAAACAAAATGATTTACTTTTTCAGTCTTCTAATAACTAACATATAATTATTTTAAAACTAAATAAATGGATAAAATTATAAATAATACATTAACCTTCTTTATCTATTTTCAAACCCGGTAAGTTATGAAATATAAAACAATAAAATATAAAAGAGGAATAAATACTAAACCTAAATTCTTAAATACAAATTTTAACAGTTTTAATTGGATGCGATATTAACATTAAAATATTGACAATTATTAGAAATTACCTCTGTAAGTTCAAAAATGTATAAATACCAGGTGTGTTCAAAAAGTAACGAGAATTTTTAAATTTCGCGGGTTTGGAGAGTCCACCTGTAGAAAATTTTTTTTATTATATTGGTACGCATGCCCCTGAAGTACGATACATTTTCAGCAATATTCATTGCTTACTTTTTAAGTGGCAGCCGCTAACGTTAGACGTATTTGTTGAGCTCGGCGATTTTCGTTTGTCCAGCCTTTTTCGGTCCTGGCGATCCAGAATACCTCCACTGGGACGATAGAGTCTAAGTTTCGACATCATATCCGTAAAACCATTTTTCGTCACCTGTTATAACATGTTTTAGTCGTTCTGCATCGTTATTAACTTCATTTAGCGATTTCTGAGCAACTTCCATTCGTCGCTGTTTTTATTCGAAATTCAACAATTTTGTAACAAATTTTGCCGCCACACGTTTCATATAGAAAACATCCAAAAAAATTCCATGGCATGAGCCAATTGATATGCCAACATCATCAGCGACTTCTCAGATTGTGATTCGGAGATCGTTCATAACTATTTCTTTCACTTTTTTCACGTTTTCATCGGTTGTTAATTTGCTTGGGCGTTCGGGTCGTTCGTCATCTTCAACGTTTATCGGCCATCTTGAAAATGCTTATACCACTCGTAAATCCTTGCTTTACTCATATAGATTCACCATATACCTTTGTTAACATTTTATAAACTTCACTACACTTTATTTCATTTTTTACGCAAAATTGAATATAAATTCTTTGCTCCAATTTTTTTTTCACCTACGAAAATCGCAGAGCTCGAAAAAACATATCTAACATTATCGGCTACCACTTCAAACGTAAGCAACGAATGTTGCTGAAAATTTTATCGTACTTCAGGGACATGAGTACCAACATAATAAAAAAAATTTTTATACAGGCACTCTCCAAACCCGCGAAATTTAAAAATTCTCGTTACTTTTTGAACACACTTCGTATACGTAAATAATATAAAGTAACTTTGACTTTTCAAAGTTATTTACTTATTATTTCATAAAAATAATAAATAAATAATTCGAAAGTCCTGATCTTTATTCAGATATAAATAAGAAATAAATATTGCAATAATCCCCTTAGGGTCAAATTATAATTTTATATTTTGATGATTTCATAATTACCTCGTTTTCGTAAGTTGTTCTTCATCGATTATATCATGATTTAACTTAGAATCACCGAAAGCAGTCGTGCCAAGTAAACGAATTTGACTCAAACTTATATTCGTTGAATCGCGAGGTTTATATAACCTTACAAGAACGGAAGTTGCAACTTCAGGTTGTGATAGCGTTAAACGGATAAACGTAAGTCCAGCTGTAGGCATTGGTGGACATATAGGAGTCAAGACAGAGTTTCCTTCCCGAGAAATTTCTAAAGCTACCGCTGATGGACATGCTAAAAATATTTTAATTCAATATAATAAACATTTAACGAAATAAATTATTTTGAGAAGGTAATGAAACTTAACTAATTATCAAAGTAAATAACCCTAGTAACACTTTGGTAAGTATAATTACTTATATCTATTCATTTAATTATTTCGATAGTAATACACACACACACAGACACACACACACGCGCGCGCGCGCGCGATAATAATTAATTTAAAGATAACTTACTTGATAAAGAAGTCAAATGCGGCTGCAGCTCCACCTCCTTTAGTAAAATTGCACAAGGTAATGTAATAGTTACATCCACCCATGCTTCTGAAGGATAAAAGTGATAAGACCAAGCAGCTGTCCTCGCTCTTTTATGCTGAGCCGCACTTTGAATAAGTACGTCAGCTGGTTGTGCCGTCGGGTGCAACCACGATACTGTCCCAAGAGGTGCAAAATTTAGCAACCCTTCCTCAAAGGTTTCCAGAGTATTTGTAGATTTTTTGCTGCTGCTACTACCCGATACAACAGGTGCCAAACTTGTTGCATTTGATAAATGTTGCATAACAAGCGCAATTACTCCGGGTGAGTAAGAACCATTACTATTACAGTTCTTACTGGACTTAACAAGATTCTCACAAAGTATCTTCACACCACCCATGGCGGTAAAAACAAGCAGCGATACTTTGTTGTCAAGTACTCGTAAGATAAACCAAATAAGAGATTCTGAAAGTTGCATTATATCCATATGCCTATCGGAAATACCCGGTTTGCATGCTGTAAAAAAGATGAAAATTATTTAATGTATGAATTATTTTTCATCATTATATACTATGAAGTAGTTCGTACTGCATCCAATAAATACTAACGTTATTTTAAATGTACAAAAAAAGAAAATAATAAATCATATATCATTTACTAAAGGATTTCGATAACTTTTTGATAGTTGCACTAAATTAATTTAATTTTAAAATGACCAATAATATCAATATATGTAATACAAAATAAATACGAACGTTTCGATGATCAAGAACTTAATTAATTTAAAAAAATATTTATAAATTTTTAATTTAGAATCTAAAATATTCTTTGACAATTTTTAATAAAAAACAATAACCTAAGCTGTTATTATCTTTTCTAATAGTGAATGGAACCATAATAAAAAAATCTTGTGATACTGAAGGGAGCCATAATATTTATTAATAAATAAAACGTTAAAAAAACGTTAAAAAAACTTTTGATAATCACATCATAAAAAAACTCGGTTTAATAAATTCAATTTTGCATTCATAAGAAGTAATAACATATCTATTCAACATATCTACTTAACCCTCTGTTGTATTTTAGTTTTAATTCATAAAAATGTATAACAAATTAAGAAAAAATTCATGTGCAACTTACTATGTAAACTCAAAATAATTAAAATGAAAAGAAACATTCAAAAGATAGATTGCAAACTTATAAATTAAAACAACAATGGTATTATTAAATAAAATTAAATAAAAAATCTTAATAATAATTATGTCAATAATAATTATAAATTTTTACCTGAAGCAAGATATTGATAAACAGGATTCAAGACAAGCGTTGGATTACTTGCTTTCTTCATTAGAGTAATTAGTAATTGGAAAATCGCATCTGGTAAAGCAGGTGTTGAGTTTGTAAATTCAGTTGTATGTGCATTAGGATCACCTACCAGCATAGCTGCAGTAGAGCCAGAAATATGTCCAAGTGCTCCTAATAATCGCATCATAGTGGGTTCGTGTTGTAAAACTGAAAAATATAAATTAAACGAGTCTGTAGCTTTTCATTTTCTTAACAGTATTTTTTATTTAAAATTGTGTATATTATTAAATTAATGAATCTATGAAAATACATAAAAAAGTATGAGATTGCTTAACATTTAAAAAGTCACCCAAAAACACTATTCATTCCATTTTTCTTACGTTAAATAAAAATTCTTTTTTGTAGCTTAATATTTTAATTAAATATTGTAAAACTTTTATACAAATTAAATATATTTTAATCTGGCTTGAACAAGAAAAAATTTTTTTTTTTAAATATAGATTATTGTTACCTTTTTAGTAATTAAACTTTTTATTAATAAAAGAAATTTACCTAACGTTTAGACAAATTATAAAAAAAAATATATTTTTTATTAAAATCATTATTAAATATAAAAATTAAGTAGAAACAGAAGTATTAATAAAGAAAGAATTAAACTTCAAATTTAAATTTTACTTCATCTTCAATTCTGATTTTAAATAATTTTTCTAAAATTCAATTTTTTGTAATGCGCTGAAATACACTTATTTTTTTAATTCAGTTTATACAATTCTTACCAGTATCTGCAACACATGGTACTCGAGGTTTAGAGGTTTGATGTGGCCTTCCAGAAGTTTGTTCTGCAGCTTTACTCTCATCAGTTTGTGAGATATTCATTTTCTCTTGATTATCATTTTGATTAGTACCTGAAGCTTGGGCAGCTTCTCCAACTTCCATTTCTGTTGCATTATCAGAGCGAGAAGTTCGAGCCTATTAAAAATAAAATAAAATTTAATAATGTATTTGCTGAATAAAATTATTCCAGCAACTTCTAATTCTTACTTTTAAATACATTAAAAATTATATATTAAGAGATGAAAAAAATGTTAACAGTTTAAAAGCGAATAAAATGAATTCCAAAAAACTCTTATAAATACATTTTATTATATTAATATTCTTACATTCGGTAAAGGAGTCTGTACAAGTCTGCAAACAAGTTTAACAAGGGCAACAATTAAGGCATCAGAAGAAGCTGGTCGACTTTGTTTTGAATCTCTACCAAGAACGCAAGCATAAAGTCCACCAAAACCACTAGACTGGCCAGTAGAATCAGTCGTACCTCCACACTGTGCTCCAGCTAAAGAGTAAATAATAATGATTTATGTACATATAAATTAATTAAATTAGTGAATATAAATTTTAAAAATAAAAAAATGTATGTGTTTGTATATAGATACCTCCAGCTCCTCTAATGTATGAAGATACTAATCCACCCACACATTCCGAAATACTCATTGCAGTTCCTAAATCTGTATTGGTGAAATTCAAACGAAGTAATGAAGTAATAAGTCTGCATTGAGCATCCAGTGGTCCTCGACGTACAACCAATGCTCCACCAGGTTGCACTAATTGATATACAACCCAAAGCAACAATTCTTTTAATAAATTTCCCAGCACACTATCAGGTGAAATTACATCAGCACAAATTTCTAGTCTAACAAGAAAATCTTGTAAAGCTTGACATAATGTTGGACCAGCCTGATAAAAAAAACAACATATTTTTTTATTATACCAGTCATAACTGTAATAATGAAGATGATTATGATGATAATAATAACCATCATCTGCACTGGTAATACTATTATAATCTATATTCAGTTAATGCAATTTATGTGAGTAGAACTATATTACATACTCAGAAATCTTAAAAAAAATTATATGAAATTTCTTTGATCATTGTGTGTGTATGTATATTATATTAAACATAATATGTGTCATTTATAATAATTATAATAATAAACATAATATAATATGTGTGAATAAAAGGCCCTCGAGAGACTCTGTGGTGGTATAATATAGTACGAATGCTTAGCGTCTCTTATTTTTTGATAATGTCTACATTATAATTATATAAAGAGAAATGAAATCATTGAAAGGCTGATAATAATGCGATGTTTAAGTAGTAATTGTTAGAAATAGTAATGATCCTGATTCTAGTAGATGCCTTAGAATAAAAATGAATTTTTAACTTGTCAATATCCGTGATTTTATCTCAGTAATATTTATCAGTTTCAGCCAAAGTTGCATTAAACTAGTCATTAAAATAATGCATTAATTTTATCGAAAAATATATAAAGAACAATAATACTTTGTTTCAGAAATGAACTGAGTATAGGTTTATGTAATCCGAAAATTTTAAATAAATCTATGAATTAGTTCAAAAACATTCTAGTCTCCTGAAACGATTTTAGATCAGAATCAAGAATCAATTTTAGATATTATGCAGCAAGTGCAATGGCTTATAAATCTATTAAAACAATAGAATATCATTGTATTATGAAATGATTTTGTAGATTAGATTAATTTTGATGGAGAAAAAAATATTTTTAATGTAATTTTAATACAAACTTTTCATTATATAAATTCATAATAAAACAAAATTAAATAAAATTACATAAAATTGAATACATACAAATGAACATAGTTAAAATATAACATACCATCCCAAAGTATTTATTTGCAGTATATACATTAAATCCATTTCCAGAAAGAAGACGAAGAAGCATTGGACCCGTATTGCGTTCCTTAATAATACATACAGCCATCCCACCTAATAATCCATCCAATGGTGTATTATTACTACTACTGCTAGTTGAAGCTTCGACTTGTTCAGATTGTGCTAATTGATTACAAGCAAGGCTTAAACACTGCAAAGCATAACACCAAGCTCGCAACGACACTCCTGGATGCCTAAAATAAACCAGTGCAAATAAATTTTTATTTTATAAATGAAGAAACAATGTATAAATTTATTATTTTATTTATAGGACAAATTATTTATAACAGAACTAGTAAACTAATAAATATTTTTCAGTCTTATAGTAATCTGTAGTAACTGTGTACAATGAAATAAAATTTATCAGTTTTATTATTCTTATGAGCATAAAAATTAAAAGACTGTAATAATGTTATCTGCTTACATTTCAATTGATCAGAAAAAGGATTAAATTTAAATAATAACTATACTTTAAAATTACCAAGAAAATGCAGATATTAAAGCTGATATTGCTGTACTGCTCAGCGGTATTACTGGAGTTAAAGAAGGATCATAATGAGATATAGTTGATTCTGATGTAGCCTCCATATTTAATGTTAACCATAATTGTAAAACTAATTCCAAATTAGTTCCTATAGTCTATTGTGAATAGAAAATTATATAATTAGTTTAACAACCTAATAGCAATTTAAAAAGATTGCAAAATAAAGAAAAACTACTTACTTGAATATATAATTCTGTAAAAATGCTATCAAAACATTTTGTTAACATAACTAAAGTTGACGGCGGTGATTCTGATGGATTCCAAGTATCCTGACTTCGATCAGCAAAACTCGAAACTCTGGATGTGGAAGTTTGCGAGTAACGAGATGTATCAGCAGAAGGCTATTAAAAAAAATACAAAACAAATTTGTAAATTTTCAAACAAAAATTACTTTAAATATTTAAAAACAGTTTAGACTTACATTAATTGTAGCATTAATACCAAGGGGTAAATTATATGTCCCGAGTACAGAAAGTCTACGAAGTGCTATTTCTACACCTGTTTCGACTCCATATTCTAACCTAGCATCAATAGCTTGGGAGATACTAAATTAGACAAATACATAAAATATTCAATTATTGATTGAAAATGTATTATTCATTAAATAATTTAATAATTATTAGTACAAGTAATAATTAATAGTAATACTAATATTAAATTTTTATTTAAACATTATAATTTAAACTAGAAAATGATACTCTTTTTGTACAAAAAAGAAAAGGTAACAAATATTTATAGCTAATAAATATGAAAATCTATTCCACTGCAATAGATTAAAGATCTAAATATGAGAATTCTTAATCTTTTCAGGACAAGGTATTTTACGTTGAAATTGGACTTTTTTGTTGGATATCTGTAGATAAAATGAAAGAATTTTTCACATTGAGTGCCTAATAAAAATGGTTCTCCAAATTTCAACCACTCCTTTCTGTAACGTAAAGTCCAATATGAAAAATTTGATTTATAAATTAGTAATGCTTTCCTACGTAATTAAATTTGCTAAACCGAATAATTTAATAAAAAATATTTAGAAATTATTCTTGAGCTTGGAAATTGCATTTCAAGGTCAAATTAATTGCTTCGATTTTATCCAGAAAATCATATCCCATATTTTTGCGAGCATTCGATGCAGAAAAACAGCTATGCCTATCAGAATTGTCATTTGCAAAAAACTCTTTCACTCTTAGTATGCCATAATTCAATGTATAATAATATTATGCTCAAAACAACTAGAAAATCTTATGATACTTGAATGATCGAAATATCAACTAATCCCGTCTTTCAAAAGTTAAAGAATAATATGAAATAATAATAATTATTGTTATACCTTGAGTCATTGTAAAATTTAAAAATAAAAATTGGTCAAGCAAAATTTTACAACTATTCTGTACTATAAATTTTAAACTGAAGAAAATATAAATTTAGTCTTAATACTAGAATCATAAAAAACCATTTAACATAAATAACCATACCCTGAGGTCATTATTGTTGGATACTTGGATGCAGCACTACCTCTCAAAATTGTTTTACCTCGTTCAAAAATATTATCTAAAAGCTCTTCGAATTCACTATCATCAGATTCTATTAACGAAGGTAAATTAAATCCACTTGTTTTAGATGCAGAAGCATTATGTGGAGCAATAATGATACTATCCTGAGTATCTTCATCACCATCGGCAAAACCTTCATCATTTCCAAATGCAGTTGTAGAACTACTAGTTCCAGCAACAGCTGCCAAATCATCATCCGCTGTTCTGACCTCTTCGGTCGGTAAAGGATCAAATGTTTCTTCTGACAAATTAGTTTCACGTGTTCCACGATGTCTTGGATAAAACTTTTCTCCTACAAGAACGTATTTTTTCATTTTTTGAATTTAGATGTCGTTAATTAAACTAATAATAAGTAATAATAAAATATACCATCTAATAAATCTTGTAAAAGACAAGAAATTGCGTGTGATAGCCATGCAGTATCAGACGTTCCTGTTGCCAATCGAACTAATTTTAAAAGTTGATCTTCTGTCATAAGTTGACCCAAAGTAATTGCGGGTCTGGTACATATCACTAGCCTAGCAACTACCTACAGTTCATTTTTAAAAATATTAATAATAATTATAATAAAATATTTCACACCATTCTAGCCTCAGTCATAAATATTAGAATGATTTTTTGGCTCTTTCAGTGCAAGATATTGTTCAATACTAGTAAGTTGATTATTTACCATAAGAAATTGACCTCACTCGCTTCACTTGGCTGTAAACTATCTTAAAAGGCAAATAATCAACTTCTATACCAGTGATGAAATATACTATTATATTATTAAGATATTTTATTTCTCATATATTACAATTTTAATACAAATATATTATTATTATAATATATGTTAAATAAGCAAATGTTTTATCTAAATAAACTTACCTTACATGCCAATAGAAAAATGTCAATATTAGATGAATTATTTAACAATAAAGCCACAAGGCCTTGTGCCACAGGTAAAACATGTTGATGAGATAAATTTGTTGACAAATCATTATCTGTCTCAGATGGTTCAGTTTGACTAAAAATTGAAATATTTAGTCGAGTTCTTAATTTTATTATATTTATTAATATTTATTATTATTGTTATTGTTGTTATTATTATAGTTGTTCTTATTATTATTATTATCTTAGATACCTGGTGCTTTGTTGAGGTTGAGATCGAGAAGTTCTGTTTAAGTGATATAAATCATTCCTTCGAATACCAAATAAGTCTTTAAAATGTTTTGCTGAATGTTGTTTTAGCGTCTTTTTATAAAATCGTTCTTGAGACTTGATAGCTATTTCCAATTTTGTGGAAAGCGTAAGAGCCTGTATAGGAAGTAATAGACTTTTAAAAATGTTTTAAATAATATAAATAAAAAAATATACAAGAAAAAAATATACCTGAGAGGGTGTATGAAATGTTTTTTTTACTTGTTCTAAATCTTGCATCTGTTGTTTATGGTGCATAAGTCGTTTTTGGAGTTTTTTACGATAACTTCGAGAAGCAGAACATCGACTTGAGCTAACAAATTTTTTTTGCATGGCTAATTCTCCTTGAATAAATTCCCATCGAGATGAAGACCCTTTATTAAAAAATTTAGAAGATTATTTACAATTATATAAAACGTACGTTATCTTTAACAATATATTATATAATATATAATACCTTGTTCTTTGCTCTTATCTTGATTTTCTTCAAGAGACGTAACATTAACAGATGTTGTATCCAAGCAAATAGAAAGAAATAAAAGAACCCATCCTATTAGAGTTGTATCCAATCTGCTTGAATTTACGGTTTGTCCTATTGATATAGGTGATAATAACTTTCCAAGTGTACAAACCATTGCCTCTACTACCGATGATTTATTAGTTGACGCAATTAATGATTTACGTCCAAGAAAAGTTAGTAGGATAAATACCCTAGAATATAATGTTTAAGAGAATATTTTATAATTATAATATATAAGTTTTTCTACTGATAAACTAAAAATTATATCTTATTGTTACATTAATTAAAAGTATATCAATAATTATAAATAGACATAAATTTATTTTAAATATTTATGGCTTAAGCATTTAAAAAATTTTTATACAAGTTAAAATAAGATTGTATTTAAAATAAATGATCTTACTTTTGTTAAATGAAATAATGAAAGTAGATATTTTAACAGTTAATTAAGTTTTGCAGTTTTATTTAATTGTCTAAAATTATTCCCTTGCAGTCTCACCATGCAAACTTTAGATTCATTAAACTTTTTTTTTTTAAATATTAATCAACATGCTTATCCTTTATAAAAGTCAGTAACTAACTTATGAATAACTACATTTTAGTATCAGTTATAATATATGAAGTTGCATAAAAAGTCTAATAACCTGTCCTGAGGAAAAATATGAGTTGATGATGCAGAGTACAGGTTCACCAAAGTATTTGCAAGAAAATTACCCCACCATGGCTGATGTCCAGCCATTTTAGCTAAGAGCGCAACAGCATAAAGTTGTAAATGTGGTGCTGGAGTCATAACACAAATAGAATTGAATAATTTTTCGCAGACTGTTGGAGTAAAAGTTTCATATAACGTGTTGGGTACCTGTGAAAATAAAAATTGTTTATTTTTAATCATAATTCATTATTATTAAAAATAATTTATCACTTATAAGAAAACTTACGACTGGAACAGGACCTATTTCATATAAGGTATAAAGTAGTATATCTAGAAGTGTTTCGCCGAGAATACGTAATTTATCGTTAGAAGCGCTAGCTAATGTAGTCAGGGAAGTTGTTTTTGAACTCTTCCGCGATTCTAACCTCTGCCACACTCCACGAATGATATTTAATTGATGTTGATACATAATGCATTCCTTTATAAAATGAAAGTATAAGAATTTATTATAATTCGTTTTATTTTAATTTTTATCCTGAAAAATTAGTTACATATTATTTATTTTTACCTGATATGTTGATAAAATCTTTGTTGAAGGTTGTTCTTTACTACCAGTTGCATTTTTATTATGACTCAAATAATGTTGCATATGTATGACATTAGGGGTCTCAGTACACAGAAGAGGATCAAGATAACTTTTTAACCGTTCTGTTGCTAAAGTAAATCTAAAAATACAAAATTACATTTTTGAAAACTTAATTAATTTCTTCTGATAAGAAATTCAATATATAAGAAATATATTTGTCGAATAAACAAACCTGCACTGTACATCTTCAGCTAATGCAGATAATACAGTACATTGCGATTCAATGGCAGTTTGTAATGTTGAGTCAGTTATATTATCTATGTTTGTTTCCAAAGAAGTAATTTCTGAATAGTCTTCACCAGGTAAAACAACCATATGACCATAAAACATTCCCAATGGAATTTTACAACGAGTCATGGACATACCATATTTACCTATTGTTGTTATCTAAAAAAATTAATATTGCTATAATTTTTTATTAAAATTGTGAATCGTAACTTAACATTATATTATAAATAATTAAATAAATAAATAAATAAATATATATATATATTCATAAACATAATTAATACTATTAAAAAAATCTTCAAATCGTATTTGCAAAGATAATAATTAAATTTAACGAAAGTTTTAAAGTCTTTTAAAATATTACCTTTAAATATCTACAAACTGGAGGTGGCTGTAAATCACTAATCACTAAGGGCTTATTTCCAATATCTCCGGCAACAACAAGTCGAATGCCATCAGTTTCTTCACTTTTAGTCCAAATATCAATAGACAAGGATGCTAAATCACTACAGACAGGTATCATTAAATCAGTCAGCAATACTGGAGCTCCAAAATCTAATATAACAAATCGTCTTGCTCCAGAATGTATTTTTTCAACAACCAAAGCCTGCTGAGGAGGCCAGCAAAGTAATCGTCCCCATGGAAGTGTAATATCATCCCTCTGAAAAATAAAAAAGAATAAAAAAGTAATAAAATATAGAAAACAATAATATAATTCATTATTGAACAAGTATAACCTTATATATTACAATTTTAAGTAATAAAATTAACTTTTAAGAATTTTTTAGAAGATATATAATTTTATATTAACTTATGTCATTTATATAAACTTTTAATAAGGAAAACAATACTGTTAACTTAAAAAAATACTTTTTGATAATTTGATTAGGCAAACTATTTTTAATTAATACAATGTCGAAATGTTCCGATTGCACTTATACTAATTAATTACTGTTTAAATGTTATAATATTAGCAAAAAAGAATGATTATCAACACTAATCATAAAAAAACATAGAACATAAAGAAACATTGAAAAGTAACGTAAGTTATCATTTTTTTAATACAAAATTCAGTTTAATATTTTAATGATAGTTGTTTGTTAGACTTAATTAAATTAATAATTTTAAATGATTACAAATTTTAGGAGATAGAACATATTAACTTACATTTATTTCAATATATAAGAAAATAATAGTATTCCAATAACATAAAAGTAAAATAAGATCAATTTGTATAAAGTGGATAACCAACACTAATAAATATCACTATAATGACACTTCAATTTATTTTTAATTTTAAAAATAATATGAATTAATAAAATTATTAGTTATTTCAATAAATATTAAGGGTAAGCAAAGTATTGATTGCTTTCTTTATTCTTAATGCATTTAATAAATAATCAATTAATGGATTAGTAAAAAACAAAATTTCAAATAAAAATAGTTACTAAAGAACAATGTAAATACAAAATAGCTTTTCTTGAAAAAAGTAGATTGATTTATAGTTCTGATATTCTAACATGCAATTAAAATATCAGAAGAATTTTTAAACCATTAATTAAATGACGCCTTTCATTCTTCATTGCTATGAAGTAACATACTACATTTAAAATGTCTCTTTTATTATATGTTTTAATTAGTTTTTCAGAACTTCTGCAAACATATTTTTCACGCATATTATTTCAAACTCTCACTTTACTAGTACAAATACGTATATGAAACACTAAAACACAAAAAAGTTTTATAAAATAAATTTGATAAAAAATTTAAGGGGTGACAATACTATTTTTTATTAACAACAAAAAAAAACGAAAGATACTAATAAATAACTTTTAATGGATTTTCAATGTTTAATATAAAATATTGATAAAATAATATAAAAATGAAGTGTAAGTGTGTTAAAATAACTGTCATCTAAAATACTGGGTTACCCTCAACAGAATTATATCTTCCTGCTTAAAAATAAACTTGATGTGGATGGAAATTATTGATTCAATTTCATGTTTGCTAAGAAGATATTTGAATTTGGTGAAGCAATGTGAGCTTTTTTCTATATAAAATAGAAACGCAAAATTTTAAACGGAGCACTAAACTAAAAATAGATAGTAACTATACATAGATAAAGAATTTGACAATTCTCATTGTTTATAAAAATTTTTAAAATATTAAGATGTTATAAAATGCAATTATGTTAAACTTTTCAATATTTAAATTATAAAAATAGGTTTGCATTTACCCAAAAAAAAATATTTGTTCATTATAAAATATTACATACATGTAAATATTCAAGGTTTATAATATATAACATTATAATTGTTTTTAAAAACGTACTAAAGTAAAAACATAAAAATATCAAATCGCAAAAAATAATGTTGTCCACTTAAAGGTTATTAATAACAATACTAAACTATAAAATTTTTACTGCAGAATATTATAGTTGTTTAAACCTTTAATTTGTGTAAATTTGAAGTAGTAAAAATTAGTAAAGCTTTCCCTTAAAATTATTAGTAAAATTGAATTGAAGAGAATAAAAATTTGAAATGTAACAGTGAGTATTAGTATATGGCTATAAAGTCCACATCCTTTTAAACATCCTATAAACTTATTTACTATAGAAAGAAAAGAATTGCTGCATTACAAAAAAGAAATTTCCTACATGAGTAATGCAAATAAAGTAGAAGACGATTTAAGTTGCTGCCAGTTGTATGCAATTGTGTCTACCTTTTTCGCACCATTGTCTTCAACTTTGTTCGCCGAAGTACCGATATTTGTTACCGAGGATTTTTCTTTCGGAGCAAGGGTAAACGTTGGAGGTTTATCGCTATATAAACTCCAAATATGTGTTGTACCACTCTGTACATTACTAGCCTCGTCACTATCTGACTGTTCATCAGGAATATAAAAGTCTTGGGCCTTCTTTGCCAGAGCTTCGTAGTTCAAATTAGCCTTTTGAGAATTTTTCGTACAATGACTAAGCAGATCGCTTAATTTGGTTGTCAATTTGTAAGCTTGAAGATCTGGTCCTAGCGATCCAGCCTCGAAGTTCTATAACGTCAGAATTATTTCTCGTCAAGATATTTAACTATGTCGGACTGAGATTAAAATTTTGACAAAAATATTTATTTTCCTTTTAAAATCATAATTTTTAATCCTGTTAAAAGATTTAATGCTAAAGTTCGCACATTAAGGAAATAAATTTACAACGAAATTAACGTATTTGCTCGTACCCTAACAATCCCGTCCTACAGTTAAGATGTGAGTAAAATTGAAAGAAGATAAAAGTTAACAACCCATACTTATATTTCATCCTAAAATAATAAGATGTAATACTAATCTAAATTGATCCAGTTATCCTATTCATACGTGTCTATTTCTAATCTGCACATATATAAAAAAACTCATTATCCTATTCTTCTTTTAAATCTGGTTATGTTAAGAAAATGTACATCGTGATGTTATCAAGGATAAAATGTAGAAAGTAATCAACACCATGCTTATTACATAAACACAATCCGAATTTCTTATATTTGTTCATTAATCTGTTTCTAATACTTACATAAGCATGGTGAATTATTTTTGATTCCAATCCTGTATTTGTAGAAGCAGCTGATTCGTAAAGAGTACTTCCAAGATTTATGGTACTGGCACTTGGATCGATTTTCTCCATTTTTGTGCCATCAGAAGCAGCATGACAAGTAAAATGTAATGGCTCAACCTTACAAAGTAAAAATGTATAAAATCAATTAACACTATTACGTTAAATACATATTATAAATATATAAAAAGCAATCTATCTTAAATTAGAAAAAACTATGTATAATTTAATATTTTTAATTGAAAATTCAAAATAAACTATCGGAATAATTTTAGTTTTAAGTTTAAAATAAATGTTTACTGAAATATTTTTATTTTATGTGTAGTATTATTACCTCAAGTAGGCCTTTCATACTATGATTAGCACATAGTGCTTTTAATTTACTTGGCACAATGAGATCACCCGCAGAATGTGAAGGTAATGATAACAGATCTCGTAAATCAATAGCATCCTGAGTATGCAATAAATTCGTTGATCCTGCAGCTGCACTAGATTGATCAAATGTTACGATAGAAGAATATGTACTAGTCACAGGCATTGAACTGGATTTTGGCGATACAGGAGGTTCCATGTCAAATAATTCCATTTCGAAAGGTGAATTATATAATCCAAACCTACAAAAAATTATTTTAAATATTATGTAATTCTCTTAATTTTTTAAAGTATAATGTAAAATTAAATTAAAATACTTTATTAAACAATTCAGAATTTTTTTAATTTCATTACTTAAATTAAAACAAGATCACCAAATTGTGAAAATACAAAAATACCTTGTTGCAAGTAGCAAGTTATATGGATTAACACGTTTTGACATTTCAGCAGATATTTCTTGAATCAGATTAATACATTGTTGTGCCACACTATGATTTTTATCTAATGGTAACAATCGAGTTATAAGCACAGCTAACCATCTCAATGAGCCCGCCCACTGAACGCTTACTATTTGAGGCAATAAAGTTACTAGAACTGATAGAACAGTTTCTTCAAACGAATGAGGTACTGCATCCTCCAAATTGTGAAGACCTCTTTAAAATAAAATATAAGAGCATTAGTAAAGCTTTTCATTATTTATGATTACTTCTTATTATTCACTCTTTCGGTTAATTAGAATGAAATTACTTACTCGCTACAGAGAACAACGAGTTTAACGCATTTGTGTGCTATACTTCGTCCTGCGTGGAGTAAGCACGTACGTAATAAACAAGGTAATCTGTCTTGGATACAACGAACAGTTTCTAACTGCATTGTCTTCATTTTTGCACTGGTTAACCCAGTTCTTAATCTCGTTAATCTTATTGCAACAACCCATATTAAAATATCCAAAGCTAACGATTGTGCTACTTGTGACCTATTAAAACATCATTGATTAAAACAAACCAAATTGTTTATTTATTTATTTTATATTATTACTTACTTGTCTGCAGTTTGCAAGCAGGCCACATTTAATAAATTATCAAGAAACGTTTTCGATTCTAACATCACACACCTTTGTAATTTTTCATTTGGAATATTTGTAGAATGCATGGGCCTTACAGTAATAGAAATTTCATGAATCCAGTCACAACCTGTAGTATCTCACATTTGAAAGAGAAAAATTTAGTTATATATAAAGCATTCTTTTAAAAAATATATACAATGTTTAACAAAAATATAAAAATAAAAATACCAGCTAGAATTTAAACAATTGTACCAGAAGCACTATCAAAAATAATTGAACTTTAATCCTGTTAAAACTAAAAATTTAAATAAAGGGCAAGATAAATTCTATTATGTAAATCAGAAATTATAAAGCACTGAAAAAGATCTATTTACGATTTACCACCAGAAGAATATAATATTTTTGTTTTATAAATTTAAGAAAAGATTGAATTCATAATATAAAATAAGAACATTTTTAAAAATTTTTTATTACAATATTATTTCTAAAGAAAACTGAAAAGTACTTGCTCCGTTTTATCTTTGGAACAAATTACTTGTGAATGTTCCCTAGTATTTAACCAATATTATTTTGAAAATAATTGATTATATTGAAATATTACACATAAGAAGTTACATTATACTTACCATTATAACAATCTAACTTTTTACTTGCATTTGCCGCAAATCTTTCTACTGTAGCACCAGGAGGCAATGGACCAGCTTCATCTATTCTTAACTTCTTAGAAGTTGGAGGTTTTGATTCTAATAAATTAAATCTTGACTTTGACAAAGTCTGTAAAAAAAGTAAAAAAGGTATTAAAATTTAACTAACTTTTATTAGTTAAATTAAGAATAATTATATGTAGTTTGGAATAAAAAGCAACCACAAAAATACAATTTTCGCCTATTTATCCAACCTCGCCAATTTACTTCAAATGCATGCTAAATGATAGTTTAAAATAAGATTTTAATCTCTTCTAAATTTTAGAAGTGTAAAATTAGATTTTTCACAAGGATTTATTCTGAGATATTATTTTTGAGTTACCATAATAATTATTAAGACCATAAGAAGTCCAATAAAATTTCGAAATAGTACGCACCCCTTCTTTTGTAGGATCTATGAGAGCTTTAATATGAACCAAAAGCGTTTTTGCCTTAGTACGAAATAATTTCGGGCTAGTAAGAGTTATACAGCCAGAGTGATCAGATAAATCCATACAGCGTTGTAAATTAACAGGACCACATAAAATCTCTGTATTGTGATGCCTCTGGTATTCTTCAGTAATAACAGGGTTATCAGCCTTTTGTTCACGTCCACTTCTAAAGTCTATTTTTTCATCAACTGGGATAAATACAGACTTTCCACCAATTCCTGTCATATTTTGTTTAAGGAGAGTAACTTGTATCATAGGAAGTTCCAAACATGGAAAATGCAAACTGAATCGTACATCAACGTGTCCAATATTGCCTGCGGCACTTTGAGGCAATGTAAGTTCAAAAATATGCTCATCCCAAGTGCTTCTACAATAAAATAAAAGGAAAACTATTAAAATTTATAATTAAGATAACAATTTTTTTATTATTTATTCTAAAAATATTACTGAACAACTATTATTTATTAATATAATAATAACCATCGCAAAATAATATTTAAAAAATTATTGTAACTTATAAAGCTATTGTAACAACTTACGCATCATTTTGTAATCTCCATGTATGCGTATGATGTTGATCCTCAGACTGATGAAGATGTTGTGGATATCGACGTTGACGCTGAGCTTGCATTATTTCACTCCAACAAGATGGTACCGTTGCGCCATAAGCCGAGGAGTGACGATCAAATCGCGTCAAATCGTATAATAATCGTAAATCGGAATATGTTAGATTTTGTCTGTACGCTAAAGTCTGTTCTCTACAAAGTTATACAACATTAAAAATATAGATACAAATATATCATAAATTAAATAGGATTAAATAATGTTTTCATTATTTCAGCTTAAAAGAAAAATATAAAAAAACTAACTGATTTACGGACGATGAGGCGGAAGTACTGGGAGCTGCTAAATCACTTTCATCGCTAATACTTGAATCGGTTATCATTTGTAAATCATCTACATCTTTTTCTTCGGTTGAATCATCTGTTTTCATACTGAAGAAATGAACTGCTCCAGTATCCGTACAAGCACATAATCTTTCCAAACCTAAAATAAAAGTATTAAAAATTTCTTTTTAATGAATATATACACAGAATCGTTGCATTTTGAATTAGTATAATTCAAAATTGAAGATTGAAAATGAGTTAGTAATAATAGAAAATATTTGCTTTATAAAATTAATTTTGTGGTAGTAAAGATCATGTTTTTTAAATTTTATTTAGGAGAAAACCATTTTGTTCAAATCACTGTTTAGAAGATACTCAAAATCGAATGCTATAAAATTAATGGTCTCAATATGTACTTACTCGTACAATAAGCAGCAGAGATGAATTCATGGTTTTCAACTTTTGCTTCAGTTATAGTTTTTAGATTACTAAGATCTAATAGCCTGATTGCGCCATCTTTACAAACTAAGGCAACTTGTCCATGGGGTTGATGAACATTCAAATTCTCAGGTGTACTAGCAGAAAAGTTGATGCTGTCTGACAGACCAGACAATCTTTTTTTTTCAATAGGCGGCAGTAGTACGCATTCTCTGGGTGCTTGATCCGGTGGTAATTCACGCCTAAGGATAGGCTGTGGTACCAACTTCACAACTTTATCTGTGAAATCTAATGCGTAAACAAGGAGGATTGCATTCACATTTGTCTCTGTTTCGTTTTGCGTATCTCCATTTACCAAAGATTTAGTCTGTACATCATTGTGGTCCCAATACATAAAACTTTTCGGCATATCTAAAAATTTAATTTATTATAATTTGAAATATAATTTTAAACGTATAGCATATATTGAAAAAAGAAACTTTTATAAATTCACAAATCATGATTGAATCTTTAAAAAATAAGGAAAAACCAAGCCTACTTTCATCATCGACATCCATTTGGTTAGTATTCGAAAATGAATCTATTTTTTCATCTTCAATAGAGGGACACAGCGTGACAAATAAATGCCGGCCATCTTTCGTGATTAATACATTACTAATCTTTAACGAATTGTCTGCTTCAATATGTATTGTTTGTATAACGACAGGTTCTGCTTTTGCCGTTTTTATCGTGTCCAACGTCTTTCTCAATTGTGTCATCTTCGATGTCGAAGCGAACTGGTCTGATACGTAGGGACTGATTGGATTCGAATTCGCATCAAAAGAACTCGAAGTTGGAGTGGAATTGTTAACTGTCATCCCATAGAAAATACCATTAGCTGCAGGCGTCGCTAGAACAGTGTGTGGTGACTCATATATATTATCGAAATGTGTAGTGCCCACCATCTCTGAGTCGACGTCTTCATTTATTTCCTTCATAAGAAACGTGCTTAATAATATCTCTTGATAGACACTCTCTTGCCTTATTCCGTTAGGGCTAGCACTTGTGCCAGTTCCTGATAATTGCTTTTTGCTTTTCGTATTATCCTTCGAGGTGTCTTTTTTCGTAGATTGAGGTTGTGTCGTTTTGTGATGAAAATCGTAGAGAACGAGATAATGCGACCTTGTGCAGCTACTATACGATCCACCGCTCGTTGCTACTTTCATTATATCTAAACTGTTACTCGCTGCACTGTTTACACTATTCATAGCACGCACTAGAGATGACGAGGAGGCTAGATCTGTTGACGTAGCCCACACATTTTCTAATGTTCTGAGTTGCTGTTGAGCAGAACAAGAGCTGGAACTTGAGCCAATACCACTATTATCAAAATTCGACCTGACAGAAACGC
Organism: Sycobia sp. Sy_11; assembly: GCA_018907035.1. Classification (NCBI taxonomy): domain Eukaryota; kingdom Metazoa; phylum Arthropoda; class Insecta; order Hymenoptera; family Epichrysomallidae; genus Sycobia; species Sycobia sp. Sy_11. Next base: position 5,300,095 of record JACCIC010000004.1, read on the forward strand.
CACAAACAAGACATGGTCTAACGAACGACGTAGAATTTGTTACACCAGAACCGCTTTCTTGTGATCCATTAGAATTTACGCTTTTATTCTCGCTGGAATTCTTTGGGCCATCGACGAGTGCTAGGGCCGTTAGCCAAAGTTTTTTGTTGCTATGTAAACTGGAAGTAGGTTTGTACGCGTCGGGAAGCGCATCAGTTTCAGTAACAACATTCGGAAAATACGAGGATGAAGATGAAGACGCTGTTTTTGATGCAATGAACTGGAAAGTGTCATTATTTCCTTCTTCTTCACACAGACTCATATAGAAGCACACTTCTCTCTGTAAGGAAAAGATTGTTTTACTATATTAATTTAAAATGTTTTCAATTATTTCTATGAAAATATATTAATTAAAAATATTAATAGTTATACTTTCAAAAATAAATCAAAAGTTTTTTCATTACACAATTGTCAACAGGGCGAAATTACTCTACTATTCCTATAAAGTAAAAAAAAAACAATTCGATAACTTGCTAACTCGTCATATAAAGTAGAAAACGTTATTTACAATAAAAAAGGGAGTAACATTTCGTAAAAAGAAAAAGTAAATTTAAACATCAAGAAAAAGTAAATTTATGGCAAAATTTTAATTTTCCATTGTAATATTTTTAATCAAAATTCCAAAAACATTAATATACAAATTTTCATTAAAATCAGGGATGATCGCTTTTCGAAAGTTGATCCGGAAAGAATGACCCATGACTAACGACTTGCAAAAACTCTAAATGCCATATGAATTGAAACCGAGAGATCTCAAGCAGTGTTTTTTACATATGAACTACTGATTCAGCCACAGAAAAGCAAGGCTTGAACTATAAAATCACGATAATCCTAACTATAAAAATGGTAGGCGTGAAATGTATCATGCACCGATTCGATGATTCTCGTCTGTGATTATTATAATCATCAACAGCATGCATTTTGTTATTAATACGTTCCTCTATACCCAAATGAAACTATTACGATACATGGCTATCAAATTTAATTAATATATTCATTCGAGCCGAATCCTACAGAGAAAACGCTCGTTATAAGCAGCCAATTTTGTTACATGACACCGTTCGTTCACTTGTTACAAAAAACATTTAAACGGAAAGTCCTGCTGTATCCCCTACGTATTAACTGGACATAATCACATCCAATTATTACTTATTCCGTTCCATAGTATGTAATATAGCTGAGCAGCGCTTACATTCTTATGAAGATAGCTGCATAGCCTGCATATAGTTTTCTTCTATTCAGATAATTTGTACACACCCGAATTAACGCCACGATGGCATCGTGTCCCATTATTACAGAGTCTGTCACGGGATAGATAAATCTAACAAAATAATAATCTAAACTATAATCTCCGAAAGAAATTTTTCTTCTATGAGGAATATCAAGGTACCGAATTGTTTTCGCATTCGCAAGTTACCGAAATTACCATATTATTTTACTCTTCCAGTTAAACGATCATATAATAATTCGGAATAATAATTCAATCATTATTATTCCGAAAATAATGTTGAAATACTAATGCAAAAATAAATCTACTGGTCAGCAATTAAAATAATATATTGTATAAATATTACTGAACATTACTCTTTTATAAGTATCAAATAATGTCAAATGCATTTTAACGTTAAAAATATTTCCGTGATTGATGATTCATATGACGCAAATTTACGTTAACTTATATATTTACAAATTTAATCACTAAATATAGTTTTATTTAGATCAATCGGTCTTGGTCTGCCTTTCTTAACACAGTAAGTTGTCAGAAATTTTCTGTTATATACTTTTATAAGTAAAACTGTGTATATACATATGTATAGGCATAATTTATTTTCATAAATTTATTTGTCTGAAACTTCTTGGATAATTTGAATCAAAAAAATATACAAATATAATCCTTGAAATAGATATATGAACATGTATTAATTTCATACGAATTGAAGGTAACGAGGAACTGATTTTAGTCACATAAAATTAATTTAAAATTATTTTCCCAATATTTAGATCAAACTATTATCAAAACATATTATTGTATAATTTTAATAATTTATTTAACTACTTATTAAATACTGAAATTTGCTAAAAATTAAACGCCGATTATTCCCGAGATTACGTTGACGACGTATGTGATAAGCTCCATACTCAGCAACTATAGGTATATATCGATATAATTATATGGTTATGCTTAACCGCGGTGTATGTGGTACATCCATATGCAGCTCATCAGTGATGTCATCATCGCGACATAGATCCAACTTGGCATTTTGTCTTATTACCACAAAAAAATGAATAAAAAACTGAATAAAAAAAGGAAAAATTGTTTAAAAAAAAATTTACAAAATGTTCAATTCAGCATTACAATTTGCAAAAAGCCACCAGGAAATGCACTACACTAACACTAATTAAGTACGATAAATCACAACACTTTTATATTAATTCGTATATAGTAAGTGAAATGTAACAATATTACTTGTTTGTAGTCACTGTAAAAATAACTAGTTTAAATAAATGAACATAATTTGCAAATGTATCAAAGCAGTATAGTGTGCACACGATCATACCACAAAAATACGTTATCATACATCTGACGGCTAAAGTAGTTGAACCTTAAGCTAACGTTTTATTTTTTTGTTTATATCTAACCTCTACCTCTATAACATTATTTCTTATTAGTTGCATCTGAATCTCACTTCACTCAAACGTAAACTGTCTAAGAGAGTAAATAATCAACTTCTTTATTGTTCTTGTAATAAAAGTTTGTACCTTAGCATCTTTTTTCTGTACAAAAGGCTTAAAATTTGAAAAATCTATAGTACTGGCATAGTCCTATAGTTGTAAATTCATAATCAGAAATTACTTATTTAGCAAACTAATTTTGAAATTTCTGTTCATTGTTTAATACTATTTTATAAAAATCAGACAACAATAAGTTAGCTATGATTTATAACTTTAAGAAGATTGTTGAATAACACGAGATATTTCCGATTGTATTTGATATATTTAATTTAATGAGAGGAATCAAATTAACAAATCTTTTGATCCAATGTATTTGTAAATAAATTGATTTACACTGACATATTATCAAATATTATGGACTTTGACAGACTTTGACAGAGATTAAATCTTCATCCATCACTAATATATTCCACAAAATCTTTACTACACCTCAGAAATTGGCAAAGTTAAGTTAATTAAATTAACTTGGCGTTCAGTTTTTCTGCTAAAAGCAATAAAAGAATATCGTGATTTTGTTAACAATATTGTTAACAATAACAATAAATACGATTGATTCCTTTTAATGCATGTTTTTTTCTTAAAGTTATAGTATAAAATGTATTATTTCGCTCAGTTTGTGCCAGAAAAATACATTGACTGATTTATGTATATGATAATTCTGCAATTACGTTACCGAATGCGTAGGATTAAAATTACATAGGCGGAATAACAGTAATCTATTAATTAAACTTTTAAATTAAGAATAATAATACTTCACTGTTCATTATTTAATAATTTTCGAGACTAGTCTATTTTAAATCAAATACAAGATTGAGGTCTAATAAAGCTTTAATTGGAGAATATATCATGATTAAGAATAACAATTGAAAATATAGGTTTTATCATTATCGTACCAGACTTAACAGCAAATATAGGCAATCTTTTGAATCTAAATCTTACTTGACATTTATGAAAATGAACTGCTTAACATTTTATAGAGACAAACAGCACTGAACAATTTCTCACAGGTTTTTGAATCATTTTAATTCTTTCTGATAAGTTTTATATTAAATATATAATACTTAAAGTAATTTAAAATACTATAATAAAGTTAGTGTTCCAGTTGTAAATAAGGCTTAAGAGCTAGCCCAATTTCTTGTTATCGTTTTGTTCTATTTAATTATTTATTAAGAATATTTGATAAAATAAGGTAATTTGTTTAAATTTCACATTAATTTTTTAAAAAAGATTTTAGTATTTGTTGGCTTCATGAAGTAAAGCCTTCGGTTTGTTTACTATTAACTTGCCCAGTAAATACAGAATTTTTCAGAAGCACTTTAGACAATGTATTTTGTTAAATTAATGATAAATTAATAAAGAATATTAGACTAAAACTATCCAAAATTGACAGCTATGTTAAAAATCAATAATTAAAGAAATAATTTAGATTCTTTCTATAGTTTTATTGTGAATATCTTTAAATGTAAGATAAATCAATTTAATTGTTACTGTTTTTGATTGTTGTATTAAAGGAAATTTAACGTTTTTTCAGCCAATATATAATTTAACTGCATAAATTATTAAAACTTCTAATTTGTATTTACAAGAAAAAAAAATAATTAGCATTATTATAAACTTATGAATTGTAAAAAAAATCCAAAAAGATACCTTCATTTGATAGTGAACATTCCAAACACTAATAAAACCGTTTTGTGAAGATGTGGCAACAAGACCCGCAACATTAGTCGAACCAATTACATCGACAGATTCTTCAACACGCTGTGCTGGTGCAGTAGCAAGTGTCACTGATAGTGGCACATTTTGTGTGTACTCGCCCTTAACAAAGGGACAGGCTGGTGAATGGCGTTCATGTTCAGACCAAGGCTCATCAGTAGGTTCCCAACAAACAAGACAAACACTACAAGTGAAACACATTGCCCTATCCTCGCCAGAGGGATTTGGATAATGATAGAATCCAGCCTGGGCCATTTGATCTGGTAATGCCCATCTATAAATATTTATTATTTTTACATTCAATAATGTATGTAATATGTTTTTGTCTTTATATATTTTCTTTAATTAAATTGCTTTAAGCTTCTCGCTTTCTTAAAAAATAATTAAGTAAAAATACTAATTACGCATTTAAATAAAGAGATAAAATACGTTTAAAAAACTAACTTGTCTGTTTTAACATAAGTAAACCAACAATTTTGTAATTTATATATTTTTATAAAAACGATACATCATGAACTGGCGACACAGACAGTAAATGCATTGGATTGTGAACTACTGTTAAACGCTGGATTTTACTTGTCAAATTGAGGCTACTGAATGATCCAACTTCGATTTCCGTCAATTGGTTTTTTGGAAGAACTTACCGTCTTTATTATTGAATGAAAAGGTATATTTAATCCATCAAAATGATAATAAATATATAAAACGTAAATATAACCTTAAAACTCTAATCATTTATAATTGAACATTTACAATTATTATAAAATATTACATAAACTTAAAAAAACACTATTTCAAACACAAGAATTAATAAATTTCAATATTGTTACTATTAATGATGCATAAAGCTTACAAAATAGAAAATATACAGTACCAGTAATTGTTATATAATCAATCCATACAAATTACTTACATTTATAAAAAAATACTGTTCACCGATTTATATAACAAAAAGTAAAAAATATAGAACAATAATAATCAAAATAGATACAACACATGTTCATTAATTGAAATAAGACAAAATCACGTTAAAATTCTATCTCATTTATAAAAGAAAAGCTAAGCTGCATAAAAAAGTAATTTATTTAATAACTAACTTGTAATTCATATGGGGCCATTTTGAAAAAGTATCTCGTCGTGCTGCTTCACTAAACATTAAGACTTTGCCATCAGTTCCACTTTCCATAATAACAGTACCAGGTAGTAGACCATTTAGGCGTTCACTAATTGCAGAAGCTATAGATAATGCAGGTATGTGTTTGTTTTGTTTTTTCAGATCCGTTACCAAATTTGAAAATACAAGTTTTAATGTTGCTGGTGGAAATTCGAGACATATTGTAATCCACTGTAAAAATAATAATATATTAGACACATTTTTCACAAACAATTCTTTTACTTATAACCTTTTCTATTATTTTTATTCACAATTAACTAATTAAGGTTTAGAAAACCAATACAATAATAATAAAAAAAAATGATTTGTACAAATTCAAAACTGTTTTTTGATAAATATAAACATATAAATTAAATAAAGTATTAATTACTTACTTTCTGAGCTTTAACTCCTTTCATTCTATTTTGCCTAGCCATATCAATATTGATATACAATGCCTTCAATACTTCTTGTACATGATCAACTCCTGGAAGTTCTTCTGATGCCAAACAATCGAAAAGTAATCTCGCTTCTGACAGTAACATTTCCAGTAAAGTGTAATCTTCACTCCTAAAAGTAGGAGTGCATAATATTGTATTCAGCAAAAGGACACCACTATAATCACTTCGTACTCCAATTCTTTTGCCATCTGTGTACAATATTTTGTCTACTCCTTCTCCTAAGTAAACACCTTGTAATTTTCCATCTACTAAAGACATGAAAAAATTAGTATTTAATGCGTACACATTCTAATTACTAAAAAAAGATAAATATAAAATGAAATAAAATAAAATATTAAAGAATTAATATAAGAGTAAATTAAAATTATTAATATGCCATCTTTATAATAATCTCAATGTAACATCAGATTGTAAGTTGTAACTAGGATTTTTATATTGTAACATTATTTTATTCTTGACTTTTTATTCCCTTATTAATGTAATGATTTTATAATTTATAAAATTATAATTAAATTTAAAAAATAGAAAAGAATCAATAAAATATTTTTTACTCGAAATAGAAATTTATTTATTCCCAATAGGAAATTTTCAATAACAATAAAAACAAACATCATGTTTCATCAGGTCTATATACAGTATTTTACAATGTTATAATGCACATGGTAGTAACATTCCTCACTCCACATGCTCAAAAGTTAATAAAAACTGTAACATCAAGTTCAACAGATAAGGAAATGAGAAAAAATAAAAAGATAAATGATAAAAGATCATTTAAGAAATTATTTAAATTTTATAAGTCAAAAATAAATTAATCAACAAAGTATTTGAAATCATAAACTCGTCCCTTTTATTCGCAGGAATTTGAAAAGCAAACAATTATAACAGACATTGCGATAAAAGGCTAACTGTAGAAGGATTCTGTTTCTTTATGTTTCTTTCTTTTTCTTTCTGTCTCTCTCTCTCTCTCTCTCTCTCTCTCTCTCTCTCTCTCTCTCTCTCTCTCTCTCTCTCTCTCTCTCCCTCTCCCTCCCTCTTGTGGTCTCCGGACTCCGTAGTAATCAACGTTAGACTCTTAGAAAGATTTAGGTACGCAAAAATCTTTAGTTCTACTACTTCCCACACCTATTCAGGATATGATGGTGATATACGAAATAAATGACGACAAAATACAAAAGGGCTTAAAGATAAAGGGTATCAATGTTGAAAACTTTCAAATAAGCATGAATATGGTTAAAAACATCAACGTAGATAGCAGACTTACTGGTTAGGGTGCATTTTCTTAGCATGACGACCCCACTAGTGACGTCATAGATGTAGACCTCGCCGGAGGTGGAGTTGATAAGGAGAACATTTAGGTTCGGATGATAGATGATCTGCCTGCACCAAGTTCCGACATGCATAAACCCTTCTTCCTTGAGCAACCAGGGCTCGTCATCGGCCATTTTAAGCGAATCGTGGCGATGATGGTGGTGGCAGAGCTGCTGCTGCTAGCCCTCGTCGTTGTCGTCGCCGTCGTCGCCGTTGTCGTCGTCAACGTTGTTGCTGCTGCTGCTGCGCCACGCGAACTATATTCACGCAGTGCTGCTGCTTTTGCGGTCGCCGCAGTGTGGAATCCCAAAAAGTTCACTATGTTGCGCGCGCTCGCTCTCTCTCTCCCTCTCTCTCTCTTTCTCTCGCTCTCCTATCTTTCTCTCTCTCTCTCTCTCTCTCGCTCGCTCGCCGCGTACGCCTTCCAGTCGCCCTCCGCGCTCCACCGCGTGATCCTTTCTATTTCCTCCTCTCTCTCTCTCTCTCTCTCTCTCTCTCTCTGTCCTTCTCCCTCAGTCTATTTCCCCTTTGGCTCTATCCTTCTTTTATAGTTATCTCGCTCTTGCGAGCGCTTTACTCTCCCTCAGCGCGAGAAAATCACAAAAAACATGGCGCACTCGCGCTTCACACACGCCATCTTTGAAATAGAACGTCACACACAAAACACGCGCATCAGCGGCCAGCGCAAAAGGAACATCAATTAATTAGGTATTAGGACAATCTACGCGACTGAAGGAAAGAAATGTAATCGCACGCGATTTGCCCGGGCCAGGTGCTATGCATCAATTACAGCTGTGCAGTATAAGAAAGACAAAGCACTGCTGTCACGCAATGGCAAGTCTTAACTTCCAGTGCACAGCAATTATTAACCACGGAACAAGCGGTGAAGCATCCGCCCAACGAACCAAATTGTCAAAAAACGCAAAATAGCTGAATGATCGCGACACGTAACCAGAAGCACTCTGGTGATGGTGCCCCAAATTTTACCCTGCTGGCCTGCTGTGGGCCTGGGGCTGGGTTATGTGATGACAGTTGTTACCAAACGATCGTGATTTTTTTCTATCTTTCTCGTGCACGCACATATAACTACAAGAATTCGGGAATATACGGGATACCATCGGTTAACTTCACGCATCAGTTGAAAGATATGCTCTGAAGTAGTCGTTTCAGGCAAAAGGCAAATGTGCATCTGTGTTTACTGTGTATATACTCGATATACTATATATATATATATATATATATATATATATATATATATATATATATATATATATTTATCGAGATGTTCCTATTTTCTATTACAATGATGACACGATAACAATCCTCATGCTCAACGTGTCCTCAACTGCGCATATAATGAAGTATATAAGAGATTATTAACAATTACTATATTAATGAACAATTGGCGTCAGTCGCATATGCAACGAAAACGCAACATATTAATTATGTGCAGTGTGCGGAATACAGAAAGCAACAAGGCATGGCAAAAATACACGCGCAAAGATGTACAACATTATACATATGCCTTTTTAACATTCGTAATTGCGTATTATCAGGTATTATCGGGTATTATGCACTGCAGTTTCATTGTTGTATATACTTATACATGGTGTCCCATTTTAATTGTATTTTATCTTTACAGAATGATATTTAATGGAAAAAATATTTTGCCAATATAAACATTTTAGAACGCAATAAGGGAGTCGTATAATTTTTTCTTCGAAATCAAAGCGATTTCTTTTAAATGATAATCGTTATTTTTTGCTATTTTAGCAATTTTTCATAAAAAAAGTCAACTATATCTTTATTCCTAAATGCATAGTTTTTTGTTATTATCTTTAAGGTTACATGCGCATTCCCTACGAAAAATGGGTTATTAAAGTTAATTGAAATATATTAAAGATTTAATTAATTCTTATCACCGCTTTTTAATTCTAAAGTTTATTAAGTAAATGAATGAATTTCAATTACTTTTAATGGATTTTATTTTTAAAAAACTTAAACCACATTATTAAAATAAGGTTTATTACGCGTATTTGAAGTTCGTTAATTTAATTATATTTCAATAAACATTAATAAAAAATTTTAGAATTCAAAAACGTCATAAGAATGAATTAAATCTCTAATGTGTGTAAATTAATTTTAATAACTCATTTTCAGCAGAGTTTAATAGTCAGGTTGCACAGAGGAGGCATCGTTTAAATTGTGAATAATTAAAAAGCTATCCTTTTTCGGACGAAACTGTGTTGCATTTTATTTGTTTATTTTTTAACGGACTTATACCCACAAATAGGAGCTCCATCTTAAAAAACCACTGTGACCTTCAAGTGATCTTGAAAATAGTTTTTTAAAAATAGTCTCATCTGTATATGAGACTTCCTCAACTAAATCAAATTCGCCTCTTCCCCTCCTGTACTCAAAAATGGAAGTTATTATTCAAATGATCATGTACACGATCGATCATACATATGATCACAAGTGGCAGTTTGCAAAAATTGAACAAAAACTACTCATAATCTCGCAGCCTTTTACACTACTCCCATAGTCCCATGAAGAGGTCAGACATAGCTCAATCATGCTTAATCCTGTTGGTCAGAAAATCGAAGTTACTTTTAAATAGAAGTATACGTGTTCTTCATATATTTTTATATTCTAAAACCAAATCAGATTTCAAAAATATCATACATTTGAAAATAAATTAAAAAATTCATTTTCTTGCAAAAAATCTTACTTCTCTTAATATTATAAGGATTGCGTGATTAACAGCTTTTTTTTTTTTAAATAAGCCGCCTAATAAAAATTTTAAGCTTTATATAAATTATGTAAGCAAATAATGTGATGAACGAGATTAATAAATTGAATTCTTATACCTTTTAAACTATAAACTTTAAGTTGCTACACTTTTTTAATATTAGTCTTAGTTATATTTTTTAATATTAAATATTATTATCAACATTTATAGGCAACTTGGGTAAATTTAAATGTAAATTTAAATATAACATATAATTGAAGGAAGAAATTTAATTATGTTAATTCCATCTAATATAATGACTGTAGTCCTGCTCCTCATAATTATAAGAATTACCGCGTATATATATATATATATATATATATATATATATATATATATATAAGAAATTAGTGTGTTTTTCTTTTTAAAAATGAGATAATGATAAATATATAGACTATTTATATTGTATAGATGAAAGTAGAATAGAGAAATAGATATTATAAGTATATATGTACAATTTTCAATACAGATTGTATCAATTAATTCTTATATTAAAAAGTAATAATAATAAAAAAAACTGCTCCTTGACAATGTTTTTTTTATGACGTTCCACTATATGCGTCAAGTGAATTATCAACAATTAACTCCATCTAAGAAATGCAGTAAGGGGTTGTCCCGTGATGTCCATAAATTATGTATATATGGACTATTTTGAACGATTTTTATCCCCGATCCCCTAAATGAGATTTATTTTATATTTTCTTTTTTATAATATCGTAGAAAAACTTTACATTAAGATAAATATAATTGAAATTAATAACAATATAAACTAACAACTTTTTTATCGATCGTACAGTCATATTAAATAAAATGTTTATAATTAAATAATGACAGTCAGACTTTTCTTGTTTATAAACACCCCTATAGAATTTGAATAGTAAAGGGCAACCTGACTGTCCCCATCATAATTAGTGAGCTGGTACGTATTTTCTGCCGTCCAATGTTTCAAACAGCTTCGCTTCATCTTCAGAGACTGAAATAAAAATAAAAATATACTAATGTTAGTATATTGACCAATTTTTAGTTTTATTTCAAATTCTACGGAGGTGACTATAAACAAGGACAGTCTTACTGTCGTTATTTAATTATTTAATTCTTAACATTTTATTGAATACGACTGTAAGATGACGGATAAAAATATTTGTTAGTTTAGTTTACGACAGTCGACATAAGTACAATTTTCAATTTTTAATGATAACTACTGCATCTGCATATCATATATCATTTATTAATGCGTAAATATATATTGTGATATTAACATATAAACATGAACCATTTGTAAATAAACTAACTAGCTTGCGAAAATTATTTTCAAATTATATTTATTTTAAAAACTATTAATATTTTAAATTGTATTATCGATTACCAGTTTAAATTAAATTTTGTAACTGTATATGTACAATAGATTTCTACATATATTATAAAAAATTGTAAAATTTTTTTGAAAGATTTTTTATTCTCTTTACATATTATATTATCGAGTCCAAATATATTATTATATAATCGCAACTATATGTCGAGATTAAATTTTTTTTTAAATACAAGGACTTTTATAAACTTTCAGAAAAAATAAGAATAAAGATCTCTTGTATATCATTTGTAAAAAAATTAGTCTTTAATTTATGTACCATAAACCAACACAAATTATAATTTTTTGAAAATTGGTGTCATCGAAATTTTAAAAATAGGCATTAAAAAATCTGCAATATATATACAGAAGTATTCGTTAGCGAATTATACAACATTATAGTTCTTCGAAAATTTATAATTAATATATGTTTAACGCTTTCGAGGAAAAAAAATCCATATTTAAATTTGAAGAAAAATTGGTTTTTATATCGATCACCTTTTTTCTTAAAAAAATTTTAGACTCTGCGACAAATTTTAGACACGTTATATTCATAAGTTTTAGCGCTATAAAATAATTATCTAAAGAAATCGAAAAATTGTGTTCAAAAAAATTCAATCGGAAAAGTGCGTATTTTATTATTTTTAAAATCTCTAAAATAAATCAAATGGTGAATATTGTTTTTTTTTCGTTCGAATATTCATCACGTGAAAATTAATCAAATTTATAAACATAAAAAGTATGTCCTAATATCAACGCTAATAAGGTGCTGAGAAGTAAGACTACATAAGTATTTAAGAAGCACAATGAACCTAGTCGTATTGATTTAATCATATTTATGCGTTTGCAAATTTAATGCTCCGAGTTTAGCTAAAATATATAGTCTCACCTCAAGAAGATATGTTTCAATTCAGATGTTTACTTTGTATTTATATTAATGATTCTATTTTATAATTATAATAATAATTAAAAACACAGAAACACTATCAAATTATTAATTTCCTTTTCTTTACCTCTTTTTTATTAGAAAATCACGGTTTTCTTATTTATCTCGAACAATAGGAAAAATTAAAAAATATATTTCACAACAAAAATTGTAATTTAAAGACGTTTTATCTGCGAAATTCAGACTATCAAAGATATGATTTTTGTTTTTACGTTATCTATTCCGTGAAGAATGATTTCAAAAAACGACCTTATCATGTAACTTCCAGGTCCACATCATTGATGATTTTAGATATCACGAATAAAATGTTTTCTGTATTAAATTCATTTTATACGCTTCTTTGTTTTTTTGGTTTCATCATGACAATTATTCTGCGATTTTTTCGAACCATATTCCTATTCAGAGCACCAAAAAAATTTGTTTTTTTTTTTAATAAGTATATTGAGATGAATTCAATTTCTTGTACTGGAATGGGAATATAATATAATATTTTAAATATATATGTAATTTTTATATTTTAATTTTATAATATTATATTAATTAAATTAAGTATAAGAGACATATTCTATAAAAATGATCGTGTATTAGGGACAAATATTTTCATTAAATAATAATACAACACTTTCAACTAAATAAAAAAATTATTTTATACTTTTATTTTACAATATTAAGCTACTTGTTCCTCATCTGTATCTTTTTTCTTTTTCCAAACTTGTGGTCTAGCCTCTGGATATTTGTCTGTTAGAAAACTTCTTAATTCTCCATATTCTGCACGTAGTCTAATTTTTACTTCATCTTGATTTCTCAAAAATTCCATTTTTTTTAGTTTAAGTTTATAAGAGTCATAATTTGCATAAAATGGAGGATATTTAATTCTATTTAAAACAACTTTGCCCTGCATTACATATTCACTTAAACCTAATATTTCTGTTGAAGAAATTTGAGAATTGTCTCTAACTACAGATGGTGATGCAAGTACTTTAGGATACATATATTTGTCTGTTAGTAACTGAACTAAATGAAGCTGCTTTTCATCTGCTAACTGTTGATACGTTTTCTATAAATTGATAATAAATGAAATGTTCAACATTTTTTAACAATTTTGCAGATATATATCCAGGTCAATAATTATTACAATGAACACAATTAAAATATCACAATATTACCTGTCGCAACAATCCAAGTAAAAATGCTTTGATAATGTTTTGATAATTTATTGCACCTTCTACTTTTACATGAATATCGGTTATTCCAATTACTTCACATGCAGCTTTAATAGCTCTATGACAGACTAAACCATATCCCTCATACTTTTTTGTTACAAACACTTTACTAAGTCCAAATTGACTAAAGAAATCGTGATATACTAAAAGATAAATCAAAACTTGAATAACAATCCAATTAGCTAATTAATAAATAAATAAATATAGTCTGCTTTCAATACTTGTTTTCTTTTTATACAATGGAATATGCATTAATCTAAATCCAGCCTTATTTTTTGCTAAACGTAAAGCAGATTGCATGTCCATTGATCTGCCTAAGGCAATACCACATATTCCCTTTCTATTACCAGTGATTACAAATGAACTGTAAGATCTTTTTCGACCTAGATTTCCAGTCATATGATTTACTATTTTATGTTCCAAAATTATTGTTTCGAAATCAGTAAATGGTTCTATAAAAAATAGATACATGTTAAAAAATAAGTAATAAAAACAAGAAATAATATTAGATCTTTCAATCTTATTTCAATATGATTGGTACATATAAATGCTTGTGAGCAATAGAAATAACTGATACAATTTATTTTTTCCTGTAGATTATCATCAAATATAGTATATAATTAAAAAATATAATAAATACCTCCTGTTACTGGATCTGGAGGTCCAATTTTTTTGCCTCCTAATTTTCCACCAGACCAAGCTCGATTTAAAGGATGAACTTTCCTTCCTTTACGCTTATTATATTTGTCTCTTAATAATTTAAGTTTAGCTTCTCTTTCTGGATCTGGTGCCCGTTTCTCATGTTTTAAAACAGCACCACCTTGCATAATTGGTCCAGTTAAACCAGGCCATAACATATTTATTTTACCAACCCCTATTATTTGACCTTTGTTTAAATTTTTAAATTTGCCTTTATTTCCTTTTGCTCTACCTCTTTGTTTACCAGCATTACTGACACTTATTACAGATTTCCATAAAGCATCACCAGTTTCTAAAATGTATACAATTGTTTATTATGTACAATTTTGATCATTTTATAGACAGTGCACTAGTAGAATCGAAAAACCAATATTTAAACCTCTAACTATAGTTAATCTCATTACAGATAAAGTCTATTTAAAAGAATAAAACTTACTTCTGTTAAAAAATGAAGTTGAACGTATTGGTTGTTTTATCGAATTTTGTAATTTAAGAACATTAAAATATCCATTTCCAGTGTGACTACAGATATCTAGAAAAACCATATTAAATCTTTCAATAAATGTTATATAAATAATGAAAACGAAATAATAATTGAAAAATTAAATAAAATATATATTACGTGAAAAATTGTGTTGCATAGGCTTAATAAATAAACTATAAGCTTTTAGTGAATGAAAAGCCATTTTGATCAACTATTAGCCGCATCCAGCGTAACTGAGTGAGTATGATTTGGTCAGATATCTGGTATAGTGGTATGTATATTAGAGATTATTATAGATAGCAGACAGCGCGCCTTAGCAGGCCTTAGCAGACCTGAGCTACGGCTGCACTGCACTGCACATGCGGACATGCCTCGTACAGTCGCACCGTACCGCACAGCGCACTCGCACAGTCGCACAGCGTACCCTACCAACGACTTTAACCTGCTCTAACCTAGTACCAACTACCAACTAGTACCAAACCAAACCAATCAGTTGCTGAAACCAGATGCAAATGCAACCGTAGCTACAAGACCGTATCTGACTGTATCATAAATAATCCAGAATTACGGAATTTTCTATGTTTTTGAGATTCCAACATACTTTGTTAATAAATAAAACACCATAAAAATTTCTCAATTTGAGAAATCTGTAAATTTGTTGTTAAATTCAATATTCTTATCTTGCTTCTTATTCTTTTGCTGAAATCATGGCTGCCTGTCTGAGACCAGAGATTATGTCCAATTGTTTGTGATTTTTTATTTATCGTATAATTATATATTATACTATTTCAAAAATATGTTTTTTGATATAAACATAATGCAGAAATAATATATATTTTTACGTTCAATTATATTACACCCTCGTTATTGTTGCGTGTGTGACGTAATCTGCTTGTGTTTCGATACGTCACAATTTATGTTTCAGCCAGTTTCAGAGCATAATTCTTTTATAAGCGCGAAATACAAGAAGGTAGCTGAAAACTATTGTATTAAATAAGCAGAAATAGATAAAAATAGCGTAAATTTCTCATTATTTATACGAATTCTATAATAGCCTTGAATAATAAGTTGTTTAAGTAGAATGAACAATGAAGCATATATATGTAATGCATCTTTTTTAAATGACATTTTACTGTATACCTAGTATGTAGAAATAGTCCACGACGTCCGGGGAAACTTCTGCTTTCTTCACCCAAGGGAAAAGGAGAGTTGTAAAGGTGGCCAGCTTTTGATTGAAGTGCCGGATTCAACCAAGCCTGGTGCTAAAATCACATCTGGGTCCCCTTTAAGGTTGTACTTTATAGAGCATGTGTGAAAATAACTGTGTTGCATCATTAAGCAATTTTGCTAGGAACAAAAATTTTACATAAACAAATTCACTGAAACAATCAATAAAAATTTATTCTAAAACAAAAAATACAACTACAAAACTATACATTTTTTCTGTTTTTCGTATTAGGAAACTCTCTTCTGAAATTATCGAAACTAAGCAATTTAAGTAATCCTTTCAGTGGATAGTCAATGAAGATAATAATTTATTGTAATCATCACACATCCTAGGTCTATGTAAATCTTTTACTCTTTTCAAATCTGAAAACGATTGTTCACTTTCGTAATTTTTGTTATAGCAATAATCATAAGAAGTCTAAATGTTACATAATAATTTGGAAAAATTCCTGTCATTACATTCATTGTTATTAAATTTAACATTATTATAGGGCATATTGTATTATCCTTTTTCTTACAATTTTCACGACTTGAGAAAAAACTTGAACTTTGTTTTTTTATTTGAGCCAAAAATTGTCTCAATTCTGTTAGTAAATTTTTACTTAAATCATTTGATAAAGAAATTTCGCTCAGAGTCTTTTATTCCATACTTAATTTGTTTATTATAACGTAAAGTATTTGGAATTTAAACTTTTTAGATCCATGTAAAATTTTAATTTTCATTTCCTTGTCCTGACTTTATTAATTTTGTTTCTTTTTCTCGAAATATTCCTGACTAACGCACTTGTTGAAAGCTTTTGCTCTAATTTTGAACATTGGGAGCATAATTTGAAATAAAGTCAATTAGTGACAATAACAATGTGTTGGTTGAAACAAGATCGACATAAATTTTCTGTAAATATTGACTAGTGTCATTCAGTCTCTGTGATTCCATATATGATCCCACAATACAGCCTTGAAAGTATTCTCCAATTTTGTAATTCCTTTCAATAAAACTTTAGTTTTCTGTCAAACTTCAGATTTTTATTCATTGTCTCGAGATATTCTGTTCAAACTTATAAAAATCTTTTCAAAATTATTGAAATAATGTTTAATAGCATCCTCTTCTGTATGATTAACTAATAAATTCGAAATTTTGGAATTCAAGCTAGTCAATTTGGATATTAAATCAATAAAATTTTATAGAAACGTTGTAATAAACGAAAAAATGAAACTAAGTCAGTATACTATTCGATATTATACTCCTCTATTAAATTTAATAAGTACCCACAGCGTAGAAAACAAAAAATCAATGAACTTCGTTAAAACATGCTTGCAATCCTTTATACTGATGTGACATATTTTTAGCATGATCATATTTTTGAGCATGAAAATTTGCTATATCAATATCCAATTCATTTAATAATTTAATAATACAGTCTTTCAAATCTATTCCTATATACAGGATCATCTTCGCATAGGGTCTCGTGAGTCCCGACACCCTTCGCCTAGTAAATGCATGTATTATTAGATTTTCCTTTAATGTTTTATTTTTTAAATAAGTATTATATTTAATAATACTATTAAATTTTTTTTAAAAATAAGTTGCATATTGTACTTAAATTTAAAATTACTAAAATTAAAAAAAAAGTAAACTTGTACCTATGCCGACCTTGTAATCTAAACTAATCAATATTTTTATCAGTCTTACAGTTTTTATAAAACAATATAATTATATTATTAAAATTAGACTATCCTTGCTTACATCACTCAGATATTACATGCGATGCATTTCTATTTGGTGATGGCAAGAAAATTGTCCTGCTCTGACAGTAGTTTATTTATTTAATTTTTATTATTTTAATTAGTAGTTTTTTTTATATTTCAATTGGATAGTCTGATTGTCATTACGATTCCAATATTTTTAAGATGTATGAAAATATTTTCTAGTTTACATTAAAAATGAAAATAATTTGAATATTATAATAAATAATGTTAATATTTGTCTTCACAAATTCGTAATCATACTAGAGGTACAATTTTCAGAGGAATCTTGCAATTTTTTTATTCCATATATTGGCCATTGAATTCTACACATTCAGCACATCTTTCAGGATTTTATAATTATGGATACCATCCCAACAAAAACATTTTCTCTTTCGACGCAAATAAACTAGATGAATCATTTTTCGACTTCTTCAAAATTGGGAAAGCGCTGCTCTACAAATGAGTGCCCCATTGATGCAACGAGGTGATAGTCTGAAGAGTACGGTGAGTACGAGAACACTTCCCAATTATGTACTTTCAATGTGTTCTTCATCGGCTTAGCAGTATGAGACGACGCGTTGACAAGATAACTTTGCTATGTCTTCGGGCTCATTCTAGCTACTTTTCGATCAACGCATGATCCAAATTGATATTTTTTTATGATAATAGATGACTTTACCAGGTGAAAGCCATAATTTTTTTGCTTTAAGCTCTCAAAGTTCCATTTTGCGTTCCCGGTAAAAATTCGTTGCAGAAAAGATTTTCTTTGAAATTGTTGAAGTAGAATGTCACAAACAGCTTTTCGATTTTGCATTTGTCTATCGTTTACTTGGTGTGGCACCCATTTTCCATACTTCTGTCAAATCGTAATCTCTACTTTTAAATTGACGAAATCAAGTCTCATATTTTTTAATCACTAAAGCATGTTTACTATACATTTTTACCAAAAAAACTTTTTTTAGGGCGCGCGACCCATGCTATACTTCCGAATCTCGCAAT
Organism: Sycobia sp. Sy_11; assembly: GCA_018907035.1. Classification (NCBI taxonomy): domain Eukaryota; kingdom Metazoa; phylum Arthropoda; class Insecta; order Hymenoptera; family Epichrysomallidae; genus Sycobia; species Sycobia sp. Sy_11. The sequence goes on from JACCIC010000004.1 coordinate 5,318,965, forward strand.
AACAGGAAAAGCAACTTTGCAAGTGATTGGTTCAGCTAATTTTAATAATTCAAAAAGCCTTTTAATCAACCTATTTATAAAAGTAATCAAGTATTGTACAAAATCAAGTACAATATCAACTACAAAATCAAATTAAAGTCGTAATATAAACATAATGCATATTAAAATTATAAAATATACGTTATCGCACGCTTATCGCTGTGCATCTTCTATAAATTTCTCTATAATATAATCAAGTCTCTAAAATAATAAAAAAACTATTTTAAAATTTCTATGAATTTTTAATAATGACTGAATCAATCTCTTATAAAATTCATTCGCAAATAACTTGCGCTCAAAAATATTCAATAACTTCTGATCTAATAGAAATCTGATTTTTATTAAAAGTAGATTTTGTATGTAAGCTTATCGGATTAAAATAGTATTTTTCAAAATCGATTCCAGTAGAAGGACAGGAATCTTACAATTATTTGAACAATGAAATTATGAATGTTTGAAGTTTTTTGCAATGAAAATTTTTTCTAAGTTTTTTAAAAATCTTTTTATGAAGTCTTAAATTTTTATGGAAAGAATTTGTCGCGCTTCTGCTCGAAATTCTAATATACGATTACATTCTACTTACTCTGTTCGGAAATCTTGATTTCGAAGCACGACCGCGCTCCTCGATTTTGAATTAGTAGATAAGCTATAGGCATACTGGCACATGTTCATTCTGTCAGATCCCTACTCCTTAAAACTGTGCTAGAACGCAGTCTCACTTTGTAACATTAATTTACCCGAAATAGCTTTGAAACTGCTCAAGATTTAGAGGAGTAAAAAGTATGTAGACAACCCAATCCTCAAATTATGCCACAACTCCGTCTATCTTAATAACATTGATTTACTCGAGATGGATTTGGAATTTCGTTAAGTCTGGAGGAGTGAGAAGTACACCTTGACCTGCAATTCTGCCTCTAGCTTACTTAATTGTTTTGTTTTTCATTTTTGTTCTATTGCTTGCACGTCGAGAACTGATTTTGGTTATTTACGTATACTTTCACACATTTTTACTAATTGTATTTGTATGGAGGATTGGGAGGTACACCTTCAAGCACCATTATACCTAGAGCCATGACTTCATTGTTTTATTTTTTTTCTTGTATTTTTGCTGTTTTTTTTTCTATTAATTGTAAATGGTTGACTGATAGAATCATTTTATGAATTTGTCTCTAAAATTTTATGCATTGACCATTTAAATAACCTTTCTCGCATTTTCACTAATCAGACTATACTGAAAAACGCGGTCATGCAAGATCACACAATAAGCTGTAGTATTAGCTAGAACGTTACTGCTTGCGTCAATTTCCAAACGAACGTCTACAAGAGCGCTCTTTAGAGATTCATTTTGTCACGAACAATCAATAACTATGAGTGTTTCATTGTGAATAAACTGCGTCTTTGTAAGGAGTCGCTGAGTATTTCTTGCATAGTATGATTTTTGAAAATTTGCGTACATATCATATCATTCATATTATTACATTTTGTATTTCATCTTCATGATCATTTTTATGATAAGAATGATATCATCACATCATAACATTCTAATCATTACATTTATATCACATAATACATATAATAGAATTATGCATATTGATTATTAGATATGTCAATATTTAGATTATTTTACAGATAATATTGTGAATTCAAGAAAAGTCTCACGTTATTAATATTGCAAATATTATCAAAATTAATTATTAAAATTATTAATTAAAATTATTAATTATTAAAATTAATTAATTAAAATTATCAAAAGCACTGAAGTTTGTAACTGCTTTATATTTATTCTTGTGAAGGCCGAGAATCACATAACGTGTTTTCTCCAATTGATCGAAAGTTTTCACTATCTAGATATGTTTCTTAGCACTTGATAAACAAGATATTCAAATAGTTTCTATGTACGATAACACATTGAGATAAGATTATCCTTGCCAATAAAATTTAAAAGGTGTTTATTTTGTTTATCAGATGCAATAACATAAGATATTAGCCATTTAATCTTGGTTAGTTTTATGTCACATTCTTCATGTATAGTATTATTACCAATTGTAGTACCTTTCTGGATTGTTGCATTCATGTCTGATCTTGATCTTACAAGAATTAGTTCATGCTTCATATTGACCACGATTTTTTGTAATTGTTGTAATCTTCTGCAAAGACCAAAATCAAAGTCAAAGGAAAAGAAAAGTGAAAATTTCTTTATCGTTTCTTCATTGCCAATTCAATCGGTATTTTCAAGCATGAGAGTCTTGGTATTAAACTAAGTTTAATAACATTATACTACTGAATCCAACATTCTTACATTGATCTATCTCTACACCATTAATTTCATAGAAAATTTCATCAAATAGATGAGAAATAGCATTGTTCACAAATCTTAATTTTGTCGGTACACTTCTATCTGTTTTTTTAAATTTTCATCAATGAAGAAGTATCAATCACTTTTCAAATAAATTGAGTATCATAATTAAGATTATGAAAAATCATGGGAATGAATATCGAGTCTTTATAATTGAAATTACATGATCTGCTCCTCTGAAATTGTAAAGAAAATAATTCATTTTTTTCTTTATATTTGAAAAGTCAATTCACTTATAAAATAATTAAATATACATACCGTCCTGTAAGACGACTGTGATCTCGGAAGTCGCTCATTTTAAAACTTATTGCCACATATATGATAAAAACAAACGACCGTTGAAATTATAATAATGCAAGATCGATGAGGTTCATTGGTTTTGGTGTCTTATAGAGTTGATCGATATGCTCTTCAATAGATTTGAGTTCATGATTCAACCATTGTGCAGCTGTCTCAGCATCTGTACTTTTCTGTCTATATGATTTGTAAGCTAATAGTTTTTCATTATAACTACATTTTAAGTAATAGCTTATGCTGTATGCCTCGTGAAGTTGAAAAGCATTCTCATTTTGCGTGATCTGTAATAAACATTCAAAGTCTACATAAATTACAAAAGGCATTTTCTCGCTCTTTTTATATTCTTTAAATTTTAGAATATTATTGAAATTATTTGGCAAATTTATTCTGCATTCGTTCATACTTTTACAATAGTAGTGTAATGACTTTTCTTCATTTTTAAATAAAATTTATTCAATTGTGAATTTAAATGTCTGGATAAAGCTTTAATTCATATGTGATTGTATTTCGGCAAACGAGTATTACCATCATGAATATTATTTCTTCATATTCATCGATGTGGTAACCTTGAATGAGGAGCAGGTGTACATGTTTCTTCATATGATCAGATATTCTGTAACAAGGCGATACCTTATTATCCGTCTAAATTTTTTGGCTTTGAAACGTTTACGAAAATATTATTTAGATTTTCAAATTTTGAAACACTTTTCGGTTTAACTGAAATTCAATATTACTAAATTTTTATTCATTTATAGATTGATAATAATTTTCATCTCTTTAAGGATTAGTTGCATTAGGATATAATATTGAAAGTATAGCATATTTAAAGCAATGATTATCACTATTACGAATATTAACACAGACTTTATTGGATATTGTGAATTTGGAAAGAGGTATATATGATCAATGAAGAAAATTTTTTCATGTTTATGTATAAACTAATTATACTTTTTAACGTCAAACCTGAATATTTTTCCTGAAACTCTTCCAAATGTAAAATAAGAGGCTCCTTAATATGTCCCTCAAACCATTTTTGTAAATCAGTTTCGAGGTAAACTTGTGACAGATAGCATTCTGTGTTATAAAATATTTTATATCTGTTTGAGAAACAAAATTAGAATTAACTTTTATTGCATTATACCCTTCTAATCATGTTGTGACTTTATTTTCCAAGATATTTTCTGAGTCTCTTACGAATCTGAGAATAACTATATGATTCGAATTAACCACTACACCAGACCTTATTCAATTTTTAAACGTTCATTGCACTCCCCGCCATTCCACTTAAACCTCTGTTTTCTGAGAGTTTAAACTTTTTCCATATTGAAAATACAAGGCAAGCCCTGTTTGTACACACGAAATGTGAACCAAACAAGTGAAACTCTTTTGATTTTACCTCGAGAGAAATTAGATGCTTCAATTTTTCCGTAATTTTCTTCATACACACTTCAATCCTAGAAAACCAATAACGGATGTCGCCGAGTATAACTTATAAGGCAAAACCAAAAAGCTTAAAGTGAACTTATTTGATTCTAGCACAGCGAGTGTCTTCTTCCAAGTAAAATATCCCACTTTTAAAGCAAAACAAAGAAGAGGAAGGGGAAATCAGAAGTGAACGGAAAATGACAAGTCTGATGTTAAATCACTGTATGTCGTTTCCACGCACCTGGGAATCGTATTCTATCGTTCTATCACGAAATTCCCAGCAGAAGCCGTATGCAAATATATATATATATATATATATATATATATATATATATCATATCATATCATATCCTATCATATCATATCATATCATATCATACTAATTTATAAAGATAAGCCGTATTTTTGTTTGTACACCGCAAAAACTACTGAATCAATAGTTCTGAAATTTGACATATAGATTCTATATTATCTTGTGAAGGACATAGACTATGTTTTTTATTGAAAATCATTTAGTTTCATCAATAAATTAAGTTAATGGTTTTAACAATCAGTTCCACCAGCTGCCACTAGGCGGCGTCTTAAATCACGAACATCAACTTAATGTAGTCGGCTTAAAGTATTAATACAAGGCCAGCTCAGTTGAATGACCATATCCAAATTTGGGATTCGTATCCTAAAGAAGGTGCGACATTAGTCGGTCTTACCCTTTTGTTCACCAGGTTCATCGGGCACTACTCTCACACCTTATGGATATCTTTTGATTTTTGTAAATTTTATTTTCTCTTACGTGGGAAAATCGCTCTCTTCTCTCTCTCTCTCTGTCTGTCTCCTCTTATAAAATGATTCTGTATGCCAAATCATACTGAATATAGTTTGTGACGAAAAATTATTTTTTTGTTTTTATAAGTTCTATTAACTTCAGAATTGTGGCAAGAAACTATGTTTTTTTAGTATGAAAATAAACATGATGGCAAAATAGGATTGTTTACCAACAACCTCGAAACCATGAATATATATATATATATATAGTCACTTTTGCATAAAAGAGCAATATCCATCGTCTGCTTAAAAAACATGCGATTCGCATACTTATATTTTGCTTGAACTTCAGTTGGTATTACTACAAAAATATTCACGATTTTTAATTAAAATATATATATATATCATATCATATCATTTCGTATCGTATCATTTCGTATCGTATCGTATCGTATCGTATCGTATCGTATCGTATCGTATCGTATCGTATCGAATCGTATCGTATCGTACCGAATCGTGCCGTACAGTACCGTATCGTATCGTATGGGATCGTCTAGCACCGTTCCGTATCGTACCATACCGCACCGTACCGTATCGTACCGTACCGTACCGCACCGTTCCGTACGGTACCGCACCGTACCGCACCGTACCGTATCGTATCGTATCGTATCGTATCGTAACATACCATACCATATCATATCCTATCATATCATATCATATCATATCATATCATATCTTAGTAATTTATAAAGACAAGCGTGTTGTTGTTTGTACACGAAAACCACAAAACCTACTAAACCGATTGTTCTGAAATTTGACATATAGATTCTATATTATCTTGGGAAAGGCATAGGCTATGTTTATTATTGAAAATCATTTTACTTTTAACAATAAATTAAGTTAATGGTTTTAACAATCAGTTCCACCAGCTGCCACTAGGCGGCGTCTTAAATCACGAACATCAACTTAATGTAGTCGGCTTAAAGTATTAATACCAGGCCAGCTCAGTTGAATGACCATATCCAACTTTGGGATTCGTATCCTAAAGAAGGTGCGACGTTAGTCGGTCCTACCCTTTTGTTCACCAGGTTAATCGGACACTACTCTCACACCTTATGGATATCTTTTGATTTTTGTAAATTATATTTTCTCTTACGTGGGAAAATCGCTCTTTTCTCTCTCTCTGTGTGTCTCCTCTTATAAAATGATTCTGTATGCCAAATCATACTGAATATAGTTTGTGACGAAAAATTATTTTTTTGTTTTTATAAGTTCTATTAACTTCAGAATTGTGGCAAGAAACTATGTTTTTTTAGTGTGAAAATAAACATGATGGCAAAATAGGATTGTTTATCAACAACCCCGAAACCATGAATATATATATATATATATATATATATATATATATATATAGTCACTTTTGCATAAAAGAGCAATATCCATCGTCTGCTTAAAAAGCATGCTATTCGTATACTTATATTTTGCTTGAATTTCAGTTGGTATTACTACAAAAATATTCACGATATTTAATTAAAATATATATATATCATATCATATCATTTCGTATCGTATCGTATCGTATCGTATCGTATCCTATCGTATCGTATCGTATCGTATCGTATCGTTTCGTATCGTACCGTATCGTGCCGTACCGTACCGTATCGTATCGTATGGGATCGTATGGCACCGTACCGTATCGTACCATACCGCACCGTACCGTATCGTACCGTACCGTACCGTACCGTACGGCACCGTACCGTACGGTACCGCACCGCACCACACCGTACCGTATCGTATCGTATCGTATCGTACCGTACGAATCGTATCGTATTGTACCGTATCGTATCGTATCGTATCCTATCGTATCGTATCGTATCGTATCGTATCGTATCGTATCCTATCGTATCGTATCGTGCCGTACCGTACCGTATCGTATCGTATCGGATCGTTTCGCATAGTACCGTATCGTGCCGTACCGTACCGTATCGTATCGTATGGGATCGTATCGCACCGTACCGTATCGTACCATACCGCACCGTACCGTACCGCACCGTACCGTACGGTACCGCACCGTACCGCACCGTACCGTATCGTATCGTATCGTATCGTATCGTACCGTACGAATCGTATCGTATCGTACCGTATCGTATCGTATCGTATCGTATCGTATCGTATCGTATCGTATCGTATCGTATCGTATCGTATCCTATCGTATCGTATCGTATCGTATCGTATCGTATCGTATCGTACCGTATCGTGCCGTACCGTACCGTATCGTATCGTATCGTATTGTATCGTAACATACTATACCCTATCATATCATATCATATCATATCATATCATATCATATCATATCATATTTTACTAATTTATAAAGACAAAGCGTGTTTTTGTTTGTACACGATAACCACAAAACCTACTGAACCGATTGTTCTGCAATTTAACATATAGATTCTAAATTATCTTGAGAAGGACATAGGCTATGTTTATTATTGAAAATCATTTTACTTTTAACAATAAATTAAGTTAAAGGTTTTAACAATCAGTTCCACCAGCTGCCACTAGGCGGCGTCTTAAATCACGAACATCAACTTAATGTAGTCGGCTTAAAGTATTAGTACCAGGCCAGCTCAGTTGAATGACCATATCCAAATTTGGGATTCGTATCCTAAAGAAGGTGCGACATTAGTCGGTCTTACCTTTTGTTCATCCAGGGTTAATCGGGCACTACTCTCACACCTTATGGATATCTTTGATTTTTGTAATTTATCTTCTCTTACGTGGGAGGAAAATCGCTCTTTTCTCTCTCTCTAGTCCTGTCTCCTCTTATAAAATGATTCTGTATGCCAATCATACTGAATATAGTTGTGACGAAAATTATTTTTTTGTTTTATAAGTTCTATTAACTCAGAATTGTGGCAAGAAACTATGTTTTTTTAGTGTGAAAATAAACATGATGGCAAATAGGATTGTTTACCAACAACCTCGAAACCATGAATATATATAATATATATATATATATATATAGTCACTTTTGCATAAAAGAGCAATATCCATCGTCTGCTTAAAAAACATGCTATTCGCATACGTATATTTTGCTTGAATTTCAGTTGGTATTACTACAAAAATATTCACGATTTTTAATTAAATATATATATATATATCATATCATATCATTTCGTATCGTATCGTATCGTATCGTATCGTATCGTATCGTATCGTATCGTATCGTATCGTATCGTATCGTATCATATCGTATCGTATCGTATCGTATCGTATCGTATCGTATCGTACCGTATCGTGCCGTACCGTACCGTATCGTATCGTATGGGATCGTATCGCACCGTACCGTATCGTACCATACCGCACCGTACCGTATCGTACCGCACCGTACCGCACCGTACCGTATCGTATCGTATCGTATCGTATCGTAACATACCATATCATATCATATCATATCATATCATATCATATCATAACATATCATATCATATCATATCATATCTTACTAATTTATAAATACAAAGCGTGTTGTTGTTTGTACACGATAACTACAAAACCTACTGAACCGATTGTTCTGCAATTTGACATATAGATTCTATATTATCTTGTGAAGGACATAGGCTATGTTTATTATTAAAAATCATTTTACTTTTAACAATAAATTAAGTTAATGGTTTTAACAATCAGTTCCACCAGCTGCCACTAGGCGGCGTCTTAAATCACGAACATCAACTTAATGTAGTCGGCTTAAAGTATTAGTACCAGGCCAGCTCAGTTGAATGACCATATCCAAATTTGGGATTCGTATCCTAAAGAAGGTGCGACGTTAGTCGGTCTTACCCTTTTGTTCATCAGGTTAATCGGGGACTACTCTCAGACCTTATGGATATCTTTTGATTTTTGTAAATTTTATTTTCTCTTACGTGGGAAAATCGCTCTTTTCTCTCCCTCAGTCTGTCTCCTCTTATAAAATGATTCTGTATGCCAAACCATACTGAATATAGTTTGTGACGAAAAATTATTTTTTTGTTTTTATAAGTTCTATTAACTTCAGAATTGTGGCAAGAAACTATGTTTTTTTAGTGTGAAAATAAACATGATGGCAAAATAGGATTGTTTACCAACAACCCCGAAACCATGAATATATATATATATATATATATATATATATATATAGTCACTTTTGCATAAAAGAGCAATATCCATCGTCTGCTTAAAAAGCATGCTATTCGCATACTTATATTTTGCTTGAATTTCAGTTGGTATTACTACAAAAATATTCACGATTTTTAATTAAAATATATATATATCATATCATATCATTTCGTATCGTATCGTATCGTATCGTATCGTATCGTATCGTATCGTATCGTATCGTATCCTATCGTATCGTATCGTATCGTATCGTATCGTTTCGTATCGTACCGTATCGTGCCGTACCGTACCGTATCGTATCGTATGGGATCGTATCGCACCGTACCGTATCGTACCATACCGTACCGTACCGTATCGTACGCACCGTACCACCGTACCGTATCGTACCATACCGCACCGTACCGTACCGGCACCGTACCGTACGGTACCGCACCGTACGCACCGTACCGTATCGTATCGTATCGTATCGTCTCGTAGCGTACGAGTCGTATCGTATTGTACCGTATGGTATCGTGTCGTATCCTATCGTATCGTATCGTATCGTATCGTATCGTATCGTATCCTATCGTATCGTATCGTGCCGTACCGTACCGTATCGTATCGTATCGGATCGTTTCGCATAGTACCGTATCGTGCCGTACCGTACCGTATCGTATCGTATGGGATCGTATCGCACCGTACCGTATCGTACCATACCGCATCGTATCGTACCGTATCGTATCGTATCGTATCGTATCTCGTATTGTATCGTATCGTATCGTATCGTATCGTATCGTATCGTATCGTATCGTACCGTATCGAATCGTATCGTATCGTACCGTATCGTGCCGTACCGTACCGTATCGTATCGTATCGTATTGTATCGTAACATACTATACCCTATCATATCATATCATATCATATCATATCATATTTTACTAATTTATAAAGACAAAGAGTGTTTTTGTTTGTACACGATAACCACAAAACCTACTGAACCGATTGTTCTGCAATTTAACATATAGATTCTAAATTATCTTGAGAAGGACATAGGCTATGTTTATTATTGAAAATCATTTTACTTTTAACAATAAATTAAGTTAAAGGTTTTAACAATCAGTTCCACCAGCTGCCACTAGGCGGCGTCTTAAATCACGAACATCAACTTAATGTAGTCGGCTTAAAGTATTAGTACCAGGCCAGCTCAGTTGAATGACCATATCCAACTTTGGGATTCGTATCCTAAAGAAGGTGCGACATTAGTCGGTCTTACCCTTTTGTTCACCAGGTTCATCGGGCACTACTCTCACACCTTATGGATATCTTTTGATTTTTGTAAATTTTATTTTCTCTTATGTGGGAAAATCGCTCTTTTCTCTCTCTCTGTCTGTCTCCTCTTATAAAATGATTCTGTATGCCAAATCATACTGAATATAGTTTGTGACGAAAAATTATTTTTTTGTTTTTATAAGTTCTATTAACTTCAGAATTGTGGCAAGAAACTATGTTTTTTCAGTGTGAAAATAAACATGATGGCAAAATAGGATTGTTTACCAACAACCTCGAAACCATGAATATATATATATATATATATATATATATATATATATATATATATATAGTCCCTTTTGCATCAAAGAGCCATATCATCGTCTGCTTAAAAAACATGCTATTCGCATACTCATATTTTGCTTGAATTTCAGTTGGTATTACTACAAAATATTCACGATTTTTGCTAAAAATATATATATATCATATCATATCATATCATATCGCTAACGTATCGTATCGTATATGCTTCGTATGTATCGATTCCTATGTATCGTATCGTATCGACTACCGTAACGGTATCACGGATCGTATCCAACCGTAAAACCGTAATCCGAACCGTATACTTATCAGTACCCACGTACCGCATTTCGTAACGTAACCGATCGTACCGTACGGTATCCGTATCGTATCGCACCGTACCCCCAGCACCGTATACGCACCGTACCGCTCCGTACTCGACCGACATCGTATCGCACCGTACCTACGCAACTACCATGCGACACCGTATCGCACCGTACGCACCGTACCGTATCGCACCGTACCGCACCGTACCGCACCGTACCGCACCGTACCGCACCGTATCGCACCGTACCGTACGGTACGCACCGTATCGCACCGTATCGCACCGTATCGCACCGTACCGTACGGTACGCACCGTATCGCACCGTACCGCACCGTATTGTACGGTGCGGTACGGTGCGATACGGCGTGCGATACGGTGCGGTAGTACGGTGCTACGGTGCGGGTACGGTGCGGTACGGTGCGTACCGTACGGTACGGTGCGATACGGTGCGGTACGGTGCGGTACGGTGCGATACGGTGCGGTACCGTACGGTACGGTGCGATACGGTGCGGTACGGTGCGGTACGGTGCGATACGGTGCGTACCGTACGGTACGGTGCGATACGGTGCGGTACGGTGCGGTGCGGTACGGTGCGATACGGTGCAGTACGCGTGCGGTACGGTGCGGTACGGTGCGGTACGGTGCGGTACGGTGCGATACGGTGCGGTACCGTACGGTACGGTGCGATACGGTGCGGTACGGTGCGGTACGGTGCATACGGTGCGATACGGTGCAGTACGGTGCGATACGGTGCAGTACGGTGCGATACGGTGCGATACGGTGCAGTACCGTACGGTACGGTGCGATACGGTGCGGTACGGTGCGATACGGTGCAGTACCGTACGGTACGTTGCGATACGGTGCGGTACGGTGCGGTACGGTGCGATACGGTGCGGTACCGTACGGTACGGTGCGATATGGTGCGGTACGGTGCGATACGGTGCGATACGGTGCGGTACGGTGCGGTACGGTGCGATACGGTGCCGTACCGTACGGTACGGTGCGATACGGTGCGGTACGGTGCAGTACGGTGCGATACGGTGCCATACGGTGCGGTACGGTACGGTACGGTGCGATACGGTGCGATATCTGACACTACTTTTACACCTTATGGATATCATTTAATTTTTGTAAATGTTATTGTCTCTTACGTGGGAAAATCTCTCGCTCTCTCTCTCTCTCTCTCTCTCTCTCTCTTCCTCTCTCTCTGTCTTTCTTTCTCCTTTTCTATAAAATAGTTCTGTGTGCGAAATCATACTGAATATAGTTTGTGACGACAAATTATATTTTTATTTTTCTACATTCTATTAACTTCAGAATTGTGACAAAAGACGTATCGTTTTTTTTAGTTCGAAGAAAAGAAATGGTGGCAAAATAGGGTTATTTACCAAGAACCTCGAAACTATGTATATATGAATAAAATATATCATCAATTCTGCATAAAAAGGCAATATCCATCGTCTGCCTAAAAAATATGCTATGCGCATACCAACATTTTTCTTGAATTTCAGTTGGCATCACTACGAAAATATTCACAGTTTTGAATTGAAAAAACGGAAATATAAATATATATATATATATATATATATATATTGCATGTATATTATATTGTATATATTATATATACATATTTTAAATACGGTTTCTACTGATGAATATTGTATTGGCGTATACGAGCGGTTCATTACGATGCCCCGTTGCCTCATGACGATTTCTAGAGGCAGTTATGTGTTCAGGTGATAGAATGCAATGTTCAGTTGTCTCTGGGCGATTTTTACGGGGAATATTATATTTAGTTGATAGAAAACGACGTGCAGGTATGAAGAAATCAACTTCTAAAATACGATATCTAGGTCTTTTCGAACGACTTCTACGGGGAGTATTGTGTTTAGTTGTTAGGAAGCTCTGCTAGCTTTTTCGTGATGATTTCTACTGGGACTATCGTGTTTAGTTGATAGAAAACGATGTTCAGGTATGCCGGGACAACTTCTACGGGAAGTTTCCTGTTCGGATGATAGAATGCGATTTCCAAATGTTTTGGAACGACTTCTACGGGGAATTTCGTGTTCTGACGGTAGAAGACAAAGTCCAGGTATGACGGGATGATTTATACGGGTAGTATCGTGTTTAGTTGATAGGAAACGATGTTCAGGTATGTCGGGACAACTTCTACGGGGAGTTTCCTGTTCGGCTGATAGAATGAGTTTTCCAGATGATTTGGAATGATTTCTACGGTGAGTGTCGTGTATAGTTGGTGGGAAACAATCTCCAGGTATGTCAATACGACTTCACTGAAGAGATTCGTATTCTATCATTCGAACACGCACACTCCCAGTAAGTGTCGTCCTGGGATACCTGGACATTGTATTCTACCTCCTCAAAATAAAACTCTCTACAGCAGTCGTCACCAGACATTGTCTAATGTCCGAACATGATACTCTCCGTAAACATTGCCTCCAGACACTTGGAAATCTTTTTCTACCGCTCGAACTTGAAAGTATAATTTTCTCCGTCGAAGCCGTCTTTAATATACATATATATATATTCTATAAACTGGTTGGCAAAGTATCAATTTTTTTACGTGTACGCTACATTGAAACAGCTTTTTATACAGAAGTGACCATAGATAAATTACGGTCAATTATTTATAGAAAGATAGATGTTTATATATAGAGTACTTTTTTACTTAGATATTATTGAATTGTTTATGAAATCGGTTAAATTATTATCTCGGGCGAAGCCGTGACGGTGGATGCTAGTATATATATATAGTATATTTTCGTATGAAATTAAATACCGTCAATATCTAGTTAATGGTACCAACTGAAATTAAAGCAAAATAATGGTCTACGAATCGCATATTTTTAAGTGGCAGCCGCTAACGTTAGACGTGTTTTTTTCGAATTCGGCGATTTTTGTTTGTGAAAAAAAATTGAGCAAAGAATTTGTATTCAATTTTTCGTAAAAAATGAAATAAAGTTTAGTGAAGTTTGTAAAATGTTAACAAAGGCATATGGTGAGTCTGCTATGAGTAAAACTAAAATTGACGAGTGGTATAAGCGTTTCCAAGATGGCCGCGAAAACGTTGAAAATGACGAACGACCTGGACACCCAAGTACATTAAAACCGATGAAAACATGAAAAAAGTGAAAGAAATAGTTATGAACGATCACCGAATCACAGTCAGAGAAGTCGCTTATGATGTTGGCATGTCAGTTGGCTCATGCCATGGAATTTTTTCGGATGTTTTGGATATATCGCCGACTCAACAAACACGTCTAACGTTAGCGGCTGCCACTTAAAAAGTAAGCAATGAATATTGCTGAAAATGTATCGTATTTCAGGGGTATGCGTACCAACATAATAAAAAAATTTTTATACAGGCGGACTCTCTAAACCCGCGAACTTTAAAAATTCTCTTTACTTTTTGAACACATCTCATATATATATATATATATATATATATATATATATATATATATATATATATATATATTGTGTTGCGCAAATCTTATTCAAAATAAGACAACAAGAAAAAACATGAATTTAATTGATTCTCCACGCACACAAATATTTATTTATCCTCATCTATTTTATCACTGGGGGAGCCTCGCTGATTTAGATGTAAAAACATGATAAAAGCTTATATCTTGAATATGATTTTACTAACAATAGGAAATAATTAATTTCTGAATCTTCAAGTAGATCGTCAGGAACACGTTTTTCCCATATTCGACGAAGTTCATTTTTCGAAGCGGAGTTCATTTTTATTTTTATTCGTATTTTTAGTAAATTATATGAAGATTACTTATTATAGATTTATCAATCTGATTATATGTATGTATATATATATATATATATATATATAATTAAATTTACAATATTTAAATTTTTCTGTAAGTTGAAAGAAAATCTTTAATATTATAGCTGATGCCTTGATTATAGTGACTTGGTAAGCTTAGAGCCACTGACAATACTGAAACTGCTAGTAGTCTTTGGAATTATTAGGGACACTAATAGCTTGCAATAGTCAGACTTGCAATACTTAGACTTTGAGGCACTTAGAGCTTCTAGGAGCGCTCAGAGCTGCTAAGGACGCTTACAGCTGCTGAAGATGATCAGAGTTTTGAGCTGTGATTGATGAATACTTACCTTCTTGTAGATGATTTCAAAAACCTGTAAAAATATAAAAATAAATAAGCTGAAAAGGTTTTCTAACAATAAGTTATTTAAAAACTTATATAAAAATAATTGCATAATTAACTAAAATAGAATATTAAAAGTGTAAAAGTTAAATAAAGTTATAAACCATTAAGTTTTCATTCAGCATAAATTACTGTGCTTCTTTGCCTACGACACGTAAATTAACGTAGGCTTTAAATATATATATATATATATATATATATATATATATATATATATAAATTATGAATATAATATAGCATAATAGAGTTTTTGGAAAAACTCGAAGTGCCAGATCGTGGATATAAACATTAATAATTTATAAAGTACCTGAGCTAAAAAACTAGTTTCTAATATTTTCCTAGAGAACATAGATCAGTAGAGATCTATAGTAGATATCTAGACGGAGTTTCAAATATATTGATTTTGCGACCAGCCGGTAGTTTACTTTTTACTAAGAAAACTTTTGAACGGAGTTCAAAAATAAAATTTTCTTGATCAACGTTGGGTGGAAAATTTTCAGCGTTGCTTCATAAGGTTGATGGATCTTATTGATATATATCTAATTATGTTTCGTTGAATAATAGTTCTTTGTTATTTGATTTTATTCAATATAACTGTAATATACTACTGCTGGGAGGTTGAAAAATAATAACAATTTAAAAACTGTGTTGAACTAATTGAATTTTAATATATATAATGAAAGGAAAATATAAATAGCAATCACCTTAGCATACAGATGAGATACAAATAATGCCTTCTGCGCTCAAACAGCGCCCTTTATAGACTCTCTTCTTATCGCGGGTCAAATTTCGGGCGATAAGCCCCATTCGTCGATCGCAGCCTAAACACTTCGCGCAGCCGCACGGTCGGAGAACCCGAGGTGGTAATCTGACACCGTCCAACCCTCTTTCGTAAAATCTCAAGATTTTCCTCCAACTAATATTTGATTACCTTAGTTGTAAATCATATAGAAGTCCGTTTTCAGGAAAATCTTCGATTTTACCCGTCATGGTACGGATCAAGCGTATACCTTAGTTGTATACAATTTGGTGTCCTTTAACGAAGGTTTGTTCGCGATCCTGACTTGAATAATTAATTCATTTCAATTCAAACCCAATTAAATTAATTCATTGAGTCCAATTCAAAATTTCAAATAATAACTTATAAAATAAGATTTCAAATCGCCAACCGATGATTTCGTTAAACAGTATTCAATATCTCGTATATACTTACATATCATTTATAAACTGTTTTTATAATTCGTGCGGCGCCGTTTTGTCCGAGGAGATCGCATAACATTTCTTACTTATATATTCTCCTGCGAATATAATATTATATCAATCTTTTATTTACATTATTTCCAATCTTAAAACTAAACATTTCTGGCAATATAATTTATAAGTATACTTAGTTACAAAAGAAATACTAAACCTATATATATATATATATATATATATATATATATATATATATATATATAATGGCAACGGGAAATTATAAAAATCTCTTAACAACTATTACGCATTATTTTAATATGTATCAGATTAAATAATTCCAAAAATCAAAATCATAAATTAATTTTGCCTTTATACTTCTACTTTCTTAAACTATAAACATATAAGACTATCGGCTATAAAGAAAATATCTTATTTTAAATTTAATTCAAACTAATTATAATAATAGCTAGAATGGAATCGATTAATCAAAACTTTATTCTAGAAATTATAAACGCTAAAGACTTAATACTAATTTTTACATCTAATTTCGATTCTGTTCGTAACAATAACGTAATTAGTATAAATATCTAATTATCGTAGAAAATTGGTTTAGCGAAATAAAGTGCGAGAGAGATAGAGAAATAATAGCATAGAATAGCAATCATAAAAGCAACAAACGTGCACGCAGCTTTCAGTAGTAGTTCCTCTTATTCCTCGTAAGGTGGCGCTCTTGTTGCTTTATCTCTCTGTGATACTTATAAATTTTTCTCTCTCACACCCTATGTGAGCAGAATCGTGTGTTAACATAGCGCGGGTGCATATTAGGTAGGGGTAGTATATTATTTATTATAATTTTATATAATATAATAAATCTAAAATTCCTTTTCTATTGAACTAAATAGATTTTCTTTTTCTTTTTATTAATAATAGAAAATATAATAACTGTACCTTATAATTAACCCGTCTTTTTCTGGATCATTAATTATCAATTAATATAATTTATTATTAATATAGATTAAAAATAAATAAATTCCAGGATAAGAGGTAAGTCTGAGGAAAAATAATAGTAAAGAACCTATGGTCTACTGAAATTGTTTTTAAAATAATTTAATCCGTTTGGGGTTCTTTATATCTCTGTTAACGGTAGCTTTTACCGGGTATTTATTAGATAGGTACCCGTTACAATACATGTAACAACTATCAGTATTTAATATAATTCTTCATGATAAAATATTAGGAGTGTGAATAAGTCTTTCCCGTTTTTTGTAAGAGATGGCGCCACCAATACTGTGCGAGTATTCAATGGTTACATATGTCATAATCAAAGCTTATTCATATGTCAACAATTCCATACTAACACATTAGTTAAAATTTTTTCGCATCATAAATTTTTGATATCGTGAAAATGTCGAAATTTGAGCCGAGTCGACGTCATTTGCGGGAAGTTTCACTTTATTGGTTCAATTTGAAGAAATCTGCTGCCGAGACGCATCGATTGCTTCAGGAGGCTTATGGAGAAGGTTGTGTCGATGATTCAAGTGTTCGCGGATGGTTTCGACGCTTCAAAAGCGGTGATTTCGACGTGGAAGACAAGGAGCGTTCCGGGCGGCCGCAAATCTTTGAAGATCGAGAATTGGCGACTTTGCTTGATGAAGATTCTTGTCAAACGCAAGAAGAACTTGCTGAAGCATTGGGAGTTGACCGAACAACCATTTCCAAGCGTTTGAAAGCCATGGGAATGATCCAAAAGCACAAGGAAATTGTGTGCCGTACGAACTGAAGCTAAGAGACGTCGAACGGCGTTTTTTCACTTGCGAACAGCTGCTTCAGCGACATAAAAGAAAGGGTTTTCTGCATCGTATCGTGACTGGCGATGAAAAGTGGATACGTTACGATAATCCGAAGCGAAGAAAATCATGGGGACTATCCGGCCATGCATCATCATCGACGGCCAAGCCAAATATTCATGGCGCCAAGCTCATGCTCTGTATATGGTGGGACCAGCTAGGTGTGGTTTACTATGAGCTTCTGAAACCGAATGAAAGGATCACAGGCGAGGTCTATCGACGACAATTGATGCGTTGGAGCCGCGCACTGCGAGAAAAACGGCCACAATACTCCGACAGACACGACAAAGTTATTTTGCAACATGACAATGCTCGCCCACATGTTGCACCGCCGGTGAAAACATACTTAGAAACGCTCAAATGGGAAGTCCTACCCCACCCGCCGTATAGTCCAGACGTTGCTCCGTCTGATTACCATCTCTTCAGATCGATGACGCATGGCCTGGCTGACCAGCACTTCCATTCCTACGAGGAAGCCAAAAAATGGGTGGATGACTGGATAGAGGCCAAACCGGTCGAATTTTTTCGCAACGGGATTCGTATGTTGCCAGAAAGATGGGAAAAAGTTGTAGCTAGCGATGGCCAATACTTTCAATAATTCATTTGTAACCATTTTTTCACAATAAAGGCTCAAAATTTGAAAAAAAAAACGGGAAAGACTTATTCACATACCTGATAAATATACAATTTTGTATAAACAACATTATACATTAATTACAATTTTCAATAAAACATTAATATTCAATATAATAGTTACAATTATTGCCTGAGAGTAGTTAGATTCTCCAGTGTCAGTTTCCTCTCCAGCTCGGTTGCATCTTCACAACTCTGCTTGGCATACTTCTCGGTAGTTTTTCCAGCTTCTTCCTCATATCTCTTTTATATTTTAAAATCTATGGTTGATACGTGCCAACAATTTATTAAGATTGGTGAACCCAATGCCACTGTCTAACATATCTGCATTGATAAAAATAAAATGTAAGAAATTAGGAGCAAAACATATTTATATATTTTTTTAATAATTATTTACCTTTCATTTTAACTATTATTGCAATTGAAGATATAAAATTTAGTTAAATTAATTAAAGTAATTAAAATTAATTGGTGAATTATGGAAATGATAGTGACTTACCTATAACAAGCTTATTATTCACATCAAATCAAGTCAGGTGATGAGAATTTTCTGATGTAGCAGTATGTTGCTTTCCAGTGTTGATAATATTTAATAACAAGTACTTACGACAGCGAATTATTAAAATGGAGCCCAGACCTCCTCGTAGTTCTTATTCAATATTTGATAAAAATAAGTACTATTTACAACTTAAATACCACAATTAATCAGCAAGAGTAAGTAATTCGATAATACATCGATCTTCTCCTGGTTTTCTTAGTTCCTTATTGTTTTGCAGTTGATTCTATAACAATTTTTTTAGTTTTATCTGTACATAACCTTGTTTTAGCTGAATGACGACTACTTCTTTGTTGAGCTAATCGTGGAAGATATATTTTTTCTGACACCGGTTTCCCTTTCCAAAAAATCTTTTTTTTCGTTTTATCCATAGTAAGAATAATAAGTTAACAATATATATATATACATATATATATATATATATATATATATATATATTGTGACCGACCTAACGGTTGGTCTGCGGTTGCGAAACCGAGTGTTCGCGCGTGAAGGCGAAAATGCGCGAAGCGCGAGCCCGGAGAGTGCGTGACGTTCGCCCACGAAGGAGGAAGTAGACAGAAGAATCCTTCTTCTTCTCTGAGCTGCCGAGGAAGACTGTTGTATCGAGACGAGATAATACTAAAACTAATAAAACTCTCTCGATCGTGTCATCATCCGCACCCCGACTATCCTGACGCAGCAACTACGTCCACATCGGCGGATCTCCTGCAGCTGGGCTAGATCCACGACCGTCCTCACGATCGTCCTGATTAAGTATTGTTCTTAAGCTCCGAAAACTCATCAAGAGTGAAAGAAGGAAGGAAGGTAGTCAGGAAGACTTGCCGAAAGAGAGAAAGAGAAAGAGAGCGAGAAAGAAGAATCAAGAATAGAGAGGAGGTTCAGCACGAGAGGAAGCCACAGTACGCGAGAAAGCAGCGGCGCCGAGGACTCATCGGCAAGTAGCCTCTCATTTAGATAATATGTGAAGTGCGCGTCCCCGCATGAGCGCGTACCATCGTTGTACGGCCGTACGCGCGAGTGTTCCGTTTGAAACCACTACGCTTCGCGCCCCCCTTTCCCCGTCCTGTCGTGTCCACTTATGTCCGCGGAACCCGCTCTGTGGTGTTTATCGCCGTCGCGCGGAAAACTGTAAGTGCAATTCGCGAGAACGTAGAATGGTATTTGATGTATCGCGTTTAGGCAAAAAATGTTACTAGTGATTTTCCGTACGTTCCATTACGTACAAAAATTCTAAAGTATGTAAGAGTTTCGGTCGGAAGATCCAACGCGAAAATAAAAAGTTGAGATCGTGACGTTTAATGTGCCACGTGGACGGGTCGCGTGTAGCAGACGCGGCCAGCAAGAACGGTATAAGTGACGTACGGATGATATGAATATCCTCCCTATCACCCCCTCGTGTTAAAATCCACTTTCTCCTCGCAAAATATTTAGATGTAAATGTTAAGTAATTTCGAATCAGCCGTGTCCCCGTAAAATAAGTACCGTCATATATTAGTATATGCTTGAGTAATATAATCTCAAATTGTTTATTTACAGGATGATATTTACAAATTTCACTTAGTTGTATTGTACTTTCTTATTGTTATATTTATAAACTTATCTATGAGATAAATATTCATTTTATTTTGATCTATACATAACATTTATTATTTATTTTGCTCTATACATATTTGATTATACCATGCATATTTCTGAAATATCGTATATGTACATGTTTTTTATAAGTAATTTTAAATTCTGAACGGTGTACGACTGCCCTTCTCCCTGTCGTCCAACTCACTAACTTGAAGACGCTAGTGGCAAATACCCCTGTGAAGCCTGTACAAGCAGACTAAGAAGAATCATATCTGGCATTACAAGCTTTATATGCTTGAGCGATAACAGCTGACAACGGCCACGCTATATGTATGTAAGTTATATGCAGATTTTGGCAGACTGAGAAGTTACAGAAGAAAGTTACGAATTTCTTGATTCTGCAAGGTACATATTGTTTAGAACAACTACACCAATGGTGGAAAGCAAATTTGGAAGAATTCGGTGAAAAATAGACATTTTAACTAATAAAACCGGCTAGTGAAAACAGGTCTTCGACGAGCAATATGTATAATGCTTAACAGTCAAGCTCTTTACATGTAACTTATTTTCTTTTGCTCATTGGCAGTCTGAGAGACAGGAGGACCATCGTTACAACAAGGACAGTCGAAAAATGTTGTATTTATTTGTTTTTCTAGGTCATACAGGTGATATAAGTGTCTGTTTGTATATACATTGTGCAAGCTATCCCTGTGCAAGTTAACAATATCCAACATAAGTACCAGCGAGTACACGCCTTTTCAACCTAGTATTCAGTTATATTTATTAAAACCCAGTAAGTCCGGCGTTCCTTAACACGGGTTGTCACCCCTCAGTCCCTGGCATGCATCGCCGCCAGGAGGAGCAGCGCGCACAGGTTGCGCAAGAAGAGGCTACTCTACAGCATTGGAAAGAGCGTATAGAGGAGTTATCTGATCTCCATCTAATGGCAGCGGAAAACTCGCAGGAAGCACAGGCAAAGAAAAGCTCGCTACTATAATGCAAGACGACGCCGATGTTTATTACGCGATTGGCGATCGTGTATGGTGGCGTAATACGGCATATATGAAGTACATCGGCTACTCATAGAAACATATGGTGATGTCAATTTGAGTGAGAGAAGTTATCGGGAGTTGTTCCAAAAATTTAAAAGTGGTGATTTTGACGTGGAGAATAAAACAAGTCGTGAAAGGCCCAAAATGAATGGTGACACAGAATTGGAAACTTTACTGGAGGAAGATCCGTGCCAAACGCAAGAAGAACTTGCACAAGAGTTAGGAGTGACTCAGTAAGCTATTTCACAACGTCTCAAAACCCTGGGTATGGTCCAAAAGTAAGGAAATTAGGTTCCTTATGAACTGAAGCTAAGAGACGTCGAGCATCGCTTATTCGCTTGCGAACACTTGATCAAAAGATAAAATTTCAAAGGATTTATACATCGAATCGTGACGGGAGATGAAAAGTAGGTTCACTACAAGCCAAAGCAGAGGAAGTCATGGGATAAGCCTGGACATGCCTCTACTTCGATGGCCAAGTCAAACATTCATGGCAAGAAGCTAATGTTGTGCATTTGGTGGGGTCAGCTTTGTGTAATCTATTACGAACTAGTCCAACACAATCAAACTGTCACCGAGGATCGTGACCAACAACAGCTGATACAATTGAGCCGAGCCTTGAAGATTAAACGTCCACAATATGCCAAAAGGCACGATAGTCATTTTTCAGCATGACAACGCTCGGCCACATGTTGTAAAAATCGTAAAGGAAAGTTAGAAGCACTGGATTGGAACGTCCTACACCCCACCCGCAATGTTCACCTGACATTGCTCATTCAGACTTCCACTTATTCCGGTCGATGGCTCATGGTCTGTCTGAGCAGCACTTCACTTCTTATGAGGAATTGAAGAAATAGATCGATTCGTGGGAAGGCAGTAAGAAGGAAAAAGAAGGCGAGTAATTTTTTATACGGGATATCCACTTGCTACCCGAAAGATGGTCAAAAGTAGTAGAAAGTGATGGGCCATATTTTGAATGACATTATTTGTACCTTTTTTTATAATAAATTCTTATTTCTTTATAAAAAACGGCGGAAACTTATTTGTATACCCAGTATATATAATAATACCAATTAAATAAAAATACGTTAAAAAAATATTTCTTCGTGCCATCTGCGCCCCGGCTGTTGAAGAATATAATTATATGACGGTCCAATCACTAGTAAAATAAATTAATTGTAGATGTCAATTTTCTCGAAATCATGAAATATATTTTGCAGCTGCCGTCCGCACATCATAAATAACGGGATTATCGCCGTCCTTTATTTCGAGTATGAAAATGATCGTGCGCAAAGGTAGTAGTCTGCTCCGAAAAGGCGTGGTATTCCCCGCCCCTTACCACCAATGGAAGTGAAATACCTACTTTGTGTGCACAGTTTTAGTTTACAATGCAGCGAAGTGAGTTAGTTATATTTCAGCGTCCGTGTCATTCTGATTAGGTCCCGTGTCCTTCCGATACTTGTATTTTATCATTTTTTAGTTTGCGTCAAGTTCGCGCGTTTTCATTTATAGTGTATGTGTTGGTGCGGTGTCTGTGAGCGGTGGAGTATAAGACTCGAACGCGTCTGAGTGTGTGTGCAGCGCAAGCTACGGTAATTGGTGCTCTCGTTATCTTGACGACACTGTGATCAAAGAGTAGCGACCGGTATCCCTGCTGCGCTACTTGGGAGCATACATATGCCTCTGAGTTGTTGCCACCCCCTCTGCCCTCAGATCGGCAAAATCGGTGGCATCGCGGTGTTAGTCCGAGACGTCGAAACTGCGATGCGTGCATGCATTTGCGATACACTTTCTCTCGCTGCTGCTTGAGCAAGCGTCAAGCCGATAAGCTAGAGTTCCGCATCCACTTAATGGCCATTCTCAACATAAGTGTTTTTAAGGGCTACGCGAGCTCCATTGGTAATTGTATCAACTTATAGCGGTTAAAACTTATTTAATGAATTAGTATGTTAATAATTGCGTAAAATAATAAGTGTTTTTTCTATTAGTTACTTATTTATTTAGTATAATTTCAGAGGCTTGTATTTAAATGGCTTTTCCCCCACACACGACTGGGGGTTTTTATGTCGGCTAGATAAAAGCTCGTTTATTATTTAATTAAAGATTGATTAAATTATGTGAATTTTGTCTATTTATTTATTCATCACGCACTTCTCTAATATATAATTTTTCACTCATTCACCTTATTATTTGAAAATATGTTGTATTTGTTCATTTATCGCCTTAGAAATATAATTAATTAGATCGAATTAGTAGAAATTCTTTTCTAATGTCATTTATTATTGTTTATGTAATTTATTAGTATTCGTTATATCCAACATTAGATTCATATTTATTATAGGATTAATGTTAGAATGGAAAGAGCAGGAATATATAAAATAACATATATATTTGTAAAAGGAATTAAATTTTTAACAATACTTTTCTATTAATAATAACTAAAAATGATATGTAAATAATAAAATGAATATACTATAACGATGATGATGACGACAATGTTGATAAAATATTAGAATTAATAATTCTAATTATAAGGTTGATACTTTGAATGATCATTAGCTATAAATAACTTATTATCAATAAATACATTAAAAATCGGAATAAAGGTTAGAAAATGCTAGCTTCAAATTTACAATAATTTATAAATAATGATTGCAAAGAGTAAATTGCATATTTTTGATTTATACGCAGTATAAATCCTATATAAATAATATTTACACATCAATAATAATAATAATAATATAAATCTCCCTGTTCAAATTTTTTAACTTGAAGCAAAATATAAAAATGTAAAAGAACTTTAAAAAATTCATTACTTCCTTTAAAACTGGAGAATGTAAAGTGTGAAGCTAGCTTTAATGAAATACGGGTTTTTGTTTTCATATCATCTGCTGCATCATCAGGCAGTACTATGTACTCGATGTACTGGATGATACTTAGATCAACATTCTAAAGCTGCGACAACGAGAACATTGGAAAATCCAAAAAATTTATTTGTTAAAAAATCTACATCCTAGATATAAAGCCAAAAGGACGAAGATTTTAGTTTTAGAAATTTTTAGATTTTGCAACACAGTTCCTCTGAAAAGCAATATTTACATATTATAAGGCGATGAAAGTGTAAAAAATTAACCTAGAGAAGAAAAAGTTTAATACCAACTGAAATCACATTTTCTTTAGGATACTAATCCCAAAGTTCGACTGTACCATTTAAATGAGCTGGCCTGGTATTAATAATTTAAGCTGATTATTTTGAGTTGATATTCAACTAAAGGAAAATCGGCACCTGCTGGCCATGGATGGAATTGACTGCTAAAGACTTTAACTGCGCACACGCACGACACTACTTTACTACGTGTACAACATGTGGAGTTCACGACGACCTCGGTTTATTACCGCCACCAAATTCTACTATGCAACTTATAATGTATAAGCACTTTATTTATTGATGAAAGTAAAATGATTTTAAACACAAAACATAGCTTATGTCCTTCCAAAGAGAATATAGAATCTATATTTCAAATTTGAGAAGAATCAGTACAGTAGTTTTCTTAGTTATCGTGTACAGACCAAAACACGCTTGTCTTTATAAATATACTAGCATCCCCCGTCTCGGTTTCGCCCGAGATAATAATTTAACTGATTTCTTAAACAATTCAATAATATGTAAGTAAAAAGTACTCTATATATAAAAATCAATATTATTATAAATAATTGATCGTAATTTACCTATTGTCGCTTCTGTATAAAAAGATGTTTCAAAGCAGCATCCACTTCAAAAAGCTGATATTTTGCCGACCATTTTATACAATATATTATATATATATATATATATATATATATATATATATATATATATATATATATATATATAATCGTATATTAACGTACATCGTATTCTAACGTCCCAACATGAATTTCTTCATAGAAGACGTCCCGTGATACCTGGACATCATCTTCTACCGTCCAAACACGAAACTCCCCGTAGAAGTCATCCCGTCATACCTGAATATCATCTTCTACCGTCCGAAAACTAAATTCCCCGTAGAAGTCCTTCCAAAATACATGGAAATCGCATTTTATCACCCGAACATGAAACTTCCCGTAGAAGTTATTCCGACATACCTGAACATCGTTTCCTACCAACTAAACACGATAGTCCCAGCAGAAGTCGCACCGAGAAAGTTAGACATCGCTTGCTGACGACTAAACACAATACTCCCCGTAAAAGTCGTTCGGAAACACCTGGATTGAACGTCATTTTCTATTCAACTGAATACAATATTCCTCGTAGAAATCAACCAGAGACACCTGAACTTCGTATTCTATTATCCAAACACACAACTGGCTATAAAAATCGTCTTGAGGCAACGGGATATCGTACTCAATCACCCGTAAACGCCAATACAATATTTCTCAGTAGACATCATCTTTAAAATACACACACGCGCGCGCGCGCACGCACGCACCGTATGTTTTCCTTTTTTTTCAATTAAATACCGTGAATATTTTAGTAGTGGTGCCAACTAAAATGAAGCAAAATGTTGGTATGCGAATATTTAAACCGATGCTGCATATTGCCTTTTTATACAGAAGTGACGATGTATTTTAAATATACATAGTTTCGAAGTTGTTGTTAAAGAACACTATTTTTCCATCATTTTTTTTGTTAAAACTAAAAAAACAAAGTCTATTATCATAATTATGAAGTTAAATATAATGTATAAAAATAAAAATATAATTTGTCGTCACAAATTCTGTTTAATATAATTTGGCATAAACAACCATTTTATAAGAGAAGACATAGAAAGAAAGAGAGAGAGAGAGAAAGAGAGAGATTTTCCCAAGACAAAATAAAATTTACAAAAATCAAGATATTCATAAGGTGTGAGAGCAGTGTCAGATTAACCTGTGGAACAAAAATGGTAATATCGACTAACGTGACAGCTTCTTTAGAATACAAATCCCAAAGTTGAATATGGTCATTCAACTGAGCTGGCCTGGTATTAATACTTTAAGCCGACTACATTAAGTTGATGTTCGTGATTCAAGACGCCACCTAGTGGCCGCTGGTGAAACTAACCACTAAAACTGTTAACTTAATTTATTGTTAAAAGTAAAATAATTTTCAATAATAAACATAACCTATGTTCTTCCGAAGAGAATATAGAATCTATATGTCAAATTTCAGAGAAATCAGTTCAGTAGTTTTTTTCTTTATGGTGAACAAACAAAAACACGCTTTGTCTTCATAAATTAGTATGATATGATATGATATATATATATATATATATATATATATATATATATATATATATATATATATTTGCATACGGCTTCTGCTGGGAATTTCGTGATAGAACGATAGAATGATATGATATGATATGATATGATATGACGTGATATTATATATATATATATATATATATATATATATATATATATATATATATATATATATATATTTACATTAATTACGGGCACGATTACGGAGTCGACATGGAATTTGGATTACTATTCCCACCAAATTACAACAACACCACTTATAACGTATGCACCCATAATTTTATTGATTAAAGTAAGATTACTTTCAATATAAAACAAAGCCTGTGTTACTCCGAATATAATTTATAATATATACTAGTATTTCGAATTACAGAGCAATCGGTTTAGTAATTTTTTTATTTAACGTGTACAAACCAAAACATGCTTTGTCTTTATCATTTATGCAATTAATTTATTAAATATTAATAATAACGAATTCATTAATTAAATAAATTAATCCACCTAGATTATATTTATCATTGATTGTACACGCAAAATTCTACATCCGATAAAATTTATTACAAATTCAACATATGATATTTCTGCTTTAAGTAAATTATAACAGTTATTATAAGGAAAATAACATTTAGTTACAATAATCTTATAATAAATGCCTTACAAAAGAATATTTATTTTCTTCATAAGATTCTCAATGGCTTTTCTTTTTCCTATAACCCAGAAGAAATTCAAGATGGATTCGAAAGTTAAACTCTTACTTTTAAAGAAAGATAAAGAAACAGTGCAAAATTAATGAAATCTGCCGTGTAACTTCAAATTATAAATCGTAACAGAGTATTGAAAGACACTAATTAAGGTAAAAATGTACGTATTATGATAATGACACCAGTACGATAATAGCGACAATTAATCGAGAAACAAAAAATAGTATAAAAATCAATGTTTATATATTAGCGGACATGAATCACGTTAAAAACAATTTAACGAAAAGTTTAAAGAAATGAAAAAGAAAAACTTAAAATAATACATGTTAACAACATGTTTTTCATATACTCTTGCGTAATTTAAGAAAATATTTCCCAATTAGTAACTACTTTTAGCGGAGTCCGTGATCACTTACACAATTTATACGAAAATGTAGTAATTGGTCTACGACAAAAACAGGTCTTTCTTCTTCAAAATTTATAATCGCAGATAAATAACTGTATCTGAATTTTTCCACGTATCGTCTTGATTTAAAAAAATTAAATTTTGTTTTGTATTTTAAAGTGCTGTTTACGAATCTGATACTCTTACAAAACCGCAAATTTTATTACTATAGATCAAGAAGGCCATAAAAATAACTGTTTATCGCATTTATCACGAAAAATTTTTTACAAAATCTAAAAAAATATTTTCCAAACGAAGACTGTAAGTTATATTAAACCACATGTTTTTACTACTATGCCTTTTATATCTAAAAGCTATATTTATCAACAATAATCGATACCTGAGGGCATTTAGTAAAAAGAATATATGTATTTATAGTATTTTGATATCGTCCATTAAATTATAATTACTCAAAATAGCTATAATTTGAATTATCACAGTGAAAGTCATAATATATCTTAAAATAAATCGGTAACATTATATCTCGGTTAAAGCCGAGACGGCGATACTATATATATTATATTCGATAAAGAGCATTAAATAATATTTGTCTTTCTTTTAGGCAAATATCCCAAATTTGTATTACATGCAGTACATGTGTTAAAAAATCTCGTGTAAAATACGGATTCAAAAGTATGTGGTGAGCAGGACGTACTGTTAGAATTTGTTATATCATATAATTTTGAGAAATGAGGATTTGCATCGATTTTTTATGGCTTACATAGTCAATGTATATTCAAAATTACAAATATATTGTTTTTAATTGAATAATCTAGTTTTTTATCATTAAACATATGTAGTTTTTATTACATTACATTCACGTAAATTTCTGAGTTTATACGTAATAATTCTATATTCACAAAGATTTGTTATTTATAAAAATTTTACTATTTGATATTATCAAATTCTGACGCACAAATATCTACAATTATGTTAAATAATTTCGAGAAGGAATTAATAAAGCTTAATTAAAAACAAAATATCTACAATTAAATTTATTAAGTAATGTGTCTCAATCAACAGATTTCAATGTAAAATTAATTGATGTACTGTTATTTCTACGAAAATTCAATGATACAGAGACGGTAGAAGTGATTTTTTAAATTTAAATACCAAACTAAAAAAAGAAATCAGCATAACGTGAATGGTTTTTATGGGTTAAAACTGGGTAAAAATGCTGAATTTCATTAGTGTCTCTTTGGGCGCGATTTGTCAAAATTGCAAATATTCGAACGAAGACAAGAATCATTAAATAATATATAAACAAAATGATGAAAAAATAAATTTGAGTGGATTGAAATTTACAATTATTAATAAATAGTGAAATGAATACAGTAAATAATAAAAAATGTTCGTTAACGAAATTAAGGGACAAATAGTATGATTTTTCTAAAAATGTTAATAAAGGTAGAATAAAAAGACGAATAATAAATATGAAAAAAGAGTAGGCACTTGATATAAAAATAAGCATACGACAAACAAAATATAAGTATTTAAATATTACATAAGTAAGCTAAAAAAACGGTTACTCACACTTCATAAAAATATATTAACCATTAATAAATAAATGGTATTTATTGGGGACTAAAAGAATTATCTTGAGTGTCGATATTTTTAGGTGAACGTTCGTCTCGTATTGATCTTCATAATTCATCATTATTAAAAAAAAAACTAGTATGAATTGTATTGTAATACTTTTAGAAAAATCCTCTAGGTATGCCATTTATCGCGGATGTACAAAATGATGTGAAAATGCACTCGGCTATATTGTAAATGATCTCATTATTCTTTTAGCGTAATTTTTTTTAAACTATTTTTTTATTAATGTTTTTAGAATTTGAGATATCTATAACCTAAATTATACATGCTGTTATATATTACTTTAAATTTTTAATTAAGTTATTATTATTATATAAGTTGTGACGTTGTGGTCTTTGCCCTGGCCACCGCCACAGAATACTTGGAGCCGTAGTAAGCTCGAAACGTTGGACTAGGTCTTCAATTAGGTAAGGATGTTGGGGACAGTCAGATTGCAGTTTACTAACAAAATTTTTTTCAGCTAATATTTTATTTTTAGACTAGTCTACGGGGTGACTGTATACAAGTACAATCTGACTGTCATTATAATTTTTAATTTTAATTTTAATTTTTATTATTTTTGTGTATTGATGTATTAGTGTTAATATAAATATATATGTATATTTTCCTATTATTTTCGATTCATTTAATTGGACGGTAAGACTAATGAAAATATTTATTAATTTGCTTAACTATTTTAGTTTAGTTTTTTTCGGAGATAATTATATATATATATATATATATATATATATATATTTATTTATTTATTTATTAGTAATTTCTTTGAAAGTAAATGTATATTTTAGGTAGCAACTTGCTTGATATTACTATACCACGTAGTCATTCGTCGATAATACCTGGTATATGCCTTAATTCCATTGTTAACCGACAGATGGCGATACAACTTTTCAAGCTCTCATTATCTGACTTATCGCCTTGCATGCATAAGTACAGGTATTGATCGAAATTAAAATCGTCGTTCAGCAATTTTTATTCTTGCAGTGATCTCGATTTCGTATTAGATTACATACTTAATTCTATGTAGCTCTTGAATCCTTAAAAATTGTGATTTAATTTTAAACTGATATTAAACAGATAGTTTTTTGAACAATTAAATTAATGAATTAAATTTAAATATTAAAAAACCATAATAGAGTCTCTGTCAAAAGTTTCTCAGTTATTATACAATATAATATATAAAAATGTTCTGAGTTTGTAACGTTCCTGTCCCCCTCGGGATAGCCTACGCGGTATTTTCCCAGGATAGTTTGAGAGGGGAGGAAGTTTTTCAGGATCGGACGGCGTTTTCAGGAAAATAATTTTACTAGAACACAGTATATTTTTTATAACAGTAAAATATTAATTTATTTGTCAAAATGAGTCAGCTCCCCTATTTACAGGATTCTGTAACAAATAAATATAAACATAAAAATAATTAATAACGGTAATCTACAGCTAGATCTATATATTTATTTAAACTAATTTAGCGCTATTTTCCGCAATGTCTCTAATATCCGGCGCTAATCAACACACGAATACCCGGTGTTATTTTCCACGCGGGGAACTAATGAAACGAGACAGGTTGATTTTAAATGGGATAAAAATAAGGAAAACTTAACTCCGCTGGTCTTTTGAGGAGCGCCTCGCAACCAGGATCAAGAGCTAAGGGGAGGGTTTCTAGTCGGGATAAGTAAACTGCTGGTCTTTTGAGGAGCGCCTTGCAACCAGGATCACGTTTACTTAAGAAAGGTAAAATTATTAACCGTCTGTCTTTTGAGCAGCGCCTCGCAACAGAGATAAAGTTAATAATTTCGGAGAGGATCTTAAAGTCAGGATTAATTCGAGCTCTGGAAAAGTTCTAGCTCCGGGGGAGTTCGTGTGAAACAACTTCGGGGCAGTTGGTTCACCGGGCGAACTGTCGATTTTGCCTTTTGCAGGCCCTTTTATAACAAAATAATCGGATAATTCCGTCGCCGCTCGTTTAATTTCGGACAAGGCGCCGAATTATAATAATTATATTGATAATAATAATAATTACAATAATAATAATAACAATCAATAATAATTATAATAATTATTGCTTTACATTTTGTTATTATTTGCAGCCGGTGTGCTGCGCACAGTAATAGTATACATGTATACAAGTTTAAACATTTATATACATATATTTCTATATTATGCGTACATTAAGTCATTTGAATTAATTCATTTAATGAAATACAGCATGTGCATTCGTTTTCGGACACTCGTTGTATATACTGGGATTCGCGCGTTCGCTACATTCGTTGCGGCTCAGGCTGTTTAGTGAGAGCGTACAGTAGTGTGCGTGCGGCACGTATTAGAGGGGATGGCGGCCGCCGGTCCAATACATTGAACGCGCTCTCTCTCGCTGCGCGCAGTGTATCCCCTCTACGGCATACTCTGTACTTAACTTAGTAGTAGAGAGAGAGACTAGATATCGCGTTCTCTCTCTACTTGTTCGAGTTTCGGCAGTTGCGACGACTACCTTCTCTAGTAGTCGTCGCGACCTTTGCCCGGTTTTCGGTATTTATTCTGTGTATACGCGAGTTTTAATTTTATAATTGTAGAAATAATATATTTAATATATTACTTCTAGTGATGTTCAATATTTTTTCTTGTGGCGTTTATACATCTAAGTCCGTGTATGTATGTAAAGTACATCCACCAAATTAGATGTAACACCATCTTAAGCATTTTAATTTTAATGCGTGTGCGCGGTATATTTCGTGTAGTAAATTCGCATCTCCCTCCTTTTTCGGGAGCGCGGCGCGTGTGTATAGTGTAATAAAGGAATTGGTGCAAATAAAAATAAAAAAAAAAATTGTGTGTATAAAAAGAATAAAATGTGTATTACAAAAAAGGTGTGTGTGTTTTAAATATAATAGTGTGTATATGTACATACATATTTTCTTTTCGGAGCATGTGATGCATCGCACATGCCCCGTTTTTGCGTTCATCCGCATGTGGAACCGCCGGTTCCCGATTCGCTGGCGATGCCGCACGGCTCCCAGACGGAAGAACAGCGTAGCATCCTCGTCGTAGACAAACGCACGCCAGGGGCGCGCGTAGTCCGTCGGGGTCGAACCGTGCGATTTATATTCAGGTGCCGGAATCGACGGCATCCCCAGCGGAGCGGTGTTGTCCGCAGGAAGCAGTGGTGGTGCCGGTCGAGTTGACCCGGGTATTCGGGCATTTTTTGGCAGCGCGGGCTGCTCGCCGTTGGCTGGAGGCACGTCCGCCTCGCTGACCCGTTGTGTCGTTGGGACAGCTGCAGGTTTCGGCACGACCTCTGTTATTACGGGCAATCGTCGGCCTTCCACCTGCAGACGAGGCGGTCGTGCTGGAGGTACGATCAAGCGCGGACGTACCGGTATCCGCAGCGTGTTATTCAATTCCTGCTCGGCGACGAGCGGGTCGCGCTGCGCTCGGGTAAGTAATTTCTTATACATAATATTACGACGTGTTCGCTAGGAATTATTAACGAAAACTGGATAAAATTTTTAATTTAAATTTAAATTTAAATTTAGAATTATTATTTAATTTTAAATTTGAATTTAACCTTTCGCGGGTTAAATTTTTATTTTTCTTAAGAGGGCATCAACCCTTGTTCGCTCTTAATATATAAATATTTGGTCGGTTTTACAATGTCATTATCGCAAATATAAATGATTAAATTTCTTTCGGTAAAATAAAATATAATATTAATAAAATAAAAAAAAAAATTTATTGAAACAAAAATACAAAATTTTTTTTTTTTTTTTTTTAATCAAATTTAATCCTTTATATTAAATACCCCACACCTAGCACCAAATCATTTTTAAACATTAAAATTTAAACTTAAATGATATAATCTATAAATTTAATAAAATATTTATATATTTCTTTCCTTACAGTTTTACTCGCTGTCGATGCTAGGATTTTCGGAGTCGGTGGCGGTGTAGATTCCTTCGTCTTCCAATCTAGCGGCGACTCTTCTGGCTGCTCTACGATGCAGTCGCCTGTTTTCTCGGCGACGTTCCTGGGCTGCTGGACTTCTTTGGTTCCACAGGATGCGAAATCCGATTTTGTTAATTTCTGCCATACCAAAAATGATGTCCACGGGCTGGTCTGGGATTATGGCGAAATTACTAATCCTTGTTTTTT
Organism: Sycobia sp. Sy_11; assembly: GCA_018907035.1. Taxonomy (NCBI): domain Eukaryota; kingdom Metazoa; phylum Arthropoda; class Insecta; order Hymenoptera; family Epichrysomallidae; genus Sycobia; species Sycobia sp. Sy_11. The sequence continues at coordinate 5,353,117 of JACCIC010000004.1, forward strand.
CCTTACAGGTGTACTCCACCTCAAGCGTGTATGTGGACACAACGTTGACGGGATCAACGGTGTATAACGGGTCCCGGTTAAGATGGAGAACGGCTTCCCCGTATACACGCTGAGCACCACGTCGCTCAAGTATTCTGCCGATTTCTGCTGAAGCCGTGGTCATCAGTGTCCCAGTATTAATGAGTGCATGGAATGGTAGTCCATAGCACTTGATGGGAACACTGAGTTCCAGGAATTGACGGCAGAGCTCATGTTCGACAGGGTGCTGCATGTTGACTGAACTTTTGGGCCTCTGGTCGGCTCTTATATAGGGTATTCATGGTGGTATCTTATCTAGATTGTTATATCTTTTACGTAGATCCTTAATGTGAATATGTTTAATAATTTGACCTTTATTATCTGTCAGGTCGTATATAACTGGCGATACCTTCCTGAAAATAGTATATGGACCCAGATATTTTGGAGCTAACTTTGCGTTAAACGCGTCTATTTTATTTGATAATTCGTGTGATCGTTTATAGACATAATTGGGCATCCGAAACGTAGGATGACTTGCTGTTTAACTGCCAGCGTTATAGCTTCGGCAGTCGCTTTTCGTAAGGGTTTTAATTCTACCCACTTTGTTAATTTATCCTGCATGGCTAACAGCCAGGTGTTCAATTTTGTTGATCTTGGGAGTGGTCCTATAAGATCAACGGCCACGATATCCCAAGGCTGTTCGACTAACGTCGCATGCAATTTTCCAGCCGGTGATTGTTGTTGAGATTTGGTGATAATTGATTTGGTGAGAATTGGTGATAATTCTCGCAATTTCTTACATAATTTGTTGTCATCCAGAGCATTCCAGGCCAGTAATAGCTTTTGGATATCTTAAAAAGAGTTTTCGAGATTCCTAGATGACCAGCAGTAGGATCGTTATGTACTTCGTTTAGTACTCTATGTTGTTCGGATATCGATACACAGATCTTCCATTGCAAATTCTCACTCGTATCATTAAAGTCTAATGTGTGTAGAATATGCTTATATAATCTTCCATTGATGATACAAAAATCGGAGTAGTTTTCAGGATCACTCTCCACATTTTTGTATATTTTTTCGTACCAATCTGCGATTTTAATTGTAGTTGCTCCGACGGCTAACGGCTGTCGAGATAGAGTATCGGCTAATAAATTATCTTTACCAAGACGATATTTAATTTCGAAATCGTACTGGCTTAATTCAAGTGCCCAGCGGGCTAAACGACCGGAAGGATTCTCTATGTTGTTAAGCCATTTTAGCGATTGATGGTCGGTGAGTACAATAAAGTGATATCCTTCGAGATAATCTCGAAATTTCCACACACCCCATTTAATTGCTAAACATTCTAGCTCAGTGGCGGAATAGTTTTTTTCGGCTGGGGAGAGTATTCGACTTGCAAAGTCGATGACTCGTTCATTGTTCTCATACGCTTGAGTAAGCGCAGCTCCCAATCCTTCTTTACTGGCATCCGTTTTCAGGATAAACGGGCGGCTCCAGTCTGGACAGGAAAGGATGGGTGCGTTTGTGAGAAGCTGCTTGATTTTGTCAAACGCATCTTGCTCGTTTTCTCCCCAGGTCCTCTTAGCTTTTTTTCTAGTAAGTCGATGTAGTGGTGCGTCAACATTCAAGATATCTTTAAGGAATCGTCTGTACCACGATGTTAGACCCATAAATCGCTGAATTTCTTTCATGTTTTTAGGTGGTGCTAAATTCAGTACAGCAGCCACCTTTTCCGGATCGGTTTGTAGACCGTTTTTGTCTACAATATGTCGTAAATATTTTAGACTTGAGCGGGTGAAATGGCATTTATCTGGATTGGGTTTTAATTTCGCTATTCTTAAACGGTTGAAAACTTCTTTTAATTTTTGTAGATGCTCCTCAAACGTAGACGAGACTACTACGATGTCGTCTAGATATGCAAATGCATACGGAGCCATTTCCGGAGTTATCACTCTGTCTAAGAGTCGTTGGAAGGTAGCCGGTGCTGAATGTAGGCCAAACGGTATTACGTTAAATTCATATAGTCCTTTTCCGGCGAAGGTAAAGGCAGTGACTTTCTGGTGTTAGAGCTACTTGCCAAAATCCATTTTTTAAATCTAATGTGGATAGATATCGGGCTCCTCGTAGCTTGTCTAGTGTAGCATTAATTTGTGTCAGAGGATAAGCGTCTTTCTTTGTAACCTTATTTACCTTTCTGAAGTCCACACAGAATCGTGCTTTTCCGTCCTTCTTTTTTACAATAACGACTGGTGATCTCCACGGACTGCTTGACGGTTGAATTACGTTTTCGCTTAGCATTTTATCAACCTCCTGATTGATAATTTCTTGCATGGCCGGATTTCTTGGCCGATATTTCTCTTTGATTGGTGTTTTTTCTTCCACGACGATTTCGTGTTGCAGGAGCGGAGTAGGACCTTTGATAAAGTTAAATTTATCCATCTCTGTTTTTAAAAACTTTTCTAATCGCTGACGTTCGGTTGGATTTAAATTCTGTAGTCCGTACGGTGTTCCAATTGTACATACTTGATGTATTTGATCGTTTGATGATTTGTTTATCTCACGGTTGTTTAATATTATATGGATTTCAAGTTTTTTAAGAGTATCCATACCTAAGAGCATAGGATGGCTCAATCCATTCATTACTAGAAATTTTTGTTGGAATCTCTTTCCTTGTACATATATTGGTCCATAAATATTTCTTCCAAGGCTTATTTCTAAGCCATTTGCGAAGACTGCAATTCGATTACTTGGCTCAGTATGCCATCTGAATTTCATACAAACTTCACTCAGTTGTTCACTCACATAGGAACTTTCCGATCCCGTATCCAAAAGGGCTGACACTTCATAATCGCCGATCATTACTCTTAGAAAATGTCTGTTGTCGGTTTCTATTTCTAATTGTTGTTGTTGGGCCGAGCTAGGTTCGGTGTGGGCTCGGCCCTCCTGGCGTTTCCCGACGGGTGGCACTTGCAATCACGGGTATACACATTATCACGACCATCATATGAACAAAAGATTTTTTGCTGGTTTGTGCACTTAAAACAATCGTGGCCCGTTTGTTTGCATTTCCAGCAACACTTAGTTCGGTCGTACACTGAAGCAATTTTATTGTTAAAATTATGTACTCGGATCTCCGGTTTTCTTGTTTTATATTCTGGCGTGGAAGTGTGAATTTTCGTAATTTTCTGTTTCTCACACTGTTTTTTGGTTTCCAGATACTCTTCTACGTGTTGAACGATATCTGACGTTGTTCTGACGTCATCACGACGAATATGTAGTCTATATTCGGCGAGCATATTGTAGTACATCGTTTCGGTTTTTTGTTCTTCCGTAAAACCTCCTCGACGTCTCATTAGTGTAATTAATGAGTTATCGAACGCACGGATGTCTTCATTAGATTCCTGTACACGGTTATGAATCTGTCGATCTAGATTTCGACGTTCGCTAGGTGATAAATAAAACTTTCTTAATCCTTCTTCTAATTCCGAAAACGTTTTAAAATTTGAGGCATAACTCCTATGCCACAATTGTGCATCACCTCGACATACTTCCGGGAATCCATTCAAAATTTGCTGTTTGGATAAATTATATGCTTTTTTTAACTCATGGATCCTTTCGAGGAAAGAGTGTAGGTTTTTGCTATCAAAGTGACAATTCCACTTTCTCATTTGGTCCATCACTTTGGCGTTTTCTTGTGCAGCCGACGGTTGCAGTACGTATACAGTAGCAGGCGGAGTACTAAAAGGTGTGTTCGCAGCTGGATGTGCCACGACTGGACTGGACGTTGATGCTGTTGCTTGTTGATTTAAGAGTTGCATACGTAATTGACGAAATTCTTCCTCAATTTCTTCAAGATCTTGACTTCGATTTACATCTTCGTCGAAGTCTTTTTCATCTTCTGGTTTGTCGAAAAAGAGCTCCGGGTGAGCCCGCACATATGAAATTAAATTTTGTCGCAAATACGCTTTTGTACCTTCTATAGGTAAATTATTTTTAGCGAGTTCTCGTTCGATCTGCTCTTTCGTCAGTTTATAGATCCAGCTTACACGCGGTTTTGCCATTTTAGCAAGATTTTAATTTTATACAAAAAAAAAATATACTGTGTAATATTTTAAATTTTTAATTTTTCTGGAACGGAGAAAATAATTTCTTTTTATTTTATTTATAAGAAAACTATTATTTCAGTTTTCTATTTTCAAAACGAACGATTTTAAATAAATTTCAATTTGTGTTACTTCGTGCTTTGGCCCAACCCGCCTTAGCACCTAGTCGCTCAGCCCGCCACTAGGCTCTTTTCACACAAATCGAAAAAATACGGTTTTTTATAAACCATTAAAAAATTTCCGCTTAAAGAACTTATTCTGTAATTCCAGAAATAATAAACTTTATTCAAATGTAAATTTTTCGGATTTATAATACTAGTCCCTGTTCGGGCGCCATGTAACTTTCCTGTTCCCCTCGGGATAGCCTACACGGTATTTTCCCAGGGTAGAATTATTGAAACGAATTATTGAATATAAAATTGTTGAAACGAAATCATTCCTCTATCTACAGGATTCTGTAACAAATAAATAAACACAAAATAATTAATACGAAAGTAAAAACTAGATCTATATGTATATATATATAATTCCTAAACTAATTTCGCGTTATTTTCCGCGATGTCTCTAATATCCAGCGCTATTTACCGCACGGATACCCGCTGTTATTTTCCACGCGGGGAACTAACGAAATGAGACAGGTTGATTCTAAAAATAGGATAGAACAAGGTAAACTTAACTCCGCTGGTCTTTTGAGGAGCGCCTCGCAACCAGGATCAAGAGCTAAGGGGAGGATTACTAGTCGGGATAAGTAAACTGCTGGTCTTTTGAGGAGCGCCTCGCAACCAGGATCACGTTTACTTAGGAGAGGTAAAATTATTAACCGTCTGTCTTTTGAGGAGCGCCTCGCAACAGAGATCAAGTTAATAATTTCGGAGAGGATTTTCAAGAAGGAGTTTATTGAGCTGTGGTTAAATTATAGCTCCGGGGAGAGTTCTTGTGAAACAACTTCGGGGCATTTGGTTCACCGGACGAACTGTCGATTTTGCCTTTTGCAGGCCCTTATATAACAAAATAATCGGATAATTCCGTCGCCGCTCGTTTAATTTCGGACGAGGCGCCGAATTATAATAATTATATTGATAATAATAATAATTATAATAATAATAATAACAAACAATAATAATTATAATAATTATTGTTTTACATTTTGTTATTATTTGCAGCCGGTGTGCTGCGCACAGTAATAGTATTATACATGTATACAAGTTTATATATACATATATATATATATATATATATATATATATATATACATATTTCTATATTGTGCGTACATTAAGTAATTTGAATTAATTAATTTAATTAAATACAGCGGGTGCATTCGTTTTCGGATACCCGTTGTTCTTCCTGAATGCGGCGTAGCGATGTACTGCTGGAAGAACGCCGGATATATGTATGGCCATATGCCTGGTAGATTTTGCCACGGGTTTACAGCTGTTGAAGGATTATCGCTGTTTCCTCCTATCTCCGTGCTATGCACTGGTGGTGATGGCCATGTATACACTGTATTATTCGTATGGCATTGTTCAGTTTTGCCGTCTTTTGTCTTTTGTTGTTGTTTGGTATTTGCCACCGTTTCAGGGTTGTCGCGATTTTGTTCAAGCCCTGTTGAGCTTCATACTTCTGAAATCTCTGTGAGATCGGGCTGGTCAATTTCATGGATATCATCTTTATCGGTATTCCAGTCGGCGGATTCTGGTCCATAAAGGCGCCGTAATTCAAAACGGATTAGCCGGTCCTTCATAACTGTGGGATTCTCGTCTATTTGTAGGTTTCGTTGTCTTATTTCGCTGGCCAAAGCGTCTTTCTGCATTGCTGTAAAAAGGCTTTTTAGCCTGCTTTTCTCGTTTTTTATCATCGTTTTAGATGTTTGTGGTTGATCCATTTTCGCTAATTGGTGTTATTTATAATGTTATTATTTGGCACGGTTACGTTGCAGAAGAGAGAGAGAAGAAAAAAAATTTTTTTAATTTTGTTACGCGAGGTTTATAAGCACTATTTGTATTTAAATACAAAGAATTTAGTAAAAATTTATTTAGTTGTTGGTAAGGAATTTTAAAATCAACGTTTATTTTTATTAGTCTAAAATTATGTCAGTTAGTGTATCCTTGTTTGCGCTATCAGAGAGAAAAGAAGAGAAGAGAAAAAAACTTGTAGAAAAAGTTAATATTGTTGAGTCCTTAATTATTTATATCATAAAAATTAGAAGAAATTTTTCTTTCTATTTCAGAGACTCTTTTCTCAAGACAATTTTTATTTATTGTTATTTTGTTAATTAATTTAATTTATTAATGTAATTTATATCTGAAAGAAAAATTCTAGATTTGGAGAAGAAAAAAAAATGGTTTATTGTTATAGCTAATCTGAATTATTAATTATTATTATTATTTAATTATTTATTTAAACTTGTATATTTAATGTCTTTCTGAAATTTTGTACTACTGTATTTCATTTTCTTCTGTTTTCTATTTTCAAAAATATGCCTGTGTACTCAAATGATGTTTTTTATTATTATTGTTATTGTTGTTTATTATTTATAGATTTATATAATTTTATATTTTTTTATATTCTCTCCTGTTATTTGATGCTCATGTACAAGCTAATGTGTGTCAAAGTATCCTGTAAATAAATAGTAAGCTGGTTGAGCGAGCTTCATCGATCAGTGGTTTACTTCACCAATGTTTACTACTAAAAATTATTAATTCTTAATAATTCTTCTTAAAACAAATTTCCACCATTGTGGTGGTGCTATACAACTTGTGAAATTTTGCAGAACTGAAAAATTCCACCTCTTTCCACCAGTTTTGATACTTTCAAAATTTTCTATGTCACTACTGTACTATATTGCCCATATAGGCTATGTTGGCTTTTATACTTGAAAAGAAATAACTATTGGAACCTGAAATGTAAATATTACTTATTGTGTTAATTATTGTTGATAATGCTTATTATTTAATGGTGGTGGCTGAGAATATGCTATTTTATTGGTCGTTGCAAGAATGTTTTATAAATTGTATATGTTAAGTGGTCTCATCACTTATTAAAGTTAATATTAATAATATTGTTAATTAAAAGAAATTAACTTGGCACATCTATCTTCTTTCTGCTGTTACTTGTATTTTAGTAGGATATTCTCTACTACAGTGTTCGTTGAAGCAGTCCCATGTTCTACTTGTCCTCGTTGAAAAAATTTTTAATAAGTTTTTTATACTAAAATTTTTGTTTTTTCTCACAATTTGCTGAAATTGATTTCCATGTTTGTACTAATGATTACAAACTTGATGATCTTTGTAGGTTTGGGAAAGTCCACTCCCTTCCTATACTTTTGTCATTTTGAAGTAACAATGTTATATGGCATGTATGGAACATACGTACAGGTTATGGCTCTCTACTACTGTGTGTTCTGACACATCAGTTTACCTCTCCTATTCAGTATTACTTTTCCTTTTTATAAGAGGTATTTGTCGTACAGGAAGGAAAATGTATTTGTAGGTGTTACTATTAATGTTAACTCTTTCTTTTTTTTTTTAGAGAAAGTAAACTTTATCATTTAGTGCAAATTTTCCTACTATTTGCACAAACTGTCTGAGTTATACTCTCTTATCATATTATATATTATTCTAAAAAAAAATCTTTTAATTAGAAGCAATTTCTGTCTTGACAGCTTCTTCTTCTTCAGCAATAAGGGGACTTTACATCATTTTTCTGGTAATATATATTGGGGGACATGGTACTAAAGGAGTGTATTTAAGTAATAAAAAAGAATGAATGAGAAACAATAAATATTTAAAATACTTTACTGGGACATGAGAGACACAAACGGCAGGGACAGTAACGAGGGCTTATATTTAATTTACAATTTCATGTAATTATCCTAGTAATGCTTTTAATATTTCTATTTGTATTGTGTATGTATTATGTGTATTCTATTAAAGTTATATATATGCAAATAGTGGTAAATAAAAGTGTAACAAAAATATTTGACGTATAACTGTATAATAGAAATGTTGAAATATGAGAGTATGGTAAAAAAATTGTAATATAAAAATATGGCAGAAATATTGCAATACAAAAATATGGTAAAAATATTAAGATATAAGAGCATGAAATATAAAATAAACGTGTCACAGAAATATTAGAATATAAAAGTATTGAAGCATAAGCTCTATTAACAGAAATATTGAAATATATATGAATGTATGGTAAAGATATTGAAATATAAAAGAATGATAAATATATTGAGATGTAAATGTATGAAATATAAGCGCATCACAGAAGTATTATAATATGAAAATAGAAATACTGAAGTATAATCTGTATTACTAGAAATATTGAGATATAAATTGTATTAATATTTTAATATATATATTGTGATGTGTGCTCGTTCATCTATATATATATATATATATATATATTGCTTGTTTCGAATATCAGAGGACACATTCCAAGTTGTGCACAAAGTAAACAAAAAGGGTCATGTAAACTAAATGGGTTTACTAAGGGGTATTGTCGACAAACTGAATTCTCTGAAGTAATAATTTAAAATGTTGAATTTATTGTGTACGTTGATTTGACTATGTACTTGTTAGCAACTAAGAATTTAAGATATTCACTTGGATTTAAGATTTTTACTTACAAAAGTTATTGAGTCAATTACCTTTCACTAGTAGCACAGAAAGAAATGTTAATGCACTGTATTGCTTGTACAACACATGAGCACTAGTCATATGTTGTACTTTTGCACTGTATATATTTTTTTCTATATATTTCAATATTAATACTTCTGTGATATCTTCATAATCAATTACTATTATTTATTACCACATTCACATACACACATACTGGGGGGGGGGGAGGAATATTTGAGACGCGAGAGGCAGTGAGGAAAAAAAAACTTTTATTTCATTTTCAGCTGTCAGCTAAAATCGCTGCGCATTCTTCTGCGCACAAATAAAATGGCCGCTACTGCCTCTTTTATTCTACCACGATATCAACGCAAGTACGAAGCTCTGTCCGACTCTATTATTTTACACTGAGATTTTTAAAATTGAAAAATACTTTATATTACCGCGCTCTTTTTATTTATTTATTTTTTTTTGTAGGGAGAATCTATTTCATTCTAAGCGGTATATGCGGGGGACAGCGAGAAAGAATTATCTTCACTTTCGCGTGTAATCACGGCGTCGCGGGCCCCACGTTGTTGGGCGCCATTTGTAACTTGTATTTTTTATATGCTTACCTGGTTACTCAGATCGGACAGACACCCGATTCTCGTTCTGTCGCTGTTGGTCGTGGTGGCTGAAATTACGGAGATGAAAAGGGGGCTACGAAAGAGAATGAAACACAATGCATATGCTGGAGTATTATACAAACTTTATTTCGAGACACTTACATATATCGAACATTACAATTATATTTACAGTCGATAACCTACCACGAGCGGGTTCCGCGACGTCTGTACACATTAATAATATAATAATGACCGCGGCTGTCTAACACCTATCGCGCCCGCGAGGGACGTGGGAAGAGGGATGAGGAAAGATTACACGATGTTCGCCGCGAGAGGCTTTACTTAAACGGCGACGGCGATGGCGGGCGCAAACATACCAAGTATCATACTACATGACTCTACTTGCCCTTAAGCTGACGCAGCTGCTGTCACTGCGTCCTCTTGCCGTTGGAGCGCACGGGTTGCGTGGCGTCGTCTCACTCAGGCAGCGGTGGCTCGCGCCGGTTGCGCGGCGTCCTCTAGCGGTGGCAGCGGTGACTCGCGCGGGTTGCGCGGCGTCCTCTTGCTATGGTGCGTGCTGCACACGCAGTTATCCTCTCAAGGTGGACGGGGATGACGTGCTCAGGAAAATCTAATGAACTATATCAACACGAGCAACTGCTGGATGGCCACACGTTTCGGGGTTTTTGGAAGTACGACGAATAGCTATCAATACTGTAGCGAAAGCTTCGACTACACTATACGGCGGCTGGAGCACGAAGACGGAATGTCTCTTGCGGCTTCTCTTGCTCTCCTCACTCGCGGCGCTTTGCGCGCACTCTTCCGGTGTATGCCGTAGCTGATTCGCACACGCGCGCACACTCGGTTTTTCAACCTTTATTCGGAACCGGCAGTTTGTACGGTTACAATATATATATATATATATATATATATATATATATATATATTGCGACGAGACAATAGTCTCGCGCAGAAATTATAATATTGTAAATAAGTCGCGAAGTCGCGAGCGGCGCTGTGCGGCGAAGGGGGAGCGCCGAAGGCTGCGTGGCGCGGGGATAAAGCGCCGGCAGCGGCGAGGATGAGCGAGCGCTCTCAGGCCGCAGGCGGCTCGAAGAGTAGCGGCGAGCGATAATTCGCGAATTATATAATATACCTATAATTCTTTTTCTTAGATTAATTATTTTAATAAGGAAAATTCTTTAAAATAAAAGGAGAGAAACCGACTGATTATTACCGGCGCGGCGCTGTTTCGCCTCTCAGTTCGGGCGATAAGTCACACTCGCACCAATCGCAGCCTAAACTCATCGCGCAGCCGGACGGTCGGTGAGCCCGAGGTGGCAAACCATACTTGTCCCCTTATTTCGAAATTCTCGATATTTTCCAAAAGCCAGAATATGACTTACTTCAAAATAAATCTGTAGAAGGGCTTCTTTTAAGGAAAATATCAGAATTTCCCGTCACAGCACGGATCACTGCTTTTAGGAAGGATAACCTTTTACCTCTTTTGTAAACCTCAACATTTTTCCAACAGCAAGTATTCGAATACCTTATTTGTATCACCGTATATAAGCCATTTTAAGGTAAAATGTTCGGTTTTCTTGTCACGGCACGGATCAAGCGTGTACCTTTGTACACACAGTTTGGCCTATAACGTGAGTTCGGTCGCGTTGTGCAGTGCATCGACATTCCATCATGTTCATCCATCCCTTCAAATTATTTCATTTAATAATTTAATTTCACCCGAATCTTTCTTTTCTAGTCTTTGCTTTACACAAATTTTACAATCAAATATTTTATTTCAACATTTTACTATAACTTTCCACGCGTAACCGCTTGTCCGAGTTAACCGCTTATCAGATTTCCTTTGTGATTTCGAGCGCTGAGATCATATAATCAAACTATTATGATCGGATTTTTATAGCGGTGACGCCGCTGGCAAACATAAACAGACGGAGTAACATTAGTCGCATTTGCTTGAATCTACTCGAACTACAGCTATATTCAACGAAACCTTATTTTAGAAGTTATTAGATAAATCTTGTTTATATAAATCTTACTCGATAATACGCACGATTATGAAATTATTAACGAACGAATGTTACATCTATATAGAGTACTTGACGACGAAGCCGTTAAATCTCATATTATAATAAACGAATCTTAAAACTAATAAATATTTCGCTAGTATGAATTCCACTTATTATTAAAAATTATAAAATTATAAACATCGTCTCAGACCGTAACAGTAATGCAATCGCCGAAATAAATTTAATTATTTGTGCACAATCAGTACTCACGCGAATATATATTTATATTCATTTTCATCAACCGAAAATAAAGCGTTAAGAAAGGTAAGGAAAAAAAATGAAGAAGTTTTTTCATTTGCTTAATAGGTAAGAAAAAAATCGTTAATAATAATATATATTATATTATATCTAAAATTTTCATATATAATAACATATTATATCTAATCCTCCTCCTCTTTCTCTCTCTCTCTCTCTCTCTCTCTCTCTCTCTCTCTCTCTTTCCCCTTTTCCTTATTGGTAATATCTATTAACATGTATAGAAGATAAGCTATGCGTTTCATGTTTAACGGAATGCCGAAATCGGCCATCGAACGGAGCACGTTATTAAGAATATATGTAAAAATAAATATATTTAATTTTTCTACGTTGTCTGCATAATATAATTACAAAGTTATAGGTACATGGCATCTATATATTTTACTGCACCACGGGCCACATGTGTAAATTGCAAAGAATCAAGTTATTTATTCATTTTCTTCAAAACACAGTGAATTATTTTTAATTTTTACAAATTAAATCGATGCGTCGCAAGTGTAAGGGATTTTAGAAGATTACGCAGATTTTTGAAAAACGCAAGTGCTGATAACTTAAATGTCAATGGTATATAATGTAGTTTAATCAAATATATATTTAAAGACATTGTATTACATTATCCTGAATTTCAAAAATTCTAAAAATGAAAAAAATTACGAATATTTGTAATAAATAAGCATTATGATTCGGCTTCAAGCCGTCGTAGTGTCAAGACGTGTTTATAAGCGCTCCTAATATCTTGCGTAATAGTACATATTGTGTATTTGCACGGGGCTGGTAGCCGTGAGCTACTCGAGTTTTCGTGAGTTTTTCCTTCGTGTGCTCTTACATACAAATATAGCCTCGATAAAATGCCTTTTGTAACCAAAAGTGCGTTTTCTACTAGTGAAACAAGTGAATTAATTATTGACAATAGTAATGAGAATGAAAATGACAAAAAAGATATAATGAAAAATGTGAAATTTTCGGAAATTGCACAAAACGATCAATTTCCGAAACGAAATAAAGGTATTATTCTAGATTGCATGGAAGGCTTAAAGTTAACAGACTATGCATATGCTATATGTGATATTGTTAACCGATTAACGTTCTTTATTCTTCAAGAATATCGAATAATCGTGTACGTTTGTATTAAAAGACCCAAGAATTAGCAGAGAAAATTACAAAAAAATATAAATATATAGAAATTAAGGGAGAAAGAGTACCAATTCGGCCTCTGGTTGCTCAACTAAACAAGGGGATCATCTCAAACGTTGCTCCTCCGATTCCTCACTATATTCTTGAAAATGTTTTTACATCATTAAATATTAAGTGTCCATCAACGATCGCAACGTTAAAAGCAACTATAAATAAAGATGCATACAACCATGTACTAAGTTCAAGAAGACAAACATATATTGATCCGAACGATGCTGGAAAAGTACCAGAATTTTTAAAAATCGAGCGTGAAGAAATTACGTACTTTATACATCCAAGTGTAAATACAACAATCAAATGCTTCTTATGTAAAACCGATAGTCATATAGCCAGGCATTGTATAACTATACCTGAAGTCAATCATTCGCCAACCTCAAGTGACAATAGCAACATGCCAAGTAAACAACTCAACCAAAACAAAATTAGAGAAAGTTCAAGCTCGCCAATTAACAGTAGCGACACAAGCCTTGAATATGTACTAAAGAAAAACTCACTAGAATACTAGACACATATGCGGACCCAAATTCCATGTGTCCTCCCACTGTAGGAATAAAATGATCTCGAAGCAATATTGTTTTTACCAATAGTAACCATAATGTAATAAATCAAGGAACAATTTCAGAAAAAACGATCAATTAAATAGCACTACAAAACAAATTTAAAAAATTAGAAAAAAATAGACATTTCTGAACTAAAAGTCAAAGTTTTACCGGCGCAAAACACCTTAAATAAGAACGAAAATAAATATTCAATTAGCTTTGAAGCTTTAGTCCATTTCCTTGACGAAAGGTTCGGTAAATCTAACATAAGTGAAATCGCTTCCAAGTATAAAGAAAATGTTTTAATGCTACTACCAATGCTTAAAGACACATACGATTGTATACAAGACAAGAATCTCATTCATCGAATAAATAGAATTATTAAACGCCTAAACGATTCCAACTGTATAACGACTGATGAAGATTCGGATACAACATTTTCACAAGAATAATACTCTCAAAAAAAATGGATCATATAAACAAAATAAATTATTATAATTTGAAAATTTTTTATGCAACACAAGAAGCTTTATACAGCAAGCACTTGAGATCGAACATTTTTTAAAAAACAACTCCATAGATATACTTATCTGTGTGGAAACTTGGCTGAACGAAAAACACACTGTCTCTTACCCAGGCTACTACATCATAAGGAAAGACAGGATACACAGCAGAGGCGGTGGCATTATTATGCTTGTAACGTTCCTATCCCCCTCGGGATAGCCTACGCGGTATTTTCCCAGGGTAGTTTGAGAGGGGAGGAAGTATTTCGGGATCGAATGGCGGATCAGGAAAATAATTGTACAAGTACACAGTATATTTTTAATAACAATAAAAATGAGTTTATTCAGGAAATCCTCTATTTACAAGATTCTGAAACAAATAAATTAGAAACAAAATAATTAATAAAAGGTAATTTACAGATAGGTCTATATATATAATTACTTATACTAAATTCGCGTTATTTTCCGCGATGCATATAATATCCGGCGCTATTTACCGCACGGATACCCGCTGTTATTTTCCACGCTAATAATTTCGGAGAGTAAGTAATTTTAAAGGATAAGTAAACGGCTGGTCTTTTGAGGAGCGCCTCGCAAAAGAGATCCAACTAATAGTTTCGGACAGGATTTTCAAGAAGGAATTTATTGAGCTCTAGATAGCGAAATCTCGATTTGGCCTTTTGCAGGCCCTTTTATAGCAAAATAATCGAGTTTTCCATCGCCGCTCGTTTAATTTCGGGCCAGCCGCCGAATTATAATAATTGTATTAATAATAATAATAAATAATAATAATCATAATGATTATTATTTACAATGTATCGATTATATTTGCAACCGGTGTGCTGCGTACAGTAATTGCAAACACGTACAATAGTGTATACGCGTTTATACAAATATATATATATATATATATATATATATATATATATATTGTGATGCGGCAAAATGAATTTATGTCGACACACAAAAAAAAAAAAAAAATTATGTCTCGATTGCTCACGAAAGAGCAAGAAAAATTTTTTGATCCACTACAGCTAAGACACCCGTTTATTCGCTCACAAAATTTTTTTCTTACACTATCACCACAAATTTCGCCCGATCCGCGTGCTCGGCACGTTACGACCGCGACCCGCGTACCGACGCACTTGCCGACTTGGGAGGAGGGTGCTCGGGGATGGAAGGAGGGGACAGGGGACACAAGGGAGACACACGAAGAAAGACACGCGGCGGGTGTTCGCCGCTCGCCAGGGTGCTGACGTCCCTCCGCCTGTCACTCTCTCTCTCTCTTCAGCTCACCTTCTCGGCGGTGGTGGTTGCCCCGGTGGTCTTCTGGGCTCCTTCGGTCGCGTCCGCCCGGCTTCTCCTTCTTACTCCACCCTCTCTCTCTTTCTCTCTTCTCAGCCTTTCTCTTCCTCTTCCTTACTCTTCTCTCCTCTACTTCTCACTTCTTTCTTACTTCTCACTTTCTTCCTTTACTTCTCACTTTCTTCTCACCTTTCACTTTCCTATCTCTCTTCTCACTTCTCTGTTTCTTCCTTACTCTTCTCTTCTCCTTTCTTTACTTTTCGCTCCGGCGGCCAACAGCGCACTACCTACTCCGTCTCTTCTTCTTCTCCCACTCTGCCGGCGGCGCGCGGCGTCTTCGTGTCTCCGTGCTCGCAGGGGAGGAGGAGGGGTGGGGGGGGGGGGGAGTTCGACGACTGCCGGCGACGGCCGACCGCGGTCGTGATGCGCCGATCACGCGCTTACAAGTAACAACATTTATTTTTTTTTTGTACAGTTTTCAATTCTTAATCGTAGAAACTATATAATATCGTTCTTATATTCTTAGTTATCCTAAGAATAATCGTACGATATCAATAATCAACAGAAGATAATCAAATTTAATACTTCAAGGTGCTTAATTCCACCTAAAATAGTGATTATAATAATATAAGTTCTTATAATTATCCTTAGAATCACAGTACATTTTTTTTTTTTTTTTTTATTTACTATACAAATTCTTTACCCTACAGAAGAAAAATGCTTTAAACATTTTTTTTTTATTTCTAATATATAGCGATTTCCTTAATTTTCTTTAATTTCAATCAGATTTCAAAACTAACTCGAATTCTGTAAATAAATAAATTTAGTAATTTAAAAAAAAAAAAAATAATAATTTTTATTACAGTAGATTTGAGTCATTATGCATTTGTGTATTTCCTTCTAAAATACCAAGGTTAAAATATTGATAAATTTTCATTAAAGGGTACCTTTACTTGTTTATCCAATGTATGATAATTTTAGTAGAGTTCCACAGTCAAACTAATTTATAATAAATGCATCATGCATTGATAATGAAATACGCATGTGTATGACCAGAAATTAGGAATTCTTAATCAAAAACATCTGAAACGATACGAGTTCAAGAGACTATTAAACTATTACTATTTAGATATCTTGTCGACAGACCAATTCGTATATCTCTCAACTGGTATTTGTGTAGAAAAACTTATCTATTTGCAAATGATTTTTAATCCTTATTGCTTAGTTAATGTACAATGCTTAACTTGATTTGGAATTATGTCTTCTAAATATTTAATATAGAAACTCATGATGTATTACAAAAAAAAAATATAATGTTTATCTAACAATAAGTCTGACAAAAGAAAGAAACTTATTAATATGAATAATTTTTGATAAGATACTTTAGATAATAGTAAATGTATAAAATAAAAGCATAACAAGCAATATTCATTTTTTTTTTTTTTTTTTTTTTTTTTTTTTATTATAATCACATTTTTAATTATGTAATATATAGACAATAGACATGAAATTGTAAATAAAGTCAAGATAAATTGAGTAATTTGAATATGGCAAGACAAGATTGACTTCTAAAATCAAATTATAATTGAGAATAAATATCTTGATCTGTTCAGAATGGTTTATAGTGTAAATAGTACATTTATCATATATTTTAGTTATTTTTCTAGTAAATATAATTGAAAGAAAAAAAATTAGTTTATATATAAATTTTCATATGGAAAATTGTGATTTGAAAAAAAAAATGTATGCTTTATTTTATCTCTTAATCTATTTAAACCTATGTTATCTTCTTCTTTATTCTTATTATTTCTCTTTATCTCTATTATTTTTCTGACTATCTTCTCTCTTCTTATAACTGTAATTAATTTCATTTGGTTGTGCGCAGCCTTGGCATTTGTCCATGCCGTGGTGTAGGCTAAGCTACTCGCCTTTCCCCCAGCCGGCGATTATGCGTGGCTCGTGGCGCGGGGAGGTAAGGGGGAGGGAGGATGCCGAGCACAAGGCGCGACGGCGCGCGCGGCGTCTTTTCCTGGACAAGTCGGCGCGGGCGCCTTGTGACGATACACGGGCGTGTATCGTCGGCAGGAGCTCGCCCATGCGGATTATAATTCGGGGCCGGAATCGACGGCATGCCTTGATATGGTGCATGGTCCGGCGACAGCAGTGGCGGCGCTGGCCTGTCAGAGCCAGGTGTTCGAGCGTTATTCGGCAGCGCGGGCTATTCGCCGGCGGCAGGAGGCACGTCCGCCTCGTCGACCCACGCGGGATCGGCCTGTTGATATATGGCGAGTGGCCGACCTTCCAGTTGTCGACTAGGCGGCCGCGCCTGAAGCACCACGAAGCGTGGACGCACCGGTATCCTCAACATATTTGACAGCTCCTGCTCGGCGACGAACAGGTCGCGCTGCGCCCGGGTTAATTGTCGACGGAACATATTTTGCTACACTTTACTATTCGAGGGTTTGTTAAGGACTGATTAATTTTCCGCATTTTCGTTACTTCTCATCCTAATTTGAATGTCCTTAATTTAACCTCTCGGGGGTTAATTCTCTATTTTCTTTAAGAGGGCATCAACCCTGTTCGCTCTTAATTTTCGTATTATATATATATATATATATATATATATATATATATATATACATTTGTCGTCAGTCGACTTTTACAATGTCGTTATTGCGATACGAATATAATTGATCAAATTTTTTTGGTGAAATAAATAAATTTATTAATATAAAATATTTTTTGAAATAAATTTTAAAAATTAAAAAAACAAAATTCATTTATTTTTACATTTATTAATTTTCTTATATTTCTTTATTTTATATATCCATTAATTTTACATATTTTCTTGCGAAATATATGATAGGAATAAACATAATAAGTAAATATAACAACAAAGATGTATAATATAACGGTTATGCGATATAATACACCAATTTAACAAAATATTTATATATTTCTTTTTTTTTTTTACAGTTTTCATTCATGGGATCTTCGGAGTTGGTGGCACTATATATCCCCTCATCTCCTAACCTAGCTGTGACTCTCCTAGCTGCTCAACGATGTAGCCGCCTGTTTTCCCGGCGCCGTTCCTGGGCTGCCGGACTTCGCTGGTTGAATAAGATTCTATAGCCGATCTTCATTATTTCGGTCATGCCAAAAATAATATCTGTAGGCTCTCCGGGTACGATGGCAAAGTTACTTATTCTGGTTTTATTTTTGCAGAAATATTCCACTTCGAGCGTGTATGTAGTTTCGATGCTCACGGGATCGGCGGTGTATAACGGGTCCCGGTTAAGATGGAGAACCGTTTCCCCGTATACACGTTGAGCACCGTCGGTCGAGTATCCTGCCGATCTCTGCCGAGGCCATGGTCATCAGTGTCCCAGTATTGATGAGTGCATGGAATTGAATTCCATAGTACTTGATGGGAACACTGAGTTCCATGAATCGATGGCAGAGCTCTTGTTCAACAAGGTGCTGCATGATACCTGAGCTCTGGGGCCTCGGGACCGCCCTTATATAATGGTTTCACGGTGGTATCTTATCTAGATTATTGTATTTTTCCCGTAGATCCTTAATATGGATGTGTTTAATAATTTTTCCTTTATTATCTTTCAGGTTATATATAACCGGCGATATCTTCCTGAAGATAGTATACGGACCCAGGTACTTTGGAGTTAATTTCGCGTTAAATGCGTCTATTTTATTCAATAAATCGTGTGAGCGTTTATAGACACAGTCGCCGACTTCCGGGCTCCATTTTCGACGTTTTTGATCATATTAATATTTCTGTTTTTGGAAACTACTAGCTAGTTGGCTCTGTACTAGTTCTATCATTTCTTGTATCTTTTTGATACGATTCTCGGCAGTAATATTGCATTTTTGGCCGAATTGTTGAACAAGAGACACGGGTGCTCTTAATTCTCGTCCAAAATTTATGTAAGCGGGTGTAAAATCCGTCGTTTCGGACGTTGCGGTATTATATGCGAACTGTAGCTCGTGTAAGTAGCAATCCCATGTTCGGTGATTTTTCTATATGTACTGAGAAATCATAGTTTTAACTACTTTGTTCACTCGTTCTACAGGATTACAATGTGGCGTGTACGGTGGCGTTTTTCGATGAGCTATTCCGGATTTTGAGACGAATTGTCTCCCATTATCCGAAATGATTGTTTTCGGAAATCCGAAACGTAGGATGACTTGCTGTTTAACTGCCAGCGTTATAGCCTCGGCAGTCGCTTTCCGTAAAGGTTTTAATTCTACCCATTTTGTTAATTTATCTTGCATGACTAACAGCCAGGTGTACAATTTTGTTGATCTTGGGAGTCGTCCTATAAGATCAACGGCCACGATATCCCATGGCTGTTCGACTAACCTTGCATGCAATTTTCCAGCCGATGCTTGTTGTTGCGATTTAAACTGGTGACAGTTCTCGCAATTTCTTACATAATTTGTTGTCATCCGGAGCATTTCAGGACAGTAACAGCTTTTGGATATTTTTACGAGAGTTTTCGAAATTCCCAGGTGACCAGCAGTGGGATCGTTGTTCGGATTTATGTACGCAGATTTTCCATTGCAAATTTTCACTAGTATCATTAACGTCTAAAGTATGCAGAATATGCTTATATAATCTTCCATTGATTATACAAAAATCTGAGTAGCTTTCAGGATCGCTTTCCACATTTTTGTATATTTTTTCATACCAGTCCTCTATTTTGATTGTGGTTGCTTCGACGGCTAACGGCTGTTGTGATAGGGTATCGGCTAGTAGATTATCTTTACCAGGACGGTATTTAATTTCGAAATCAAACTGGCTTAATTCGAGTGCCCAGTGGGCTAAACGACCGAAAGGATTCTCTATATTGTTAAGCCATTTTAGCGATTGATGGTCGGTGAGTACTATAAAGTGGTATCCTTCAAGATAATCTCGGAATTTCCACACACCCCATTTGCTTGCTAGACATTCTAGTTCAGTGGCAGAATAATTTTTTTCGGCTGGGGAGTGTGTTCGGCTTGCAAATGCGATGACTCTTTCATTGTTCTCATACGCTTGAGCAAGCGCAGCTCCCAATCCTTCTTTACTGGCATCTGTTTGCAGGATAAACGGGCGGCTCCAGTCTGGACCGGAAAGGATGGGTGCGTTTGTGATTTTGTCAAACGCATCTTGCTCGGTTTCTCCCCAGGTCTACTTAGCTTTTTTTCTAGTAAAACGATGTAGTGGTACGGCAACATTCGAGATATCTTTAAGGAATCGTTTGTACCACGATATTCAACCCATAAATCGCTGAATTTCTTTCATGTTTTTCATGTGGTGCTAAATTAAATACAGCAGTCACCTTTTCCGGATCGGTTTTTAGACCATTTTTGTCTACTATATGTCCTCGATATTTTAGACTTGAGCGGCTGAAATGGCACTTATCTGGATTCGGTTTCAGTTTTGCAATTTTTAGGCGGTGGAAAACTTCTTTCAATTTTTCCAGATGTTCCTCGAATGTAGATGAGACTACTACGATATCATTTAGATATGCAAATGCAAACGGAGCCATTTGCGGAGTTATTACTCTGTCTAGGAGTCGTTGAAACGTGGCTGGAGCTGAGTGTAAACCAAACGGCATTACCTTAAATTCAAATAAGCCTTTACCGACCACGGTAAAAGCAGTAATCGAACGACTTTCCAGGGTTAATGCAACTTGCCAATATCCATTTTTTCAATCCAATGTTGAGAGATATCATGCTCCTCGTAGTTTGTACAAAGTTGCATTAATTTGTGGCAGAGGATAGGCGTCTCTCTTCGTTACTTTATTAACTTTTCGGAAATCTACACAGAATCGTGCTTTTCCGTCTTTGTTTTTTACTATTACTACCGGTGAGCTCGACGGACTGCTTGATGGTTGAATCACGTTTTCACTTAGCATTTTATCAACCTCCTGATTGATAATTTCTTGCATGGCCGGATTTCTTGGTCGGTATTTCTGCTTAATCGGAGTCTTCTCCTCTAAGACTATTTCGTGCTGTAGGAGCGGAGTAGGACCTTTGATAAAGTTAAATTAATCCATTTCTGTTTTTAAAATTTTTTCTAATTTTTGCTGTTCGATTGGATTTAAATTCTGAAGTCCGTAAGGTGTTCCAATGCTTATACGTAACAAATTCACTTTTAACTTGACGAAACGTGGGGATCTGATCATCACCCCATTCTTATTTCTATAAATACTCAGAAATCGTATTATTTTAAAAAAACATTTAAACTGAAAACCAATCGTGCTGATTGGAATAAATTCTTAAATATATTGAATAAAGAATACAATCACTTCTTGTCTCTAAAATTTTCAGAAAAAAATCCTAGTAAATAATACTACGATTTCATAGAGACAATAACTAATTCTATTAAACTATGTACCCCTGAATGTAAGAGTAAAAATTTCAGTAATACGAGGAACCCGGTACCATGGTGGGATTCTGAATGTGATAAATTAAAGAGGCTCCGAAAAGCTCATTACAAAAAATGGGAATATACATTAGAATTAAAGGACTTAATAGAACACAAAAAAGTATGTGCGAAAATAAAAAGAACCTATAAGGGAAAAAAGGAGTGTTTTAAAAAGTTTGCCGCAAGTTTAAACTTCCGAGCAAATACAAAATTTGTATGGAATAAATGTAAAATATTTAAAAATCGATGAGTAAATGTACAGTCTACACAAATTAGTGACAGCTCAGAAAGGAAAAAAATACGGAAATAGCTATGAATATAATAAGTACTCCTTGGGTTGAAACAGACCCTCATATTTTGCCAACTAGCTACCCGAACAAATTCTTTGATGTTCCTATTAGTTTCGCTAAATTCAATATTGCACTAGATCACAAAAATACGAAATCTTCTCTAGGAATCGATGGTATAGATTTTTCTATACTAAAAAAACTGTGTGCTAATTTTTCAACCATTTTTCATCCTATTTTATTATCAATGTTGAAAAAAACATTGTTTTTACATATTGCACATAATTTTTCTGAATGAATGAAATCAAGGGACAAAAAATAGTTAAATGTTAAATTTATTATTCAAGATACTAGACAAAATTCGCCACGTTAAACGTTTCTTATACATCTTTTAGGACAAAGACAAAATTATAGTTATATCAAAAATTGATTGTTTCCAAAATTCGATTATAGCGTCATAAATAGAATATAAAAAATTTATAACATTTTTTTCTTATTTTTTAATGTTCAGCAACATTTTAAACGATTTGTTTATTATTCTCTGGATTGTGACTGAAAAAATAGTGTAAAAATAAAATAATTTTTTTTCAGTTTGCTTTATTGTTCATTTTGTAAAATGCCTAACAAACGAGCACAAAATCCAGCTAACAGTCATGTACTTCGTGAATTTGACGATTCTAATAGTAACCACGACGAAATTATATTGATTTACGAAATCCAAATGATTCTGAAGATTCTGATTCCGGGTCCGATGGGGACCAGTTTGATCATGAAGATATTGATAATATCGTATCACAATATTCATACAGAACTATTTCTAAAACTTATTCAGACTATCAAAGTCAACTAGAAAATGCTCTAGCAATCATCATTTTGGATATTAAGAATGAGTTTTGATTAATTTTAGCACAATGTTTTGTACAAATTTATAAAATAAATCGGAGATAAAAAATAAGTAACTTGAAAATTACGTGTCATAATTCAAATTGATATATATTTTTATTATTCCTCTTTAATAAATTTCGTTGTAATTGTATGCAGAATACTTATAAGGAGCGGGTAAGTATAGATATTGAGGTCAGTCAATTACGTAATGCGACATAATTAAAAAATCGAATATATTTAAAAATTAAGGTACATCACTGCGATTTCCTTAAAACTATTCGCCTCCCGCCTCTATACACTTATTCCAGCGAATTTTTCAGTTTTCGTAACAATTCTGGAACACATCTTGTGGGACTTCTCTGAGTACCCTCGTCACAGATTCTTGAATGTCTTCAACGGTGTCAAAATGTCGACCTTTGTAATAAGTCGATCGAGAAGGCTAGGATCACTTTCAACCTGCTCGAGACAATCTTGAGCGTTATTCATTCGGCGAGCTTTTTGCTCATTTGAAAGGTTTTTCGTACCATCTTCGCGCATAACTTTTCAATAGCGAAATCTTCGGTTAAAATCTTTCTAACTGTTTCCCAGTTAATATTCAACTCGTCAGCCAACATTCGAATGGTTAGTTGCAGGTCTCGACGAACAAAAACGCGCATGCGCTGCATCTTCGATCGGTTCGCACTCGAATTAGCCTTGCGCTCCGCGCCTCGTCTTTGACGCTCTCGCGGCTTTTTTTAAAATCGGCATGCCACCGAAGCTCCTGACTACGAGTCAGGGTATCACTACCGTATGATGTATACTTTAAGCACGTTTTGGTGTAAGTGTATATTTTAAGCACTTTTTCATAAGATTCTGTAGTGGTTTCACAGTGTTTCGCACAAAATTTTATCACGCATCGTTGCTCTAAATTTCTCTGTTCCATTTTTATAAAATGTATGACTCGCGCGTTATTATAAAATACTAAACAGCTGGTGAAGAAATGATCGTATAAGGGCCGTCAAGGCATCAATCGATAGAGTAGGGATCTATTATTACGGTGGCGGAGTCAAAGGTTCGTACTGTTATCACAGGCCACGAAATAAAATCGGTCACATTACTTAATTCTCTGTTCCTCGTATATATATCTATATATATATATATATATATATATATATATATATATATATATATATATTGTGATAGTCCGCGCGCTGCACCGCGCGAGCAGCGGTCGACCGTGTGTGTCCGCGCGGATGTAAACAAACCCGAGCCGGGTTCGAGTTTGTGTCTCCGAATTCGGGGGCACGCATCGGCAGCTGCGTGTGAACGAAAAAAAAAGTTTTTTTTGAGGTCAATCAAGTTGGTCTCGAGCAGGAAAAGAGACGACATGCTGATAAGCTTGTAATCGTGCTTCGTAGCCGTTGTAACACCTGCGTAGAAACTCACGTATTCGTGCCGTTCGGCCCCTCTAGCCGCTTCTCGAACGACTTCGTCGAGGCCGAATAAAGTAACTAGGCAACCTAGAGTTGGACAGCCGCTCGGGACGAGGAGCGAGCGATGCCACTCGCGCACTGTCGGCACCTTCCAGCATCGGGCCCCGGCGTCGTCGCGCCACGAGTGACGCGCGTGTGATTTGATTGAATCGAGGATGTACACGCTATGCAGTGCTTCCTTGATCGCGTGCGCGTTTGCGCGCGCGCGCGTGTGTGTGTGTGTGCCGCGTCTCGGCAGCCCTGGTCGCCCGTCGACTTATCATCGAGGAGGTACGCCTCCCTGTCGGCCGATGGTAAGTTTCAGCGATTGGAAATAATTTTCATGCCTGCGGAACGAGTAGGCTGGCCGTCGGCGGATGAGGAGCCTGTTTGCACATGGCGCGTGCGTGAGCGAGAGCATTTAATAAAAATAAAAATGTTTCCTCCGTTTCTATATTAAAACCACTTATTGCTGATAATAATATAAAATTATTAAAGAGTCATCTTCATATAGTTGGCAAGCAATCTTTTGTTGCTACTCACATGTGCAACAATGAAATAATATCTATAAGAAATAATTATCAGAAAGAAATATCTTCATATTTTACTGTCGTTGGACTTCCAGACAAAGATATTCGATGTTACGCAAATATATCTCTTCAAGTATTATTAAACTGTACATCGATTAGACAAAAGTTATCAAAACATACAAAGAAAGATGCCCAATACTTTGCTTACGCACAAAACGTTTCTAGAGGCCAGGTTCATATTAGGTTGTCAAATATCTCTCTTCCGATTTTTTGCTCTTCATTCAATGCTTTATAAAAAGTGTTACAATGGTCTGATTTACTTCAACTATACACTGTTTTGTTCCATAATCTATTTCCATTTAGACGGCAACATCATAACATCCTTCTCGTAGAAACCCCTTCCTTATTTGCGAAGAACTCGGACAGCCACTTTTCACAAGCCTCTTTTCAACCCAACTTTCACCACCAAAGGCGTTCGACATAGACAGGAACAGGTGATAATCACTTGGCACTATGTCCGGGCTATATGGTGGATGCAATAAAACCTCCCATCCGAACTTCCGTAGCTTCTGACGAGTCATCAACGAAGTGTGTGGTCTGGCGTTGGCCTGGTGGAACACTACCCCCTTCCTGTTGGCCAATTGTGAACGCTTCTGGTCGATAGCCTGCTTCAAGCGGTCCAGTTGTTCACAGTAGATAGTATAGTGAAGCGTCTGGCCATATGAGAGCAGCTTAAAGTGGATGATGCCTTTCTAATTCCATCAAACACACAGAAAAATCTTCCTGGCCGTCAATCCCGGATTGGCCACTGTTTGCGACGGTCTACCGGTCCTAGACCACGACGGTTTTCGCTTGATATTATCGTATGTGATCGATTTTTCGTCGCCAGTCACCATCCGCTTCAAAAATGCGTCGAGTTCGTTCCGTTTCAGCATTTCGCAGGCGTTGATTCGGTCCAGAAGGTTTTTTTGCGTCAAATCATGCGGCACCCAAACATCAAGCTTTTTTGTATTTAGCCTTCTGCAGATCGTTTAAAATGGTTTGGTAACTAACTCTCATCTCCTGAGCAATGCCACGAGATACCACATGCCGGTCTAACTCGATAAATTCCATGATTTGATCGGCTTATCCATGGTGTAATTTTCACCGGCTCTGAATCGTCGAAACCATTCCTCTGCGGTTCGAAGTAATAGCGTTCCATCCCCTAAAACACCATTAATCTCACGAAACGTTTCTCTAGCGAATTTGCCCTAACCTCAAAGGCAGGGGAGGAGCGATCATGATCAAGCCAGCTGAGGGACAGACGTACGTAGACGTGGTACGAACAATACGGCAAAAGGTGGACCCTGACAAGTGTAATACTTAAGTCAGATAAATAAGAAAGACAAAAGACGGCGCGGTACTTTTACAGCTCTCCAGACAGAACAACGAGACGGACTTCCGACAGGTTCTTCAAGACGCTGTCGGAAGGACTGGACGTGTAAAAGATTTGATCTCCAGAGTGACACTGGAATTCCTAGATTTGGACTGTGTCATGACCGATGAGAACATCGCGAACGCGTTAAATCGGAAAACGGGACGGACTGCAGACCATCGGCCCCATGTTTTCGACGTTAACAGTCGAGGACAGAGAATGGCGGTCTGCGATTTTGACGTAAAAGAGGCTACCGACCTCTTAAGGAAAGGGCGTATTAAAATCAGGTGGGTTATATCAAGAATAAGAGCAAGGATACGCGTCTCGCGATGCTATAGATGCCTCGGGTTCGGTCATGTACGGAAAGACTGTAAAGGACTGGACAGACGAAGCTGCTACTGGCGATGCGGTCTCGAGAGTCATTCCCACAGGGACTGCAAGAATCGTGGGGAGTGTTTCCTGTGCACTGGGGATAATATCCGAGACAGGGGACACTTACCCGGCTCGTCCTCCTGTGCCACATTCAGGATACAACTAACAGAAGAGAAGACAAAGACAGTCACACAATGACGATGACGATACTCCAATGCAATATGAACGGGAGTAGCGTGGCAGACTCACTGCTCCCGCAGATTGCGGCGGAACTGAACATCGACGTGCTGATTAACAGTGAGCAATACAAAGACAGACGATTACTGACTTGGCTCGCAAGCAGCTCGGGCAAGTCCGCAGTTTGGTTACGTGGAAAGGGCGCGTCGAATATCGTACGCAGCGGGACTGAGGAGGACTGTGTCTGGGTGACGGTCGCTGACATAACCTATGTCAGTGTTTACCTGAGCCCAAACAGCAGTGCCTCCGAGTACGCGGCTAAACTTGGAAAAATCGAGGACACGGTGCCGGAAATCCCTGGTAACGTGATCGTGGCGGACGACTTTAACGCGCGGGCGTTCGAGTGGGGAATGCCGTTGACCAACAGACGGGGAAGACTGCTACTGGAGATGGTCGTAAGGCTGAACCTGGCAGTAGTTAACGAAGGAACGATACTGACGTACAGACGACCGGGGTATGGTAACTCCATACCAGACGTGACTCTGACCTCGGACAAAATTCGGACTAGGATAAGGGCGTGGCGGGTGATCCAGGACTATACGGCCAGTGATCACCAGTACATTGCCTTCAAACTGACGGACGCGACGAGACAGACAAGGAGACGGGGCACAAGATCTACGGGGTGGAACTCCAAACGCTTAGGCATAGACGAACTCGAAAGGTATCTGCAAAATGTAGAACCTCTCTTACGAGAGGTGCCTCAAGAGTTGACGAATCGGGACAGGGTGGAGGCGTTAGCGGCGGCAACGACTGGCTTTCTCCAGCGCCTATGCGATGCCACCATGCCCAGGAAACGGAAAGTACGAAACAGACGACAAACATACTGGTGGACAGCCGAGATCGCGGATCTCAGAAGCAATTGTTTGAAGCTGAGACGGAAAGCTCAACGAGCCCGAAGTCGAGGCGTAGTGAGACTATACTCTACGGAGTATAGTCGCGCCAGACAGTGACTGAGATACGCGATCAATGACAGTAAGAAACGGTGTCGGACAAAACTAATCGACGAGGTGGACTAGGATCCTTGGGGCAACGGTTACAAAATTGTAACATGCGCCCTGGGAGGTCGGGGTCCGCCGGAACTACGAGACGCGAAAGTGATGGAGCGGATAGTTGAGAGACTTTTCCCAACCCATCCCAACAGAACGAACGCGACAAATGAAATGACAGATATAGAGATCCCTCTCTTAACGCAGGAAGAGCTCCGCAGAGCTTCGAATGCGTTGAAGCCTAACAAGGCCCCGGGCCCCGATGGCATACCTAGTTAGGTGTTACGGATGGTCGCTTCGCGCCGCCCGAACATCCTTTTGGGTTTGTACAACGGGTGTCTGGTGGAGGGAGTTTTTAGCAAGCTCTGGAAGGAGGCTCGATTGGTTCTCATCCGTAAGTCTAAGGGGAACCCCGATTTGCCTTCTTCATACAGGCCTCTCTGCCTACTAAATACGGCAGGGAAGCTGTTGGAGCTACTGCTGAGACCAAGACTGTCACAGGCAATTCAAAACGCCGGAGACATATTCGAACAACAACACGGATTTAGGAAAGGAAGGTCGACAATCGGAGCTATAGGTGACGTGACGAACATCTTTCATGCGGCGAACAGGGGCTGCCATGCAACCAGACCACTGGTTCTGTTGGTGACCCTGGACGTTCGTAACGCCTTTAACTCTGCAAAATGGACAGAGATACTGGGGGCGTTGGAGTTGACTTTCAAGGTTGACTCCTACCTCCTTTGTATCATACAGAACTACTTACGAGACCGAGGACTGACGTATAATACTTTGGACGGAAAGAAATGGAAACGCGTGACAGCAGGGGTGGCGCAGGGTTCCATTTTAGGCCCCGAGTTCTCGAACGTACAATACGATGGTTTGTTGAGACTAGACATGCCCTCGGACGCGCGTCTCATTGCCTATGCCGACGATGTGGCAGCCGTGATAGTCGCACGTGACTATCACTTGATTCAGTTAAAGCTGAATCAGGTCATGAGATGCGTGAACGAATGAATGACAGATCACGGACTGCAGCTCGCGCTGCAAAAGACTGAGTTGCTGCTGCTGACTCGCAGACGTATACAGACGGTGGTTCCGATGACGTTAGGGACGGAAAGACTGGAAACCAGGAGCGAAGTCAAGTACCTTGGCGTTACCTTGGATACGAAGCTGAGCTTTTGGCCCCACCTACGAAACGCGACGACAAAGGCAGCAGAAAAGACCAAGGCTCTAAGTAGACTGATGGCCAATACGAACAGACCGAAACAGAATGTTCGCAGACTGATGATGAGCGTTACCCACTCGATTTTGCTTTACGGGGCGGAGGTTTGGGCCGACGCAATGAATATCAGGAAACGCGCGAACGCCATGAAAAGCGTACAAGGTGTGGGCGCGTTAAGAATCGCTTGCGCGTATCGTACCGTGTCTGAGAGCGCCGCTTTCGTGATTGCTGCGGTCATTCCCATCAATCTGCTCGCGGCCGAACGGAAGCGAATTTACGAGCGGAGCCCGAACGTTGGAAGGGAAGACG
Organism: Sycobia sp. Sy_11; assembly: GCA_018907035.1. NCBI lineage: Eukaryota > Metazoa > Arthropoda > Insecta > Hymenoptera > Epichrysomallidae > Sycobia > Sycobia sp. Sy_11. The sequence goes on from JACCIC010000004.1 coordinate 5,382,477, forward strand.
CTATGACTGAAGAACGGACGAAGACCATCGAGACATGGCAGAGACGGTGGACGACGGACTAAAGAGGACGGTGGACGAAAAGACTAATACCCGAAATCGGTCCGTGGAAAGAGAGGAAATACGGAGAGGTGAACTTCTACCTTACCAAATTTCTGTCCGGACACGGATACTTCCGTAAGTACCTCTGCAAGATGAAGAGGGTCGCCTCTTCAGAATGCAAGTACTGCGGATGGGCTTGGGACGATGTGGAGCACACATTTTTTGTGTGCGAACATTGGACTGAGCCACGACTAGAGTTACAGACGAGGACAGGAGTGATCACGCCAGCAAACGTGACGAAAATTATGATGACGGACGCGGACAGCTGGCGGTTGATCGCAAAATACGTTATAACTGTGCTTCAGAGCAAAAGAGCAGATGGATGCCTGGACGATTGAAAGTCTATGAAGAGTGAATGTAATATCGAGTATGCATGAGAATCTGGAATGAAAGATATGAACGTGAAATGACCACGCAAGGACTGCCTCCCAGGCTGAAGTAATGTGTATAACAGTTCCGGGCTGGTGTCGGTGCAACACGGAGATATGTGTTTAGTGCGTAGTGACATGGGTTTTCTGTCGAGTCGCACATACTCCGGTGATCGTTTTTCAGGACCATTCTTGCTGAACGACCATCGGAGATGCATAAACAGCATTCACAGACTCCGCAAAGAAAAAAAAAAGAAAGAACAGATGACTTAAATGTTTTTTTTCTTTAAGCTATGGAAACCTGTTAGCAAGGTTTATTTTATTAGAAAAAAAAGCAGTTACACTTTTACTTTATTAGAAAAAATGAATACAATACAGTCAAATAATTATAATATGTTATACAAAGAGCAATTTTTAAAAAAATTATATTATATTATTAGAACTAGTTTTAGTTTCGCAATTTATATTGGTCCAGAAAGTTCAATACATGTTTACAAGCAGCAATATTTGGTTTAAAAACTAGGATTTCTATACTGAACGCTTAATTGCAACCCCAGATTTTGCAAATTTGTGATCATAGTTGACCTTTTGCTATCATACAGTCTACATTGCCATACAATATGGTTAATATCTTTGATTTCGGATCCGCATTTACATTCTTGGGTATTAACTATGTTTATTGGATAGAGAGATACCGCAAGATTGTAGTGGTAAGATCTGATTCAATTTATAGTTACAATAAATTCTCTCGACAGGTTGTTTTTGTGATACCATGGTTGCTTACAGTTTTGATTGTATTATTCAAAGTAATGTTTGCCTTTGGTAAATCCAATATTTTTAATTGTTTCCTGAGTTTTTATATAAGTCATACTTTTAAAGTTGTCATATAAATCATTATATGGAGCACTCTTTGCTAAGTTGTCTGCTTCTTCGTTTCCTATGATTTCAATATGAGGAGTCCAATAAAATGAGATCGAAAATCTATTACGATTTCTTTGTAAGAAGGTGTTATATAGTTCTTTTATGTTAACAATATAATTATTATTTTTAATATCTATTTTTGTGGAATTGAATTTTTGCAACGAGCTCAGTGAATCAGAAAATATGATAACATTTTGATTGTTGACACAATTAGTAGCATATACCATGGCATCATTTAGAGCAATGCATTCCGCAGTAAAACGGAGGCTTCAGCTACTACCGACTTACTTATGTTAATCCGGTCTTCCATGCTAATGACTACAGATCCGCAGCATGCAGAATACGAAGATTTACTACCGTCAGTAAATACTGCGCAAGCATTGTGTTTATTGAGAAGCTCATCGATAAGTTTATTTGGTATAGTCGAACATCGTATCTGCTGGCCAAATTTAGTGTTTATGGGAAAGGGGGGGGGGGTAATAATAGTATTAAAGTCACAGTTATATATATTATAATTAGTATTAATTTCAATCTTGTATACCCAAGCTTCTAGATTCACGATGCATTGAACCAGTAAGCTATTAATTTTTTACTTTTATGCTTTTTCCATATGTTTTGGAAACCTAGTATACATTTAGATGTTAAGCAGTTTTTATTGCTCAATATCTTAACAAAATAGCAGTTTCCTAGATATTCGCTTCTGTGCTCTATATAAGAAAATTCATATTTGGCGATCACTAAATTGTTTGGTGTACTTCGACGATATTCTAATGCAACTTTTAACGAAGAATATTGAATTTTTTCCAATATACTCTTAAGTTTTTTATTAGAAAGATAAGCAAAACAACCATAGTCCAGTATAGATCTAATAAAACTCTTATAAAGTATAGTTAGTGTACTAGGGCCACCTACCCACCATGTACCACAAGAAATTTAATAATATTTAGAGCCAGTTTACGTGTCTTTTTCAACTTGATTTACATATGAATAGAAGGTCAATTTGCTATCGAATATGATACCTAGGAAACGAGCAGTTTTACTTGAATTAATAGGCGTATTCTTAATTTTTATTTATATATTCAATGTTCTTATTATTGAAGTGCAATAGGGTAGTTTTATTAGGAGTAAGGTCTAGACCTAGTGCTTCAAGACTATTTCCTATTATATTAACTGCCTTTTCTGAGTTTTGTTCCATGTTTGCTATTTTTGCGTTTTGTATACAGCACAATATCATCAGTAAAGAGTGAACAACATATGTATTTAGGTATGTTAAGATTTATTTCAGATGTATATAGAATGAAAAGGAGAGGATTTAGAACTCCACCTCGTCGAACGTCCTCATGACATAAAAATTTAATAAATTTCAAAATTCTACTAAGACACCCTGTTTCAGATAATTTCATCAAGAGTATGTCGACATTAATGTTGTCAAAGGCCCCCTTCACGTCCAAAAAAGTAGCTATAACCTTCTTTTTTCTATAAAAGCTTCATTTATTTTAAGGGGGCATCTCTAGTCTTTTTGTATAAATTTTCAAGATTTTTTGCATAAATTTTCTACATTAAATAATAAAAAATAGAATAGTTGTTGTTATTTAGATGTTAGAAACTTAGTTGTAATAAAATATATTTGCTTGAAGGAAAATTAACTTAATATGATTGGTCATACATTTTCTGATGTAACAGGAATCGCAGATTATCCTTATAATTCAAAACTTTTTCATATATATATATATATAAAGTAGCGAAGCTTTCCAAAGAATTAGACCTATGACCGGATCACAGAATAAGAAAAAAGAAATTCAAATACCATTCAAAAATTATTATTATATTTCATATTTTACTTTTAATTAATGTTACTGTTAATTATATTCGTACTAACATTAATCCATAAATGAGGTAAAGAAAATTTTAGAACAGTTTGAACGTACGTTTGAACTTACGTTTAATTGGTAAGAAACTGTGACAATATATCGCATATCGACAACACTTGAGTAACACTCAAAAATTAATTAGATTATTATTTTATAAATTTTATATATTCATATTATATTTATTATTTATGTTATAGGTTACACTAATAAGTTGAGTAAACAATAACAGAAGCAAAAATGTATACTCTATTTAGGTCCATATATATATCGATATAAATGGCAATTAATTTAAACAAAGCTAATAAAAGCAGAGCTCCAATAGAATAACAAATATACGTTGACTTATCTTGTAGAACTTTGCTGTGATTAGAAGCGTTAATGTTAGGACCTTTTTAAAAAATAAAAAATTCAAAAATAAGAATTAATCTTTAGTTTCAATAATATATTATACGTATTAACTACGTTTTGAAAAGTTGAATAATAGTACTTCACAAAGTTTTTTAGAAATGTCGTCTAACAAAAAGACACTCTTCATCACAAATGAACAATTTGAAAATAGTATCAACTTTGGTCATCTCAAAATACCAACGACTATACTACAAACTAATAATTATAAGAAAGTAATAGTATTATAAAAGAATGAAAAAGGAAATTTACTTTTACGAAAAATCACAGGTAATCCTGAAAAATTTTTTCTTGATTTTTATTGAAAACATCCAGTTATTAATTTAAGTATCAGTTAATATGGAAAAGCTCTATGCAAGATGGGTGCCCCCTTAGTTAACAGTCGACCAAACTTCGAAAGAACATTTCTACCGCCAATTTGGCGTTGTATAAGCGTAATCCAAGCGAATTTTTGCGTCAATTCGTAACCGTTGACGAAACTTGGGTCCATCACTACACTCCTGAAACCAAACAACAGTTTAAACAGTGGATTGGACCAGGGGAACCAACTCCAAAGAAGGCAAAAACAATTTTTTCGGCGAACAAGGTTATGGCTACTGTTTTTTGGGATGCAAGAGGTATTATATACATTGATTACCTTGAAAATGGTAAAACTATCACTGGTCAATACTAGGCAGACTTATTGCAACGTTTGAGCGACGAAGTGAAAATGAAACGACTTCATCTGGCGAAGAAAAAAATGTTGTTTCATCACGATAACGCATGAGCGCGCACACGTCAATGATTGCGATGGCTAAAATCAACGATCTGAAGTTTGAATTGATGCCGCACCCGCTCTACTATCCATACCTAACCTCAAAAAATGGCTTGGCGGTAGGAGATTTGAGGACAATGAAGACGTAATTGAAGCTGTAAATGGGTATTTTGAGGAGCTTGACAAATCAGTCTATGGAGATGGCATTACTAGACTAGAACACGGCTATGAGAATTGTATCAGCCTTGGAGAAGATTATGTTGAGATTAACTTTTTTTAAATTTTTCTATGCTATATTATATATTAGAATATACCTATATCTCCATCTCCCTCCTTTCTTTTATTTTTCCCTCCAATTTTCCTTCTAACACATATAGGAAGAAATTCCTATATGTGTTACACCCCCTTCCATATGTTGGGTAATTTATGACGTGCCCAACTCTGCACCCAAAAAGGAAAGGTATAAAGCATTAATCCAAGAAAGCGATACTTCGGATAAGGGAAAAGAAAAGAGAATTTTTTTATAACACCGTTTTATATATAACAAAAATAAATAATAATATTTTGTAGATAAAAATAAAAATATATATAAAAAAAAGAAAATGGAGATATATCCGCGGAACTATCCGACTAACTATTGAGGACCAAGGCGTTTTTCTGAGGTACTTATGGACGCCACGATTAGGGCATTTTACTTTTATTGTGACGTCCGGTTGATCACAAAAATAGCACCTACGGTGCCGATACCATCGTCCATTTGGGTCCTGGACGTAGTAGGACCAGAAGTTCCTTAATGGGGGCTGCGACGTACTTTCTTGCCGAGATATCGTAGGAGCCCCAGGCCGAGTGTCCGACTTGTGTACGGCACTCGGGGTCTTCCCCTGCCTCTACCGACAGGAGCACCAGAAGTACGCCTTGGTCCCTCTCCACCACACGTCCCTCCGGGTTGCGAGGCACTCCCTCGGCTCCTCAGCTCCTCAGCCTTGCATCGGCTGCTATCTCTGCAGATTCCCGGAGGGAAGAGGGGATACCCTCTCCTAACCGATGAGCCTCTATGCGAGACCGAGTTAGCTCTTCTTGCATTCGCTTCGCCTCAGCTTCAGCAGCTTTCTGAGGAGCGAGTGCAGCCGCCAGTTCCTCAACGTGAGCTAGTTCCCGGCGTCATCGGTGAAGGCTCAGGCAAGCATTCCGAGCCCTGACCGACTCCTTCAACTCCTCTAACTCTCTGTAGACAATGGGACCGAGTTGTCGAGAGCAGACGCCACATCAGGTTCCCTTTTGTACTTCTACATAAAAAATATATATATATATATCATATCATATCATATCATATCATATCATATCATATCATATCATAATTTATAAAAACAAAGCGTATTTTTGTTTGTATACGATCACCGAAAAAGCTACTGAACCGATTGTTCTGAAATTGGACAGATAGATTCGATATTATCTTCGGAAGGACATAGGCTATGTTTTTTATTGAAAATCATTTTACTTTCATCAATCAATTAAGTTAACGGTTTTAGCAGTCAGTTTCACCAGCGGCCACTAGGTGGCGTCTTGAATCACGATCATCAACTCAAAGTAGTCTGCTTAAAGTATTAATTCCAGGCCAGCTCAGATGAATGTTCACAGGGACATCATCCCTACCTCTCCCAAAGAGATACGTGACATCATTCGCAGTCTTCAAAACAAGAAAGCCCCTGGTGCTGACAAAATCAATAACAACACACTAAAAATCCTCCCCCATAAACACATCATGTCCATCTGCAATATCGTAAACGCAATGATGAGACATCAATACTTTCCCAAGGTCTTCCAAAAGCCGGGAAGTCCCTCAACGACCCCGCAAGCTATCATCCGATCAGTCTTCTAAACTCCCTAAGCAAAGTGGCCGAAAGCTTTATCCTACAACGCCTCTTCACCTCGGTCACCAGAAAAAACCTCATACCTGACTGTCAGCATGGGTTCCACACGGGGCACAGCACCTGTCACGAACTTCTCAAAGTTACGGAACTTATTACTGACAACATGAACAGACGGCTGCACACAACGATGCTGCTGCTAGATGTCCAGCAAGCCTTCGATAGGGTATGGCATGACGGGCTCGTCTTCAAGCTCATTGCTAATGACATCCCCCACTATTTGATCGGGATAATAAAGTCGTTCCTATCAGACCGATTTATTCGAGTTAGGGTAGGCAACTCCCTTTCCGCTTCAAAGGCCATCTCAGCCGGCGTCCCTCAAGAGTTTAAGCTCTCCCCCCTACTTTTTACTTTTTTCTGCAATGATCTTCCCATACACGATATAATTACTACGGCACTATACGCGGACGATATTGCCCACATAGACGCCACCAAAACAATTTGCCACAGCACCTCAAGGCTAAACAGATTTCTCCCATACCTCATCAACTGGTACTCACGGTAGAGACTCTCCATCAACGAGAGCAAGTCCAGTGCAATCTTCATCTCCCGTAAAAACCGCACCCCTCCAAAAATAACGATCAAAGGCTCCTCCATCCCGTGGAGCCAATCGGTCAAATACCTCGGAGTGATGTTCGACAGGAACCTATCCTGGAACAAACACCTCCACCTCACCAGGAGAAAAATGCTACAAGCCTTCTTAAAGCTCAAACCTTTCTTCCATAGCAAAACCCTGTCACCAAGAACAAAGGCCAGAGCCTTCTCCGCCATCATCAGGAGCATTGCCACATATGCCATCCCCATCTAGGGGTCCATCCCCCCAGATAGACATCAGCGACGCCAAGGCACCTACATGAAGCTGCTACGCTCTTCCCTGAACACCCCTTGGTACTTAAGGAACACTCAAGTGCTCAAGAAAACTAACCTTCTTGCTCTCAAGGATTACGCGAACAAATTCGGCAAAAATCTGAGAGAATCAATTAAACAGCACCCGAACTCAGGAATCCAATCGCTGAGTAGTATCCTTCTTAAATCGACGGATCGCTACAGGAGGCCTTGCCACCTGATCAACAATCCGTAACGCCATCAGCCACCACCGATCACTCCGTGCTTCGTTTTCGTACGTAAGCCTCTGCCCCCAAGAAGGCAGAGCCCCTAAACTCACCAATTCCTCCCCCCTATCCACATTCCTCCCCTGCTCCCCCACCCCCTACACCGTTCCGTTTAATAATTTTTTTAAGTTAATCCCAACAGGTAAAGGGAATGATACCTCCGGATAGGAATCCCTGCGGGGAGGAGTTTTAATCGGTAGGCATGCGAGCAAAGGCTTCATGAATCCGACACTACCTCTCTTAGAGAGGTGTCTTTAAAAGATTTCCCCTCCCCGCGTCGCCAAAAAAAAAAAAAAACGAATGTTCATATCCAACTTTGGGATTCATATACCGAAGAAAAAGTGTCGCTGATTCCCGTCCGCGAGCGTCGTTTTCCTCCGAGCAAACAATGTATCCGGGACCAAATAGTTCAAATCTATATTGAACTATAGTTTTATTTGGGAACCGCTCTATACTTCAGGGAGGGAATTTCGCCGGGACAGGGAAGCGTGGGATCCGACGGCAATCGGCAGATGTGCGCTGTTTGAAGCTGATGCGCGTGATACAGGATAGGCAGCATCTGATGGTCATTATGGCCGGACAGCTCGGTTTACGACGTTATTGCTCCGCGAGGACGTGCGGAGGACAGTATAATACAGACCGGTGGCTTAGCTCTGCGTCTCTCGCACATTTCTAATTCCTTGTGCCTTTCTTCCTTTTTCCCCAACACCTTCAACCATCTGCAAAAAAATATATAAAATTCAGCTACTCGATTTTTGTTGATCCGCTTCAGAAAGTTTGACTCATTAAGAAATGCTTGTCGAGTACTCTTCCACTCTTTTTCTGAGCTAGTGAAATTTGAAAACAAAATAGAGCCAAGTTTCGAATATAGTTTGCTGTACTATATTTATGGTTGACTATTATGCTGACTTTTAAATTTTGCTATTTTAATTTCTTTTGAGCATTATTATGTTTCCTTTCTTTTGACAAAATATAAAAGAATCATTTTTTCGACACTTTTATTGATTATTTTATTATTAAAAAATAAAAAATCATACAGGTCTGTCGTTGATTACAAATATCACGGGGAAAAAAATCGACACAAAGAAATACTGTAGATCCTACTAATTTGTGTACTTTATTTTCTGTACATTTTTATTCTGAATGACAAACAAGAAAGTTGATTTTTTACAGCATTATCTACCAATATTAAAATTTTAGAAGCTTAGAGCATATATATTTTACATTCTATATATTCTGTCTAAAGTTTATTTAAATTAATGTCCGTGTTTGTAACGTGTATACAAATATACATACTCACACGCGCTCGCGCACCCCATTATATATGAATATATATATATCACATTTTAACAACTGTGTCTAGCATATTCCATGTAGCATGATTTAGAGGGTGTTTGGTAGCGCGCTGTATGTTCTCGGTTCGCGTCCCAGGTAAATAATTTTTAATTAAATTTTTTTAAGAATAATAAAAATGTGAATTATAAATATCTATAAATTGTTAAAAATAACAAAGTAGAATCACATGAAAAACGTATTGTATTATTTTATGCGTAGAACAATAAATTAGTAACATTTTTGTAAAAAGTTATATCGTATGAATTTTTTTTACAAATTCAGAAATATACTTTTGAAATTTAGTGAAACTCGCGATAATAATTATTTTGAGAAAGTTTTGTAGAACTAAATTTAATCCGCTTATTTTACAACTCGATCTCTGTAAAATTCCATTTCTCTCCCTCTCTATTTTCACGAGCACATAAAATCTTTCATATCCCGACCTCTCACTCTCGCTTTAGCTCAAGCGAGCTCACACGCTCTCTAAAGGAGCTCAGCCTTTGGGCTCTTTGTCAGTCACCCATCCATCCATCCTTGTCCTCGATACGGAAAATCAAACTTTCATGGAGGATAGGAATACGACGTCGTCGTAAAATGTCATCCTATTGAGCAACCGCTCGCGAAGAAACGACTGGGCTTGCCTTCAAGTTGGCGTACCTTCCTTTATTTTTTCGGCTTGAAATGAAGTTGTTGTGAACGTTTATACCGACCCCTACGGAATTGAAGTTTTCATCGTAATTCCTTCTCGAGGCCCCGCTCCCCATTTGCTATCGTCCCCCTCTCTTATTTTTTTCTCGCGCTCTTCGTCTCGCGCTCTTCGGCGCATGCTCCAACATACAAAACGATATCGCATAAACGCACATACGGGAATATATTCTTCCATTCCGAATAGGTTCCTCATTGCATTCTACAATTTACATATTATATATTGTAGTTTATATATTGTATTGTCTTATATATTATATAGATATATATTGTTGTTTATATTTCGAATTGAGGGCAGCACGGACGAGTCTTTCGCCTGGAAAAAATATTCTCAGACGAGAAAACACGGCGTTACAAATATATGTAAACATTTTTAGAAGGATTTTTTTCGCTCAATATCTAATTTATTATAGCATGATTCTTACGACACTAATTTTCATAGAGTCACGCGCTCATCCTTTAATGTCAAATACATATGCAGTAGGAAAGTTTTCAATAAATTTATTCGAAATTACATTTCAATACTTTACCAAAAAATATTTAAATTCAAATTTCTCAATTCAATGGCAATAAAAATTATAAAACAATCCATATCTTGTTTAAAAAAACTAATATTTCCAAATATTCAATGTAATATTTAATATATATAATTTGATTACATACGATCTCAAATAATGTTTATATGAATATAAGTTTTTCAAGCGATTCTGCCCATATTATTTCTTTATTAGATTCCCTTTTCTTTCGACATTATTAGTATAACTTGTTGTTTTTTAAATAAATAATTTTATTTATATAAATTTTATAAAGGTAAATGTTTATTTAATACACAGTACACTAGTTCAATGCAATGGATATTAATATAACAGTAGTCAATAAGTTAAGTGGAATGAGATACAAAAATATACAAAGATTTAAAATATAAATCTTTTGTGTGAGCAGGCTCTAAGAAGGCTACACTCGGACTAAACTCCGTACTTCGCTATAGTCGCTGACCGATGTCCTTTTCCAAAGAGGGTGCCATAAAACTCAAGTAATGAACTGCATTCTCTATTTACTACATTTTAGTTTATTATGGGCCTGTCGTTGAATACTCCAATATAAATTTTATAATTTAAACTTATCGATTTATACAACCATCCTTGATAACTGTTTGCTTTCATGTTTGTTTTCTGCGATGTAAATACTGGAGATTTTTAATTTATCATAAATATATCCACTCGGGATTGTGCTTTCTAAAACCATTGTAGGGTGGCGCTACATACGCGGCTCACAGCGATTAGAAATAGAACAGTATTTAGATTTCAAAAAAAAAAATGAGCGTAGAATATGCATCGTAAAGGAATCGACTAAGATATATCATTCTATAGCCGCTCATAAAAGATGGAAAAAGTATTTCAAAGCTGTTGCATGATGTCAACAAAATAAATAAATAAATAAATAAAAACAAAAAAAGGAATGTTCGACTGAAATAAACACTTGTAACTCGTTCCTGAAGGCTTGCATCTGGTGGTCCAGAAGAGGACCGATATTTTCCCGAGTAATAGAGACGTTACCAAACAAGGTATCCAGAGTATCTTGGTGTTCGTAAGGGGGTGCGATTGTAACCGCTTAAACTCCCTTCGGCGCGGCAGCTCCGAATGAGGTAAGTGTTTGGGTCAAAGCTAGATATATATATATATATATATATATATATATATATATATATATATCGTACAGAGATGATGACAGGCTCTACTGTAAATACCTATCCTCTTACCGTGGAAAAATAGAGGACCGGGGACGAAAGGAATGTTGTGCGCGAAGAGGTGATTGAACTGTAAGACAGGGTGGATTGTGAGTTTTTCGTCTTATTATACATGTTAAATATATTTATGATGGATAAGATTTTAATGAAAAAAATTCGGAAGAAACGTGTTAGGGACTCACAAGAGCTTTATTTTAAAAAAGTAAAATTTTTGGCGTGTAATGTAATATCTGCTTAAATATTTAATTTGTAACTATAGAGATATTTTAAATATATTATTTGATAATTTTATATCTATTTTTTAAATGGTTTAGTTCGTAAGTTTAAATATATTCTTAAATGTTTTAGTTTGTAATTATATATCTATATTAAGAAACGTTTATAGTATTTAATTTAAAATTATTATGAATTCAATATATGTATTTATACCTTGTAGTTTGTAAGATTTATCATAATTCTGTTAAGTATTTATGTAGAGTTAAATTTAATAGTTTAAAGTATAATTGTAATCGGGAACTAATGCGATAAAAATAAAATCTTTAGATAACGTTTCTCGCATAATAATATATAGACTCAATATTGTATATATTTTGAATAAACAAAATATGTTCTCTGTATCATCATACGCGTCCCATATAGAAAAGGGAAATGTAACGTGATCTCTCGGACTCTTAAACTTCGGACAAAGCGGCTTCGCGTGCGTCAGCAATTCAGCGAATTATAATGTTAAACTATTTTACAGCAGAGATTGGAAATTTACAAATTTTCGTTTTAAAATAGTAAGTTCACGAAAAATTACTTCGTAATTTTTCATTATGTAAGAAATAAGAGTCATAGTTACTAATATTATAGTTTATAGGAATGATCGCGAGCGAACTCTCGCTATAAGCCCAACTATATGTACACATAAGGTACATGTTTGATCCGTGCCGTGACGGGAAAACCGAAGATTTTGCCTTAAACTAGCTTGTATACGGAATCACACATAGGGTGAGCGAATACTTGCTATGGGAAAATCTTAAGGTTTTCAAAAGAGGTAAACAGGTTATGCTTCCTAAAAGCAATGATCCGTGCTGTGACGGAAGCTTCCCAATATTTTCGTTAAAAAAGCTATTCTACGGACTTATATGGAGATAGGTCGTATTCTAGCTTTGAGAAAATATAGGGAAGTTCGAAATCAGGTGACGTGTTCGGTTTGCCACCTCGGGCTCTCCGACCGTCAGGCTGCGCGAGAGTTTGGGCTGCGTTCGGCGAGTGAAGCTTATCGCTCGAAATTTGACCCCATTGAGAGGGGAGTAGAGTTTATAAAAGCGCAGTATGAGCGCTCGGAGATACATTCTTTTCCTGATCTCTGCTTAAGTAAGTTATTGTATTAATCATATTTTGTTTTATTAAATTCAGTTTTTAATTTAAATATACTTCGTATTATTAATTCTTATTCTAATAATTAAACCTCTCAGTGTATTGTTCAATTACAAAACGAATGTTGCGAACATCGTTGGGAAAAAATTGATTTTCTGTTTCAAACTGTTATATATATATACATATATATATATATATATATATATATATATATATATATATATATATATACACACACACACACACAATATATGTACAATATTTTTTTTAATTACTTGTATATTTTTTTACTTGTATATTAAAATACTTGTATACGTATTATGAGATGTCATTTTGAGAAGAATGTAGATATGTAATAAAAGGTGTGTTATAATATAGTTACGTGTCTGTAGTTACGTGTAATAAATGAAATGGCAAGCACATTATATGTTTTCAAATTATATATAGTATAATTGGCGAACAGAGGATGTATTATACTTACCAAACACGGTTGTGATTATTATAATTGAATTTTATGGCCTTGGATTTCACGAATGGTCTAGATAATGAAAGAAGTTATGAACAAGAATGAATAAATATATATAGACATTTCTTTTAATCACCCGTGCAGAAATATACTCGGCATATCCCTAGTTCGGGCTAGATCCTAGTCAGTATTACTGATGATTTCCTCATGTAGGTAAATCTCGCCAGATCCGAGTTAGATTTTCCTTCGATCATCTAATAATCATCTTATATTAATTATTACTATCTCGACTTTATTCAGATTTCCTTATCTTTTATTGATTTTTGAAAGAAATGCGTGTTTTCTATAGGCAAAATTTTATAAGTAGAAAAAGTAAGGAAATGATTAGGCTTTCTATCTTGGATCTAGTCAGATTTCCTTAACTTCTCCGTATTTTAGAAGGAATTACGTTTTTCTAGGTGGAATCTGCCAAGTAGGAGAATTAAGGAAATGGTTAGGCTTTCTATTTTGATTCTAGTTAGATTTCCTTAACTTTCTCTAATTTTGGAAAGAATTATGCCTTTTCTAATCGAGACCTTACGAGTACGAAATTAGATATTACACACACACACACACACACACAACACACACCCAACACACACACACACACACGCGCGCGCGCGATCTAACATGGAAAAGAATTTAAAAAATAGATTTACTATATAAGTTTTATCTTCTGTTTATAAAATTATTATATGACGTTAAGGAAATGATTAGGATTTCTATCTTGGTTTTAGTTAGATTTCCTTATCTTCTTATTGGAAAGAAATGCGTGTTTTCGTATCTTGGATCTGCCAAGTCAGATTTCCTTAACTTCTCCGTATTTTAGAAGGAATTACGTTTTTCTAGGTGGAATCTGCCAGTTAGTAGGAGAATTAAGGAAATGGTTAGGCCTTTTAGATCCTAACTTTCTCTATTGGAAAGAATTATGCTTTTCTAATCAAGACCTTACGAGTATGAAAATTAGATATTACACACACACACACACACACACACACACGCGCGCGCGCGCGCGCACTCGAATATTTTTTATATAAATTAATGTGTGTGTGTAGTTTTATATTTAAGGAAATGAAGGATTTCTATCTTGGTTTTAGTTAGATTTCCTTGACTTCTCCCTATTTTGGAAAGTATGGCGTTTTTCTAGGCAGAATCTGCCAAGTAGGAGAATTAAGGAAATGGTTAGACTTTCTATTTTGATTCTAGTTAGATTTCCTCAACTTTTTCTAATGGTGGAAAGAACGATGTCTTTTCTAGTCAAGACCTTATAGGTACGAACGTTAGATATTATATATATATATATATATATATATATATATATATATATATATATATATAAACATCCGCAGATCTTTCCAACACGGGAATGAATTTAAAAAATTGATTTACTATGTATGTTTTATCTTGTGTTTATAAAATTATTATATGGTCTTAAGTGCTGTACGGTCTGTCATATGGAAAATATAGTAGAGTAATCCCATTTTGCGTTTTAGCATAGTGAATAATCCATTATCTTGCGAATCGTAGGGTCGTAGGTTCGATACTCAGCGGAGGTCGGAATTTTTTTCATCGAAAAAAATATTATAGGTTGAACAGAGGTGTTTAACATTAAAATTTACAATAATTAGTGTATAAAAAATATATTAATAATTATTAATTGTTATTATAAATCGTAATACGTAATAGGCATATAGAAAATAATTTATGAATGCTAATTAAATGGTATGCGTCACGTAAATACGTAAGTATACTTTTTTATTTTAAATAAATAAATATTAAAGAGTCAAAAAATTATTCACTTAATCGAGGAAACAAAATTAGAATAATTTATTATTGGCTTAATTTCTAGATTTTCTGACTAGATTTTGTTTACTTCCTACCAAAATCTAAGCTCGTACCCTATTAAAAATGCTATTAAAAGTGGGACAAATCGGAACTAGAATCAGACTAGATTTCCGTTGATAAGGAAAACTCACCTGATACTAGTTAGATTCGAGAATAAATTTCTACACGGGATTATGCACTATGCTAAAACGCAATATGGGATTACTATACTATAGTTTGCATATGACCGTAAAGCACTTAAGATAATATAATAATTTTATAAACACAAGATAAAACATACATAGGAAATGAATTTTTTAAATTCTTTCCCATGTTGAGAAGATCTGCGGGTGTATCTATAATATATATATATATATATATATATATATATACACGCGCGCGCACGCACACGCACACACATATATATATATACACACATTTACTTTATATATATATATATATATATATATATATATATATATATAAATATCTAATTTTCGTACACATAAGGTCTTGATTAGAAAAGACGTCGTTCTTTCCAATATTAGAAAAAGTTGAGGAAATCTAACTAGAATCAAAATAGAAAGCCTAACCATTTCCTTACTTCTTTTACTATGCAGATTCCGCCTAGAAAAACGTGAGTTTTTCCAAAATAGGGAGAAGTTAAGGAAATCTAACTAAAACCAAGATAGAAATCCTAATCATTTCCTTAAGTTTTCTGCTTGTAAAATTTTGACTATATTAAACACGCATTTCTTTCAAAAATCAATAAAAGATAAGGAAATCTGAATAAAGTCGAGATAGTAATAATTAATATAAGATGATTATTAGATGATCGAAGGAAAATCTAACTCGGATCTGGCGAGATTTACCTACATGAGGAAATCATCAGTAATACTGACTAGGATCTAGCCCGAACTAGGGATATACCGAGTATATTTCTGCACGGGATGTTGTATCTCATTACATGGGATTTCCTCGATACATATTTCAAGTCTTCATGTTGAATTTGTTAATTAGAAAATTGTAATTTTTTAAAATTTAATTTTTTAAGTTATAATCATAATAAATAAAAAGCAAATTAATAAAATAAAAATGAAGTTATTCTATAGGTGTGCGAGTATCTTTAGATAATATAAGAGATAATTAAAACTCTTCTGCGGATTTCGGCTATTAAGGTGGTTCGAGCGCTACTCCTAAGTCAAACACTAAGAGATAATATGTATGTATATAAGAATAAATATTTTCATTTTTCTTCTTATATATACTATAATAAATATATAAACATTCTGTATAAAAATTATTTTAATTTATTTGGAATTTCCTTACATTTTTGTCAAGCCTTACATCAATATTATTTTTATTTTTCACCACGGTCAGATGAATTCTTAAATCATAAAAATAATTCAATTTAGAACTAATTGAGATTGTGTAAGGTAGAAAAGATCTATCAAACGTTTAAAAATTTTACTATATTAACTTATTTAGATCTCCACCAGTTTCTGTGTGAAACATTTATAAATAAACATTTTTTAAAAAGCATAAAATATCATATCTACAGATATGTTAACTGTATATAATTAGGTATTATTTTCAAAATGCTTCTTCTCCACAATTAGGTCAGCAATTTCAGCTGATTTTTTTCTTCAAAATCTATACGCAGTTTCGTTTCATAAAGAAATTTTATCCAACTAATTTCGTTTAATTTCGAAAAAATTTGAATTCTCAGCCACCTGAAGAGATTAATATGTATATAATTCACAAAAATTATTTCAATTGAATCGGGACACACGCGTCCTACATCTTCTAAGAGAACTCACTGCGCGTCGCACAGAGTGCAAATTCCAAAGAGCAAGCGTCTGCACTTTCATCTATGGCAAGATTCCTCGCGCGGAACTCACCCGCAAAACTTGCTTCAAACCACGTCCTGCGTCGCAATTTGCTCTTGTACGGCTTTGCCGCTCGTACGTACGCCACGCCGTCTCTTAATCCATATAAAAACGGCGACCGCGAGCCCTCCAGGTACACGCGGCGATAACGCTCGAACCCGAGACCAGCTTCCCCTATCACCCCTCCGTGCCCGCAACGCGAGCTCCCACCACCGCGTCCATCCCCCTCTACGGCGACACCCCCACCCAAAATTGGTCCGATCCATAATGGCGCTCCCCAGCCTATCCTCTCTCTCCCGCGGCCGCGGCATTGGCCGAACCCTCCCACGAGCTCTAGCCCAACGGCGTCGGAGGGCGTTCTGGTCGCCCCATTTTCGCTGCCCCTGCCAATAGCGCGTCGTACCGGCCCTCATTGGCCCGTTTTACCCAATGCACTGCGCGAGATCTATGGGCGAAAGGGGGGGCAGGCGCAGCCACTCTCGCCGCATCGGGCGTGTGCCCGACCCGCGACCCGCGGAGGCTGGAGAGAGAGGAAACACAGGGGAGGGGGCAACGGACTGCCTCGCAATTCTCCCCTCCCCCCCTCCGACGGTCCACGGGCGAGAGAGCGCTCCAAGTGGGGACGAGGCGTCTCGCGACTCTTGGCAGCACCGGGCACTTCTCCGTATAGTGGGCACTCCACTCCACGCGTCTCCGCTCTCCCATTCTCTCGATTCGTTCTCTTTCTCTCCGGCGCGGGGGCTGCTCCACTAATACCAGCGCCCGCGCGGCTCCAAGGCTTTGGCAGCGGTAGTGGCGGTGGTGGAGGTGGCACGGGAGAGAGGGGGGCGGCAGGAGCAGCAGCAGCCCGGCCCGCCAAGCGCCGCTCTCGAGTGGGTCTAAGCGGTCGTGAGAGGGCCTCTCCAGGAGAGCCCCAACAGTACTCTCCATTCATTCATCCATACAGGCAGGCGAGCCCGCCTGCAGCCAGCCGAGCGAGCCAGGCGAGCCCGGAGCCGCCGCGCCGCGCGCGAGCACCGAGAGGAGAGCGAGAGAGGCCCGCGCCCGCCGCTCGAGCCGGAAGAGAAAACAGCCCTTCGGCTCTCCGGAGGCTGCTCTCTCCGCGCACGCCGCGGATCCTCTCGAGCGAGCGAGCAAGCTAGAGAGAGAGAGAGAGAGAGAGACAGCGACGGTCGTATAGATAGAACGAGAGCGCCCGCGCGTCCTCGAGGAGCCGCTTCCTCCTCGGACCGAGCTCGAATCGGGCGTCGGCCACCGGCCGGCCCGGCCGACCCCGCTGGCCGGCCGACGGCGACGGCGCCGCCGGCGGCCGCGCGCGAGTGCCGCGAGGTGTGACATGCAGTGCGCGCGGACCCGGCAGAGCAGCAGTAGCAGCCGCTCCCCGGGATGCGCGACGCGCGCTGAGAGCGCGCCGCGACAGCGGTGTGCGTGCGTGCGTGTGTCCCTCCGCGTCCAGCGGGGCGCCAGCGGGAGGAGGAGGAGGAGGTGGGCCAGCGAGCCCCCGGGAGGGTATGCCGCATCGGTTGTAAGGAAGCGTCGCCAAAATTCTTTGCGGTTCGTATTTGCGCTACTTCGACGGCAGGAGCGTCGAGGTCTTCGCCGAGATGAGCGGCGGCGCCGGCAACGCCGCCTCCGGCTATCACCAGCACCACCAGCAGCAGCAGCAGCAGCAGCAGACCGAGCTGGAGCAGGCGGGCCTGCTGCCCGAGCTGAACGGCGTCGACCTGGCCATGAGCCTGTCGCCGAAGCACCAGCACTCCTCGCACGTGCAGGGGGGCGCGGGGGGCGCTCACACGACCCCCTTCAGCGTCACCGACATCCTGTCGCCCATAGAGGAGTCCTACCGGAACGCGGCGGCCGCGGCCGCCGTCGGGGCCGGCTCGCCGTACGCCGGGGCCTGCGGGGGCGGGGGCGGCAACACCGGCAGCTCGAGCGCCAGCAACGGCAGCCCTCCGCTGCACGGAGGTTCGACCCCGGGGGTGAGCACGCCCGGGCCTATCGGGGGCGCCAATAACGGGGGGGCCGAGCTGTCGGGCGGCCCCGCGGGCATGGGGCCCATGGGCAACCCCTACGCGACGATGCAGCTGACGCCCCAGTACCAGTACTGCGCGGCGGAGCTTTCGCCCTACCACCACGCGGGCCCGGGCGTCGGCGGGGGCGGGGGCGCCAGAGACCCCATGAGATCGCACGCGGTTTCCTCGCACCACCACCCCTGGTACGCGCCCGCGCCGCCCGCCACCAACGATCCGCGCTTCGCCAGTGAGTATTAAGCTCGTCTATATTTGTAATTATTATGCTTTGATAACGCTTTGACGACTCTCGCGCACCCACCTAACCCCCCTCCCCCTTGTTTGCCAAGTGTCGTATTCCGCAGTCGTCTATAAATTTTCTATATCGTTGTGAAAGGGGATTAGCGTCGTTCGATCAGTGCGGTCGCCGTTGAAACAAACCGGGGCTATAATTTAGGGAAAACGTGTGTCGCGATGGTGTAGTTCTTCAAACGGTACCTCTGTTCGACAAAGTTCCAGCGGAGTATTATTGAAGGGGACTCTTATCAGTTCATGAGCATAACACGATCGCAAACCTTTAGCTTTAATAAATCAAAAAAAATTTAATTAAAATATATTTTGAATAAACCCCCTGTCAGTCTGATATAAATCATAATTACCTGCCACTACGATATTATTATTAATAACAGTGCTTTTAGCGTTATTTCATTTCAGAAATGAAATTCATTTCAAATTTAATATATTTAAATAACATTTAACACAAGTAACGATAGTAACGCATCTTAGATTACAACGTTCTGATCAGTCCGTTTTGTTTGTTAAATTATTTTTATTTACAGTTTTATTTTTTACTTTAAATAACTTGTATTCAGAATAGAATACAAGTTATTAAAGACAGTAAATTCGTATCGGGGTCGACTAATTCCACATTCGTGCAAAATATATTTTATTATAGTTACATTTATAATTTTTTGCAATCGTCGATAATTTTGTTTTCAGAAAAAATAAACTTTTCGAGCAAACATACACTAATCTCAATTTGTATATTAAATTCTTTATCGGCATGTAAAAACTTCTCAAACTTCTAAAATCTATATCGTGTAAACTAATAATTTACTGTATCTAAAAAGTCTAATATTTATTATATTATCGTTACATGAACTTGAAAGTTCATTATATGAAATATATTACAAATTGTAATATATTAATTTAATGTAAATGTACATTTTTAACTTAAATATATAATATCTACCCATGTGAAATACTGTATTCCAAACTTAATCTGCACTAAGTAGATTTCAGTTTAGACAATATAGGAAAATGTGCTGATTCTATTTTTTAAATAATTGAACAATATTGTCAACAATATTGTATACATATGCATTTTATTCTTGAAACATTTTTGTCGTACGATAAAACCAAGCCTAATATAATAATATTATATATATAATATTTATATATATATATATAAATATAATATTATATATATATATATATATATATATATATATATATATATTATAACAATATATATACATAATTTAAAACTGTTCTTTAAATAGCGGAACTTATATATTTTACGCCAGAAGTTCACTTCTGGGTGTCAATTTCAACCCTTGCGGTGATCAACAATAAAGTTCCGTCTTAAATTCGTCGAATTCTCAGGATTCGCAGCGCCCCATCCGAGCTTCGAATTCTTGAGGTTATACGCACACTCGCTCTTGCCGCCAGTGAAACTATACGACTGCGCCCCGGGCGCGGGACGTTATCCAACCCCGAAATTCTCTTATCCGTGTTATCGTGTATTATACACTAAGCGCGCCTATTCCGCTATTTCTCCCTATATATATATATATATATATATATATATATATATATATATATATATATATATATATATATATTCTTTCCTTTGTTCGGGGGAAAAAATGCATTGCGTGAAAGCTAAAAGAGACATCGTACACGTATAAATATATACGAATTTGAAACGCAAATCCCGCGGCGTGTGCGCGTATTCGCGTCGCTCGGAATATCGTTTGCATAATACGTGATTTTGCATCGACCCTGTGTACACACACGCCGAGACCGAGCGAACGAACAAGCCAGAGGGAGGGAGATAGATAGAGAGAGAGAGAGAGAGAGAGAGAGAGAGAGAGAGAGAGAGAGAGAGAGAGAGAGAGAGAGAGAGAAGGGCAAATATAAAATGGGGGAAAAAAGAAGAACCGCAGCATCAGCATCAGCCCGCGAGCGTTCGTATATTATATACGGTCGATTATATGGCAATGGCGGCCGACGATGTTTGCCGTCGCGCCCGCGCGGGTGGCTCTCGCGAAAAATAAATATAATAAAGCTGATGCCTTTTACGTGTGTATGTATAAGCGCATACCGTCATGCCACGACTGGGTGCAGCTTCTATGCATAATACATATATACATGCATTTATATATCCACTTGGACTTGGTCCTCTCGGGCCACTGGAATTTATCTTTTGCATGCTGGATTATTACGTCGGACGCGACGGCGACGGGCGCGCGGCGAGGCTTATAATCCGCGGATCCCGACCTTTTTATATACATATACATATCATATATTATACCGAAGCTTCCGAAAAAAGCTACATATTTAGCTCACGTTTTTCGAATTTTTCTTATTTTTGAGTAAAAAAAGTATTCATCAAAATAAAAAATATTCATCAAATAAAGGTCCATAAAAGTTTCCATTTTTTTTACAAAGCGATAAAGATGAAAGGCAATTGTCATTTGGCGCCAATGAAGGAACGACGCAATCTATATGGTTTTTTATTCACTTTCAAAGACACCATCCACTTTAAATTTGAACAATTTTCGAATTAAACAAAATGGAAATTTTTTGGGTCGATTTATCAAGTTGGAACGTATCAAGGAATAATATTTATATAAGTAAATTTAAAATAACAATGGCTAACATATGTATAGCATAGCAATAACAAATCCATACAGCTGAACCATTGTAGAGTAAGAAGTTGAGCAGTAAAAATTTCTTCTTCGTTCATAGTTCTAAAAGAAGTATGGAAAAGCCTCACGTGTTTTTCGCAACGATAAATTCTAATACTCGCGTTGCTCGGAAAATCTATTAAAATGCGAATGCCCATTTTCTACTTATATTTTTTCAAAAATTCTACAAACACATATTTTTTATTTGGGGATTGGGCGAAGCGATCGCTACTTGAGCTTAGGCTTTTCTCAGTCTATTCCATGCAATGATAAGGGCGATTTTATCCTTCAGTTTTTGGGGTTGTCTTTCATCGACACTCGTTATGGACGCAGTCGTTTTCTGTATTCCACATCCCGCGAAACATATTTCGATATTTTATTTTGAAACTTTCAAATCCCCATATTTATAAATTTGTTGAGTATGAGTTCACTCTCTTGTGCAGAGTAATTATTTCATATCAAATTCATATCCGTATTATGTATGTCGTTTATCTATATATTTCATTGTCATCTTTGAATTTTAAGCAGACTATTATTGCCGTTTGGACAATTATAGAAACGCGTGTTTTTATTCTGTTTCTTTCTTCTATATAATTTACCTGTAAATGTCTTATAATATTATTTATACATATATATAAATGCTGTAATAAATTTTACAAGGAAGAGAAGTATAAATCTATAAAATAATCTTCAAATTAATTTGTTAAAAACGACAAATGTTAAACAAGTCCTGAGTTTAATAACTTATAAATAAATGTTCCAATCTTTCGTTAATAATTCTACATGCGTACGTGTAGAATGTCAAAGCATTCCATTGTTAGAGTGCATAAATACATATAGATACGCGCATAAACATATATAATTACAACAAATTCCAAATGTCTGTGGTAGAAAGATTCAAGTATTTTACAAATTCGATTGGAATGAAAGGTATATTCGATATCGAATTTGACAATTCTCTTTATCGTATCATTGAGATTTGATATCGGATTGAAAAATTCTTTTGTGATTTAAATAATAAATTTCATGTATTAAGTCAGGTTTTGTCGGTGGGGTTTTTTTATTTAGAAATTTCATCCGAATAACGTAATAATAATATAAAGTGTGTATACTGAAAAATCCGGTGATTTTTATGATACGTATAAAGAAGAAAAAAATAAATATTTAGAACCTTCGTGTAGCACGCAAGAAGATTTGACATATGGGAAAGAGTTCTACTAATTCCATATAAAAAGTTTTACAGATGTGGAAAATAATTGAAATATAATTTTATTATATATGTAAATCTCTGAAAATGCAACTATATATATATATATATATATATATATATATAATTTATAGGAAGCAATACACAAAGTAATCAGAATGTCTATGTCCCGTGTAGAAATTCATACTCGAAAATAACTAGTATCGGGTTAGTTTTTCTTATTAAATGTTCGGATCCAGAAGGGAAATCTAGTCTGATCCTAGTTCCGATTTGTCCCACTTTTCATAGCATTTTATATAGGGAACGAGCTAAAATTTTGGTTGGTATATCAAGTTAGAAGCTAGAGCTTAGATTTTGGGAGGTATAACAAGCTAGAAACCAGACAGAATCTAGTCCGGAAATCTAGGAATTAATACGAGTTATAAATTATTCTAATTTTGTTTCCTCCATTCAACTTTGTATCTTATATATCTATATAAATGAGTGTATATATATATATATATATATATATATATATATGTATATATATATATAAATATGTATTTAACTCTCTACATCATGATCGAAATTTCGAGATATATATAATTGCCGTCTCTCGTTGCGCAATACTAAATAATACCTATAATATAAAGTGATATATAATGTACGCTATATAATGTAAATTAATAAATATTTTTATCGTCCTTACAGTTTTTATAATATAATATATTAGTTAAAATAATGACAATCAGACTGTCCTTGTTTATATTCAGACCACCGTAGAATCCGAAATAAAACTTATTACTACAACAAATTATATTAAATATTTAAAAAAAATACAACTAATACAAAATAAAAATAAAAATAAAATAATAAATAAAATAAAAATAAAATAATAAAAGCAATATTCTATGCTAGTAAAGGACAACCTGACTGACCCCATTACCTTAAATTTAGATTCACCTTGGTATCCGATGTTTCGAACCGCTACGGTTCATCCTCAGAAACTAAACTCTATATAATGGAAGCGATATAAATCATACGATTCCCGAATGCGAACATCGTGCAATTCCTATATATTTTATATTACATATACTGGACGTTCGATCTGTATATACTCTAGAGAGATGGGGTGAAAAATTCTGCGCTTGATCACGCGCGTCTCTAACACTACGAGCGCAAAAGGAAGCAAACATCTTGTGCGCGCGCGCGCGCGTGTGTGTGTCACCTCGCTCCTTCTTTACGTCACGGCCTCGATATGCTTTGCCCCGCGTCGGCCGCGGGTGGAGTGATGGGGGGGGGGGAGTTGGAATATCCGCGGACGCGGAAGATTCCGCGCGGACCCGAGAAGGCCGAAAAATTCTCTCCCCCGTACGCGTACAAATATAAATGTTAAGATTATATACGTATAACGTCTAAGCTAAATCCCAGCCTCGGCCGACGGATCACGCCTCCCGTCGCACGGAAACGCGCCGTCGCGCCCGAGACTCTCGGCGGGGAGAATTTCGCGTTTCCGCACACTCCCAGAGTCAACAGCCGGGCGCGGGAGCGCGCCAGGATCGTGCCAGGATTGCGCCGACCCGTTAACGTTATTTTATATATATATATATATATATATATATATATATATATATATGCATTATACACATCGATCCAGACGATATAGGGACGCGTAGAAAGAAGAGGCGCACGCCGGCTGTCAAGGCTCGTGGGGCTTTCCGGTCAGTTATATATATATATATATATATATATATATATATATATATATATATATATACATATATATATGTACATTTGAGTCGCGAGAGAGAGAGAGAGAGAGAGAGAGAGAGAGAGCTCGTCCCGTATAATAATAGGGCGTTATAATATAGATAATATAGTTATATAAAGACCTCGTCCATCAGCGCGAGGATGCAGGAAATGAGTAAGTGGCCGTATATGGAAGGCCGCCTGTAATGTACGAGTATCATATATTGCGTTTTCTATCATACAGGTTGCGCATCCTTATAATATTATACATATGTAAACGAGCTTCTTTCGGACAACGATGTGTGTGTGTGTGTGTGTGTGTGTGTGTGTGTGTCAACGATGGCCGAGACGATCTTAATCATCGAGCGTACCGCAGTTTTGGGCTGATTTTCATGTTTGGCGCGGGAATTGCATGCGCGACGGACGAGCGTTGGTCATACGGTGTGGCAGCGATTGTACTCTTTGAGATTACACGGAACGGTTCCCATTGATTATTTACAGATGCTTTTGTCGCGAGTAACATTTACACTAACGAACATTAGTAAAAAAAATATATACATATACATACACATTTTGCTTAATTATAAAAAATATATATGAATGGACCATATGTTCGATGCGTATTTATATAAGATTCTTTTTTAAATGAAAATATTACTTTAACAGTTCTTATAAACATTTAACACGATAGATTCGCATCGTTATTCAGATTAGAATCGAAGTATAAAAGATATTCTGAAATAGAAATTTTCATAAATGTAGATTATTTATAGTTTTAAATGATTTTCGTATAAGTGCCTATTATTGTTTGTAACTGACGGGTTTCCTCTTTCGACTTTTTTTTTAACGTTTAACTATAATTAAGAGTAATTTCATTGTCCCGATCTAAGTTCATATAATATAAAGATTCACTTATCCAATGCCTTTATAATTTAACTAATTCATTTCATTAGATCAAGTCATCTACTTGAGGCTAAACGTCCGACAGTTTACGTCAATGAATCTATAGACTCTATTTATAAAATTTGAAAGGGAAGAGCATTTAGATATTGATTCGTCACGAATTCAAGTGTAATATATACATAGATTGAAAAAAATCTAAAATTTATCGTTACAGTTTTCCGAGCACATATATTTTATAGTCTATATGAAAATTGTTTTAATAATAATGCTCGCAGTAAATTGCAATTATTCTCTAGAAAAAGATGAAAAAATCAAGTTTGTGGCATCACGATTTGTAGCAAGCTATAAATTTTCTGTATCAAATAATAATTTTTTTTCGAACGCCAAAGAACACTTCAGAGCATACAGACGTTACCGAAGACACTGATATATGATAGCAGGTTATACGACAATCGCATTTTTTTGTTTACTCCTTTTGCATCTGGCGCATGCGCAATATACTATACCGAATATCTGATCTGATTGCCATTCAAAAATATGTAACTTGTACTCCTCATATAATACTATATACTTCAATGGCAAGATCCTGTTATCGTCCATCGAGAATTTACGGCGACAGCGCAGACCATATAATTATATATTTATATATATATATATATATATATATATATATATATATATATATATAGTATAGTAATCGAGCAGTCACGGCGATTTGAGCTAAATAAATATATACATACACACGCACGCACTACTTTCCGATGCTGGCGCATCATCCCATATATATATGAACATCTGATGCTCTCCCGAAGAGGGCGAGTACATACATATATATATATATATATATATATATATATATATATATATATATACGCGCGGACGCGGCTTCCCGGCGCGTCGAAAAGGGCGATCTCGTCGCCGTCGCGCGACCCGGCGAATCCAATTTCCCATAGCTCTCCTCTTCCACCCCCAGCCCCCTCCGCGCCCTTCTTATATTTATTCGCCCCCGCAGGGGCTGAAAATCCTCCGGGGAGCACGGCAGGTCAAACACGCGGCGCGCGGAGGGGGCGACGGGGTAGGACGCGGAGGAGTTTGATTTCGCTAATGCGCGCTTGCGCGCGCGCCGCCGCTCTCGAGTGTTCTTTAAACTTTGCGCCCGGTGTGCGCGTATCCCATCGCCTGTCCCTCCTCCGCTCCCCTCCCCCCTCAACTTTCTTCATCCCGTCTCGCTTGGCGCTTTTATTAATTTTTAATTCGAGCCACGGACCTGCGCGGGCGCTATAGTGTATATATGCCGGTTCGTCGACTACTCTGCTATATATGATGCTTGAAATATGGGTTGACGAGACTGGGTGGATTTCGCTTTTATATGCAATGTTACAGGCTACGATTTTGGAAAAATTATCCCGAAGCCGCTGGGGATGTACCGAATGAAACGAATCCTTCTCTTTTCAAAATTAAAAACGAGAAATCTCCCTGTCCATTTATCCGACGTCCGATGAGAAATTTCTTCGCGTTGCTGTGGTTTTAAAAAAGAAATCGCTTCAGTCGTTCCGTTCTCGAGGTTTTGTAAGTGTCGAATTTAAGTTTTCTCTTTACAGAGGTATATTAAATGGCAAATGAAATATAAGCGGAGTCGGACTCGACAATTCTATGAATAAGAATATATTGTCTCAACTTTCATTAAACAAATATATATAGCTCTTCATACGATTCATTCTAAATAAGTTTATAGCGTCAATGTGAAGGTTTTCTATCGATCATTCGTTAAAGAACAGTCTTGGCAAGACAAATTTTCCATTTTTAATTTGAGAAAAAAAATTTCGTCGCATTCGCAGATCCTGAGATCTACTGAAGTAAATTGTGAACGACCATATTTCCTTCGCTCTGAACCAAGCAGGCATAGAAAGACCGTAGGATCAATACTTTACTGACATGGGGACTCGTAGATGTATAAATATGTATTCATATGTTTGTATGTAATATAGGCGTGCGTGTGGGGTGCAGCCGATTGCCAAAAGTGTCCTGTACCTGGGATATACGCTTTTATTTTACATTCTTTTATTTTCTACGCTTGTGTTTTTACACAGAGTAACGATGAAAACTTGAAGAAATTGTTCTACTGATGAAATATAAATCGGTATATAAATAACGTAAATTATTTTTTTTCGCGTACAGCGATTCAAACAATTCTATTGAACTAGACCGAGGCTAGCAGCGATGTTCGTAGGAACGAGGTAGCACGAAATATTGCAACCTTATTTTAAAAATACCGTATTTCTGTAATTCTTAAAAAAAGATGCTATCATTCTGGATTAATTAAAAATACAATGAATATATGTAGTTAAATTTTTATTTTCAATTGAGCTTGACCGCCCAGCTCTGCTTCGTTGCTAACTTTAGTATTATTTACGAATATTTATAATACTGTATTATCTATCTATATTTATATTTTATTAATCATACATCAGAATATTTGATTTTCTGGTTAATCGTTATCTTGATAAAAATCATAGTTTTCTTCTCTGAACAAGTCAACCTATATAACTTCTTAAAAGTAGCTTGCTACATGATAACCCTTATATTCTATATAAGTTGAATCGAGGAATCAAATGTTTGATATTTATTAATACTTTGCCTCCGATTAAACCGATAAACATTATAATTATCTGCATAAACGTGTAACTTCTTCTAATTTTCATCGTACGAATTACCTTTATGTACTTTTATCGATATAGCGTACAAAAATTCCGGACTCATCGAAGAACTTCTCGATAAATCCAGAAACCAAAAACAAAAAAAAAAAAACAAAAAATTCTGCTCAAACCACCAGCTCCTACATACACCTCCGTATCCTCCGCCCTTCCCCGATCGATTATAGACGATGGGGTGATCGAGCCGAACTCCGCATCGTTGCCACATCGAGGTCGCTTTTTCTCCAGGACGGTCCACCTACCGGCGTCTATAATCGCCACTTACATATACTCCCCCCCCCCCGAAAATCCCGGGTAAAAGCAGTAAAAGCCACGGTCGCCTTGGATCCGAGCCTTCTACACTCGCCCCTATAGCGGCTTCGCCGCTTGAACAAACACACGCACGCACGCACACAGACACATACATGCTCGCAACGTAGGAAGATGTAGAAAAAGAAATAGAAAGAGAAATAGAAAAAATCTTATTTTTGCACAATATATATTGTAAATTTTGATAAAATATAGAAAATAATACACTCTCTAAAGTAGAATTAGAGGAAATCGCCTTGTTGTTTTAAAACAATGAACTATTCACTGATAAATCAGTAAATATTCCACTGTATAGCCAGTGCAAATTAAAATCGCACTGGGTAAGCAGTGAAATTTTCATTAATTTACCGGTGAAAATTTCACTATTTTAAAATAGTAAAGCGATTTTCACTGATTCAACTTTAGAGAGAATACCGATATATACTAAAGCTGTGTATAGAGATTTGTAATATGAAAAGTATATAATTATCTCAGAATGAATTAAAGATAGTATAATATAATATACAATATAGAGTGTATTGCCTTCAAATTTTGTACATAGATCATTAATTATCAAATCAAAGAGAGAGAAAAAGAGAGAGAGGAACACTTACGTACTCGGATTCACTATATTTTCGGCAGCAACAGAAGCGAATAAAGCCGTGCGTAGCAGTCGAGCATCGCTGTCCGCGCCACCTTTTTCGAATACATATTACATATAACAAATCATAACATGTTCTCAGAGATCAGAGAGAGAGAGAGAGAGAGAGAGAGCCAGCGCGCAATCAGGGTGGGCCTCGCGTACTCGAATCCCTGCCTATTGTACGCGGGCGCGGTGGGATCTCCTCATTGGCACCGAGATTATGAGGGATCGAGGCGCTGCTCGCGGACTCTTAGCCCCCCCTGTCATCCCCTCAACCTCTCCAGGTCCGCCGTCAATCACGCTCGCCTGGCGCGCGGGTTTCCGCGGACGCGCGCGAGGATGACGAGGAGGTAAAATGTAAACGGTGTCTGGGCAGCGTTCGTATAGCTTCTCCTTCTCTCTCTCTCTCTCTCTTTTCTCTCTCTCTCTCTCTCTCTTTTCTCATTCCACTCGCTGCTTTTTCATTCATCAGTCCGCACCTGTGCGAGTGGCGGTGATTCGGCCACGGTGGGCATCCGATGGGGCTCCTACTGAAAAAGAATGAGAGAGAGGGGGAGGGGGGAGAGGGGGGAGGAAGAGGGAATAATAATCGGTCGATTACGCGTCTGAGTGGGATTCGAGATGATAATTATAATGCGCGCGCGCGCGCGCGAGGATCGTGCTCTCTCCAGATCCGGGAAAAGGACTGTCGACGTTGAGATACAGGCGCTGCTATGGTATACACCTCCACACACACACACACACACACACACACACACACACACACACACAAACACATGCGCGCGCGCGCGCCACACACACATATTCTGAATGGGATCTACATGCTTGGATGTATGGGAACTGTTTTAGATCATTTTAATTTATTACGCGATATAATACGCACGTTGAGCACGAATTTAATTCCGATGCTGGAAGTCGGATTATAAATGCACACCGATAGATGAGTATTATACACGTTACGGCGCTTGATCTTTACTTTCATCGCGATGAATTCTGGAGGAAAAAGTATAGATGTATAACAATAGTTTGTTTTTCATTTCGATGCATTCATCGGAGGAATACAGAGCTTCGCATTTCAATATATAAAAGGTTCAAGTACACAATTCGTAAGATATAATACTGTTTTGTAATTTTTTTAAGTAGTATAAGTAAAAGTAAAGTCGTGCAATTGCGGATTTATCAATGGCATAATTATTGTTTTTGTAACGTGTACATTGCAAATCAGCATTGCAATCAATTACCGCACATGTGTATTTTTACTCTAAATTTGCATCAGCGAAGAGAGGATCACGGTTGAAAAGATAGTTACTATTTCACCACTAAATCAGTAATTATTGCATAAAAAGTAGTGAAAATTTACCTATTCTCTTGGGAGTGTTAATTAAGAACGTCTAGATACGTAAAATAACATTTCCTATCTCGCATATTTCTTCACGAGTAGGATTTTTATTTTTTATTTATACCAAGCTTTGCCAAAGCGCATACACCTTAAAAAGGCAATAAAAGAAGCCAATTAGATTGTATATTACTTCTCTGAAGGATTTTGGTACGTTCAAATTAAATCTGATCTCTGAAATGCTCCATCGTGTCATGTTTTCGAGATATTCTCATCTAAAAATGGAAAAAATACTACTTTTTTCAGATAATTAATGTTATATATACAATTACAAGGAGATTTTTTTTACCGAATTGCCAACATTTTCATTGCCATCTTCAAAGTCAAATTACCATCTAACTTGCATATTCTAAACCTGCAAACGCTAAATCTATATATAAATATATATATATATATATATATATATATATATATATATATATATAACGACAATATATGAAGCAGAAAATTCAAAGTACCGCATCGCGACGATAACGAAAGATACTCAAACAAACTCAAAGGTCTTTCAAAGACGACTGATGCTCTTGATTTAAAATCCTTCTATTGGGTTTTGTCCTGAAATTCTACCTTGTAATTATGCATTGGATCAAATACCAAATGAAAGAAAAAAGATTACGAAATACTCGACGATCACGAAAGCGTGTACTATTGGAAATTATCGTCAAATGACTTTCAAGCAGTAAGAGATTTTAAAATAAGGGGATTGACGATCTTCATATACGATATATTTATATAGAATGTGATATTTTATGTTATGCGTAAAATGGCCTCCAAAACGGTGTACTTTTGTTAAAGGCCGCACACGAATGCATTTTTTCCAACGGTCAAGGAGGCGAATCGTGAGGCGAAACAAGAAAGTTCTTTACACACACAGGCGCGCGCACACACACGCACGCACACAGACACGCTTATAATAAGCAGATAACGATCGACCCTAATCTAATCCACTTCTATTATAATAGCGAATCCGCTGGTGATGTCTCTCCTCCCCCCTCTCTCTCTTTCCAACAAAATAACTCGCACCTCTATTCATGCGTATCAAAGCTGCAAAACGTTCTTTTCAAGCCCAAAGTGCACATTTTTGGAATAACTTCTCACCTGGGATTCGCAGTCTTCCGCATCTGTTAGTAGACTAAAAATTACAGTGAAGAGGCGCCTTTTTAACTCAATTAATTCTAGTCATTAAATGTTAAGGTACTTCTCTATCGTCCCGTATATAGTTGATATATTTGACTTTCAATTTTACTTTAATATGAGTGAATGTATTTCAAGGACGAACAAAACGAATGAATGGATTGAGTGGGTGTTATTTTTTATCATACTGAGATCTTTTGAAAAGTGTTATTTTGTATATTTGCGACGCTTATATGTTTATTTAAAATTTGTTATCATATAGATTTAAATTTGAATTACCAATATTAATTTTCATTATTGTTTTTAAATTGAATTGTCGTTATATCACAAGATTTTATTAATAATGACGTTTATGATTTAAGATCTTCATATTTGTGGCCTTTTATGAGACTTTATCTCGAATATTTTGGACATTAATACAAATGAATTTCTCTATCTAACTATCTCTCTCGTTTTATTATTTCTTTAGGGTACGTACTTGAACTTACTGATTGGTTACAAGAAATCTCAAGTATTGTTTGCTTATTTTTTCAATGTTGTTCCGTCATGATATTTATACTATTCTAGTTCTTTTATTTCAAAAAAAGATATTTAAATTTTTATTTAAAATTTTAATTATATAATTATATATAAAAAAGTATATATATATTGTTTATTTTATTAATATAACCAGTTATTTTCATAAGAAACGACTCATGAGCCGATGTGCTTTCATTAATTCGATACACAATTGCTTTGTAATTAAATAGACTATTATGGACCGAGATTCCTTAACTAATAAATTAATCATCTATCTATCTATCTATCATCTATCTATCTACCTTTCTGAGACGATAGCGTGGCGAGAGAGAGAGAGAGAGAGAGAGAGAGAGAGAGAGAGAGATTCGACGAGCAATCGCCCCCCGTCGGCGATTATATCCGTCGTCGGAACCTGTGCAGCACATATCGACGCTTACGCGCGTATAAAACCTCTCGTGCACATGTGCGTCCTTCGTAATTTATCTACATATATCCTACACCTATCCAGTAGATAAACTTTCGCCCAGATCGAGCGGAAATGCAATAAACAGCGTCGTGATGACCGACGTGTCGCCACCGCGCCGCGAGGAGGATTCCCATCGTACCGCGGGACCTCCTTGGGCGCCAGGGTCCGGCGCGCCGTGACTCGGCGCTATATGCACATAATACTTACGTCCGCCGGCGTAGTCTCGGCCTGACGAGGGTCGTTTTGAAGCACGTCTGTATATGCATGTATATATATATATATATATATATATATATATATATATATATAGGATTAACGGATCAATTTGACGCCGATTATTATATATAGGCGATTCATGTTGACGAGCCACCGAAAGGGGGGCGGGCGTGTGTTTTGTCTCTCTCGTAGATAGATCGGGATTATATATAGAAAGAGAGAGGAAGAGAGAGGTCCCAGGTTCGATTTGTTGAGAATCGTAATCTATAATAATAATACGGAATTGTTTTTTCTTGCAGAAATCGATTAATTTCGACTATGGTTTTCTAGGCATGGCAAATGGATTCCATTTTCATGATAAGCTTTGCGTTAAGAGGAAACACACACACACACACACACACACACACACACACACACACACACGTGTATATCAAGGAAAAAGCAACTTGTCAAAACGATAAAAGTCACTGCATAGTAATATACTACGCGCTAAATGATTGAACAAATTGACTTATTCACACTTTAATCGATGATCTTTAGAAGCTTAACTCAACTTAATGTTTAATGATCTATATCCATTTATTGAATTTATTCACAATAAGAACGCATGAAATGATGATTTCAGATATATATATAGCATTGGAATTGATAAAAAAATTAAACGATGGATCAAAATTCCTCTTTATGTTTAGATCAAATTATTTTTCGAAATTTTTAAAAATTTGCGCGATTTTTTATATTGTATGGCTTGCAATGTTAATTATTTGTACAGAATCTATTCAGTCAAATATTTCATAAGCATCATTCTTATTTATTATTGATATAAATATGGATTTGTTAACGTAAAATAAGCTATAAGTTATATTATTATGGAATTTTAATTTATTCTATATATAATTACATAAATTTGATCTACAATCAGCACATTAAAAATAAATCATCGTATTCGTTTAAATGGAATTTGTTCGGCTGGCATATTTGAATAATACGTGTATTTACGCCGAAAGTTATCGTATTAATTTGCTCAAAGAAGTATATGTTATAAATTATTATAAATTCATATTCTTTACGTGAAACAATTTAAAGTTTAAGGAAAAAATGCAATACAAATAATAATAAAGCCATGAAGGAGAGGATATATTTTGTATTTATTTGATTTTGAATATGAATTTCCAAACATTGGCTACGCGATGTATCAACGGCAAAGCTGGAATATTTTTTAGTCAAATAGAAATTTAAGACGAAAGAAAAATAATATTTTAAATTATATACTTATATTATTATAATATATATGAAACAGATATTACAAATTAATTATCATAGAAAAGTATACAGTACATTTTTGACAAGTGTGATAAATTTTATTATTGATATCGATTTATAGTAATCTCGCAATTCACGTTTGATTTGAAAAGTTTTAACGCTCTATTAAAAGCATATATTCTTAAACGCGCATGACTTTAGACAATAATTCGTCAAATGCTGTTTCATCGGCGCAGATATTTGAAATATGTCCGTGAATTCGATAAAATTACATTGTGTAGCTCTGGTGGTGTGAAACTTTTTTCGATATTTTATGATTGAATTTATCAATTATTCCCTAGCATGAATTACTGTTCATAATTTTTTATAGTCCTACAAGGACAGTGTGGACCGGGATTATATTAGGACTGTCGGGCTAATAACAATATTTACTAGTTTTATTGAAAAACATTAGTCGTTTTCCATATGAGATTAATCTAAAAGTATTGGTAATTTCTATCATCAGGCATGTAATGTAGACACTTATGAACTTCTAACGTACCTTTTCCTAAATAATTTCTTATCTCAATCATTGATTTGTTTCGAAATTAAGACCACAGAGATAGACAAATACAATAATAAAGAACAGCCAACGGCATCTTCGTATTCATTTCGAACCCACCAAATCACATTCATTCTCCAAACGTAAGATCCAGAAAATTTCATTCATACAACCAAACACTCACGAATGATTGACGTATATTATTGCACCGCAATATATATATATATATACATACATATATAATAGTCCCACATCGCGATACAGCAACCTCATCGTCGCCGTCGTCGCAATTATCATTACGACAATGCAGACTAACCGCCGACTCTTCTTTCTCTTCCTCGTGTTACAGTCTCGCGGCTTATGGGCGCCGCGGCGAGCGCCGCCGGCACGAACATGGCCGGCTGCTCGGTCGGCCAGTCGATGGGCGACATGGCCAAGTCTACGGGCATGGGGGTGGGCGTCGGCGTCGGGGTCGGCATGGGGGTCAGTACGATGCAGTTCCCGCTGGCCCCGAGGCGCAAGAGGCGCGTGCTCTTCACCCAGGCCCAGGTCTACGAGCTCGAGAGGCGATTCAAGCAGCAGAAGTACCTGAGCGCCCAGGACCGGGAGACTCTCGCGTCCATCATCCATCTCACGCCCACGCAGGTTTGTGCACCAATTACTTAATTGTATATGTACGATGCGCACTTGTAATGTATATCTGTCTTTGCTCAGTTATTCGTTTGGGTTGATTATTCTGCAAGACGTGGCCTGGGAGAATTGCGAGGGAAAATTGCAGAGATTGGAATTTTGGTCGTTTTATTTATGTTTTTTTTTTGAGTTTGGGATTAAGTGATGCGCACGATTGAGTATTCCGTGGTGGAGTTGAGGGGGGGGGGTGGCTAGACAGAGATTGGAAAGACTTTTGTAAACGCGAATCGATGAGTCATTCGAGAGAATGGGACGAGGTAACAGGTCTCAATAATGGGGCCCTTTAACGAATAAAGAGAGAGAAAAAAGCGAATGGGTTTCGGACGCGTACTTTTCGACAATCCGACGACGAGAACGATGAAAATTCAAATTGATCCCGATTCTATCGATTCATCGCGGAAGAAGAGTAACATTATAATTATGGGGAATAAGTTTTATACTTCGAAGTTCCGAGGGCATAAAGTAAACATCGATCGGATAGGTAAAATATAAATTCTATACCATGTTGCCCTTGTTTCAAGAATTCTATATATAGGCCTTATATAACGCTTATAGATCTCAACACCTTTTTTCGAAATTGGCCAATTTTTAAAATTTTAACATACTAGGCATTTGTAAACGTACTGTAATAATACCTCTCATCGGACGCTAATGAGTCAACGTACTAACGAGATAAATATTCAATGTGTCAGCTTTTTAGGATCTAGTTATACTGGTTAATGAATTATAGCTGATTTAGTTTTCGGATCAATCGATATGTATATAATATTCTTTACCCTACCCCAATCGAATAGAAGGTTAATTCGAATAGAAAATTAACATCTACTTTTTATTATACCAAAACACTAAGTCAGTGGAGGATTACTAGAGTACATAATCTGAGAACTTTTTTTGTCATTCCGATTCGACCGATGAAATCACCCCTTCTCACTCGTATGAATTCTAGATTTTTCGTTCGAGTCCACACAAAAAAACTAGCAAAATTCAACGCGTTTATCGAACTACATGCTCGAAGATCCATGAGACAACCAATGTATTTCAGGATTTTCGAAAAATATTTAACATCTATACGAAATCGCGCTGGAGTAATTATTTAGTTATAAAAGGTTTAATAATTACGTTAAAAGTCCGGCTGTGCTACGGAAGCCGTTCCTCTGAAATTGAAAGCTGCTCAGTACAAGCAGGCATAACCAAAAAATAAATAAGCGTGTACTTATAAAGTCCTTGTGTAGACCGTACTTGAAATCTTACTTTAATCGACCACTATAACGTTATCAAGCTCTTTGTCCATTGGCTTTCTTCCTACCTCTATTTCAATTTGAGAATCTCCGGTGCTAACCGCGGGAACTTTACACGCGCAGCTCTGGAAATGCGAATCTGTCAAAATCAGCGGTCGACCGGGTTACAATTGGATCGAATTTAGAGAAAATTTTCAGTCATTTCGAATTTCCAAAACAAAAATTCTCTTCTCTAAAAATCTTTGAAGCATTCGAACAATCCCGATTATATGCAATTTTCTGAACACCGCGTATACATTTATAGACTGAATTGCACTAGTATTCTACTATAATATAAATGGAGAGTGCTGAATATTTGACTCTGTATCAAAATAACGTACGCTGACCCTCCCCACCACCCTCGCAACGGTACTTTCGAAAATTTAAATGAAATTTTAACCTATCGAGTAACTAATTTAAATTATCAATAAATGAATATATACTGCACATACGCATAAGTAATTTTCCAACGCTAATTATTAAAATATATGGAATGACCACGCCAAATCTTTCAGTGAATTTTTCACTTATCTATGAATTTCCATAATTTCAGGATACTCGGTCAGTTCTAGAATCGGCCAGTAGGCCAATCATCAGCGCGCATATTTCGAATATTATCTATAATAAATATCGTAAATTATTAATACCAGGTACTTATTTGTATGCCATTGATATGTCTAACCTTAAAGTTAATAGCCTTGAAAGCGTGCTTATAGTCGGCAGAGGTCATTTTGTTCAATAGATCTTTTATGAACATGTAATTTTTTCTTTTAATGCATATTACATACTCATGGAGTCGTTGAATAAGCCAATGCATTCGTAAATTTTGTTGCTTATAATTCCTCACTTATTCTAAGTAGATTTTCGGTTACATTCGTCAAGTGCATATTTTTCTTTAACCTATCGGCCATAAGAAGGAAAAAAATATTTATACATATTTATCGTAAGCAAAGGATTTCGGACATTCAAACAATTGCCAATAAACTTTCAATTACAGTGGATATTTTCTTTTTCGATTTTATAGCGTGTGCAAGAGTGGCCGTATACAGAGTCTCGCGCTGTCCATTGTCGCAAAATTTAAGAAGCCCGGCGGCCATAGCAATCGGCGGTTTTCGCATCCTCCTGCTTCGCATTGTGGGCAAATCCGTGATCTAATTATACGCATAGGAGCGCGCACGCGCACAGGGTCGCGAAAGGGGCCGGGTTATCAAACTATATAGCGCACCCAGCGTCATGGAGGGACGAGTCGTCGTCCCGTCGGCGAAATTGGCCGCGACCTCGAATCTATAGCTCGTCGGCGCCTGGAGTATACGCACGCGCATACGCACACGCACACGCGCACTTTCTTCTTCTCTCTCTCTCTCTCTCTCTCTCCCTCTCTCAATTGGTCGCGCGCATCGAGTGCGTTGCAGGACTCGAGGAGGTCAATATACATGATGCTTTCCCTTGGCCGAGAAAGAGCGGCGGGGGGGGGGGGCAGGAAAGGAAAGAGTCGCCGGTTGGGACGGCAACAATAAATAATTATTGTTCGGCTCATTGGCCGCATCCTGCGTCTGCGTCTGTTCGTCCGGAGAAATAGGGAGACAGAGCGAGAAGGAGAGAGAGAGAGAGGGGGGGAGAGGCCGCTGGGACTCCTTTTCTGTCCGCACCATGTATATATACAATCACGGGCCTTCCGGTCTCTATTATATGGGAGAACCGCCGTTCATAGATTTATGTCGGTTTCTTAAAATGTTCATGTTTGCGCAAAGAGCAAAATTTGGTCCGCAACTTTTTTTTTATACATTAGGTATGCCAAACACATCAGAGCTTTAAAAAAGCGAGTCTTATATGCGTTACAGTATGATAAAGTCGTGTCACACTGCGCCGAATCGAACATAACATTTCTTTTTCAATATATATTATATATTACAAACGTTGTGCCCTCTTGAACAATTTTTAAGTTCAATATCTAGATACGACGGTACACCTAAGATAATCGATAACATTACAATGTATGGGCAAACGCGAATTAAGTCTGATTTCCACGAAAGTGAACCCTCCACAGTTCTAGCAACTAATGTCCGTCGATTATCAAACTATAGTAATAATTTCTTACCTACAAATTAATATAATTTTTTAACCTCTAGATATTGAGTATATAAGAGTAACGTTTGAGGTAAAATGGTTCGAATGAATTTGTATAGTATTCTCAAACTTGTAGCTTCCATATGTTTGTTATGATGTTAATATTTGCGACAGCGAATAATTGCTTGCCTATGTCAATAAATTGAACGACCTGTCATTGTCATTAAGAAAGAAACTGCGTACATTTATGGATATAGGCTCATAAGAAATTCATTGCTGGAATTCTTATTATTTCAACGAATCCGCCGTTAGAAGTATAGATTGCCGTTCAAAAAATTCTTCCGAGTACATATAGTACGCTCCATTGAGATAAAAGAAACTAATTTCTAAATACGAAAGGATCATATCTGGAGAGTGGCAGAGGAATTATCTTCTAACCCTCAATATTAATTCGAAATGAACGAGGAATAAAATTCTAAAGAAAAATTTTAAATTGTGAAAATTGTCAACACATGCATAGCGACGCCTGACCATGCTCGACTCTATCCACTGATTCGAACTCCGAAACTCAATTTCATAGATCAACTGCATACGTGTTATTCAAAGATTGGAACGAACGATCCAGGCGAGAGAAAAAATCAGATCCACCCTCTGTCAGATTTTACAAATCCATTGCCCACTTGAGTCGAAAACACAAGAACCACACAGATCCATCGATGTGCGCGTCTGCATTACCACGAAGTGAAAGCAAAAAATCGACGGCACTCGATCGTAAAGTAACCGATGGCGCGGCGTCGGCGTGCGACGAACCCGTGCACGCCGGATATCCAATGGGTATCATCGAATCGGGCGCGCTGGATTACAGTTCGTCCGATGCGGCAAACAATGGGGCATTTAACGATGGGGTGAAAAGCCGCCGGCCGCGAGAGATGTCGCACGCACGCTTCTAAGATATATATATATATATATATATATATATATATATATGACACGGACGCAGACACGCTCACCCGCAGACACACGGAAACAAGGCAACGCCGGCGCGGGCGTCTAAAAACCAAAGCGCGATGAGGTGGGACGAGGGGAGGAAGCGCGCATCAAGCACGTTGGGGCAGAGATTCGAAGTGAAGTGGCGCTCTTCGGAGGCGGAAGTCGATAAAGATCGAGGTGCGGCGGGCACGGGCGGTGCGCGGGGCTTTTTCCCGCGACCGGGGGTGTCTCCGACGTTGGCT
Organism: Sycobia sp. Sy_11; assembly: GCA_018907035.1. NCBI lineage: Eukaryota > Metazoa > Arthropoda > Insecta > Hymenoptera > Epichrysomallidae > Sycobia > Sycobia sp. Sy_11. The sequence continues at coordinate 5,422,567 of JACCIC010000004.1, forward strand.
CGCCGCGCGGCGAGGGCACACACGAGCACGCGCGCGCACGCATACACGCGCACGAATCGATTTCTCGGCGCGCACTCTCGGAAGTCGCGCTGTAGCGCTGCGAAAAGAGGCCTGATTGCAATCAGGGGAGAGTTTTCACCAGCAGCGGCGTGGTGCCGGTGGCAGAGGAAGGGCGGAGAGAGAGAGAGAGAGAGAGAGAGAGAGAGAGAGAGAGAGAGAGAGAGAGAGAAAGCGGGGGAGAAAGTCAAAATGGCTGCGCGAGGGTGGAAATTACTGCTACACCCTCGAGAACCCTCCCTCTCGGTACATTTTTGCCTCGCTCTTCTACCTCGGTATATATTCGAGGTGGACGTTAATATACATACATCCATGTGTATATATATATATATATATATATATATATATATATATATATATTCGTGGGCGATTGCATATAATATGTAGTAGAAACAAAATATAGTACAACAGATATACCTATTTTATATGTTTTAGACTGATTTGTTTTGACACCATTGGATGGAAAACACGGTTTTCTGTAATATTATTAATATTATAAATATTATATAATAAACAACCTGATTTTTATAGTATTTAGTTATAATATTGAATGAATTCATTTATCGACTGATCTGGTTTGAATAGGAGGTTCTTATTAGATTTTAGTCAGGAGTCCACATGTGATTCCTCGCTTAAATTGGGAACTTGAAATATCAATCTCATAAAATTTTCGTGACAAATTCCTATTTGATCTGTGAAATCCTTCAAAATTCTAATAAGAATTGAATATTTATTCCTTGAAATGAATAAAAAAATATATAAACAAGAAATGATAACATAATTAATATCTATAGTTAAATAGGCTTTTTCAATATAAAAAAAGAGTGCTTCGATTCGGAAACAGTAAATTCGTATTTATTCGGTAAATATTGGTTTGAAATAAAATGAGTTGATATAAGTACTTAACAAATAGTATGAAGCAAACAAATTTTCAAATAACATGAACGTATATTTCACAAAACTATATGTAATAATAATGTACTCGGAAGTAAATTATATATTTTTGCAAAAAAATTACATGTTAAAAGGTGGCTGCAATCGCATTCAAATGAACATACACATACACATTCTGAATATTACTAAAAAAAAAATTGTAAGTATACATTGTAGAATTCAAAATTTTTTCCCATCGATTATCGATATAAATGCGCGTGTGTACCCTCCGATTGTGTGTATGAAAACGAATAAGATAGAAGGAGTTGCAGTCTATCGCAAACAGACGCGCATATACATTATACACACACACACACACGTGTACGAGAGGGATGAGGAGCAATTTTCACGCTGGCGCGGCCATTTATTTTTCCTCCCTGTCTACGCATCCCCGTCCATCGCCTTTAAGCATGGCAGAGTAACAATCCGGAGGGAGATTTGAATATGTATTATGTATAAATAAATATTTTGCTCCCCGCTCAAGTGGAGCGGCTTTCTATATATATATTATATATATATATATATATATATATATATATATATATATATATATAGGTATATATATTTGTGAAAGCCGTCGCGCGTTCGCTCCCTTGCGTCTCGACGTGCGTAGGCGGAAATAGATTCTAAGACGAGTGCCGTAAATTCGCTATTTTTATTGAGAAGTGCGATGGTTTTATTATTATTACTGAAAAAAAAACTTGTTATTATCGTTAAAAGTTGTTATTTTACTGGATTTTCTCTAAATTTGAATTAGCTGAAATTGCCGCGCTGTTGAAACAATTAGTGACATTTCGACTGAATATTAAAAACAATCACATCTTGTAAACTGTGAAATATTTACTGATATACTAGTGAAAATGTTACTATGTTTTTTAATAGCAGAGCGACAACAAATTTACATTAACTTTTAAAGTAGTTTTCCCATGTTCTGATACTAAAGTTAAAAAATTACGTATTAAAAAGGGTACATTTTGAAATAAGATAATAACTGTGAAGCGATAGTAAAACACTTTACAGATTATAACTACAGCGATGTGTATCTTCTACAGATTCTAATATTTTCAGTCAATTTTAATATATTTTTTTTATCTATTTCTATCATTTGCTATTAATAGTGGCAATAAATGTATAGCATATGGATATTCTAAATACGCTGCGAAAACTGAACTAATGTAGTCGTGAAATCTGGTAGAACAAACATATCAAAAAGTAAACTAAAATATTCCCTCGCAAAATTTGACTATGATCCTGCGCGCCGTGCCTAAAGTAACGACTCTTCATTAATACATGAGTTCTTGCATCGTACCGTTATATTCATGCGACAAAATCGGTAAATTACATTAACCCGACGAATATATTCTTATCTCGACATGCATTGGATCACTCTCTCATAATGGTAAATTAAAGATAGGAATGCTTACAAACAAAGCTGATTTTAAAATGTCCTTTTCACCCGTATAGTTAAGGTGGAAGTTATACTCTACGCCGAATAAGAAAGGGAAAAATCCCTAGATGAAACGGTTTTTCTAAATCACGAAATCCTTGTATATTCAGAAACGACTAGGACCGATACCAATGCTGTATAACTATATAGATTCAGCTGGTCAAAACAAATGATTGAAAAAAAACTCAGAATACTCCTTCGCAATTGGGATAAAATCTAATATCTTAATATCTTCAATAATCCGCAGAGTCAATTTTTAAATTATCCAAAAAAGTAAATGATTGTGATTGCTTAAAGTTATAATTATCTTAAATTCTGCAAATGTGATCTGATGGAAAAGATATGCTATATGAAAAATATTCTCGATTCCTTAGTTCGAATCTCCTACTTTCAACGTGAAACGGAAATCAAATTTGGCTATATAATCGAGGAATTATTTATCAAGAAACTTGTATCCAATCGCTCTAGATTCATTTGATTGAATCTGATGTAAAAGAAAACTATATACCTACTATATATACTATCTACTACTACATATCTCCACCAGAAATTTCAATATGTATTTGTATTGGTACTATTCTGTTTGCAGTCTTGGATTAGATTGTCAGTTTTCTCAAATATACGTACTACTTCGAGACGAAGAACATATGAAACGGTTCTTTGATTTTTGCAGTGCCAAAGCCCTTGAATTAGAACGATTATATAACCAATATGGCGATAAAAAAAATTACGCTCGCCGCTATGTATTAAGGGAAGATCTAAACGAATGTATTGAGCGAATGAACAAAAGAAATCTCATGCATGTTTGAGGAATCACAGTGACGAAAACAGCAGGACTACCTTCTACGTTATATCGTCGGGCCGTGGGTACGAAACTTTCGTTCTTGGACACAATGGCCGAATTAATTTATATAGCTTCGATGAGCGGACCGAGATCGGAAAAACGGAAGTGGGCATCGGCACAATTACGTCTCGTTCAAACTTTTGCCTTTCGCGTGTAAAAGCATATATGTATTAATATTAATATATTAATGTAATGCTTCCCAAATGACGGTCAATTCTCTTGTTCCCGGTCAGGCGCGTCCGATCGTCGCCGGTATATTACGCACCCATGTAGCGAGCAGCCGGTTCGACTCGGTTGTTTGCGAGTTTGCTGCCGCTGTTATTGCCGCTACTGCTGCTTCTGCACACAGATGTACGCTCTGTCGCTCTCTCTCTCTCTCTCTCTCTCTCTCTCTCTCTCTCTCTCTCTCTCTCTCGGTCCTCGCCATTTTCCTCTGGCATTGTTGCCCTAAGTGCGCAGCTCCCCTCACTCCGCCCCATTGTCGACGAGCAGACCGGAGCGGCTCCTCGAGTCCCGGGGCCCCCTTTGTCGCGCGCGCGCGCCATTGTTATTCCTACATTCGCTGCGCGCATATATGTATATACCGCTGTTGCTCGCGGAACACAACCACGTATATATATGTATGTATATATATATATATATATATATATATATATACATGGATATAGCCCGTCGCTGGTCTCCTCCTCTTCCTCCTCCCTCCTTCCTCTCCCCCCGCCGCTCCTGGCTCCCTTTTTTTTATCTCTCGCACTCGGCTCTTTCGCCCTCTCCGTCTCTCCGCCCCGCCTCCCCCCTCTCCATCCTCTATCCTTTTATGCAACGCCGGGCGGGCGCGCACGGCCGCGCGAATAGAGCAAAGACACGCGGGCCCGCAGCTGCGCCTCTCGCATGCGACTCGTCGAGTGCGCGCTTGCGCTCCGCGCTCGCGCATTAAGGGCAAATTAGCCGGAGCGAGTGCTTTATCGGAGGCGGGCCGCGAGCGCGCGCGCGCGCGGACGGCTCGATCGTCTTTTCGCGGGGGGCTTTAACTTACTCGCGCTCGCTTGAGCCTCGGCCTTTGTTTCCTGAAAAGGCCTCCTAAGCAGCGCTCTGGATGGAAGCTTGATCAATGCTCGGCTGGGCATTCAATTTGTTTTCCTTTGCCTTTCTTTCGCTCTCTTCGTCCTCCCTTTCTTCCCGCCTTCCTTGGCACATAGTGGCGAATATATTCCAATTTGATCCATCGAACATCTGCATAATGCACTTTTTATAAATATTTAATGCCGGCTTGGATTTTGAAATGTAGCATTTATAGGTAAACAGAAAATGACTTTAACATGTATGTTTTGCATTGAAACTTATGGGTAATGGAGATGCATTATAAATAATCGAATGTATATGACTTATAGGAATTTTGGACATGGAGACTAAGTTAACAACGGACTGTTATATCATATTTGTCGGGACCTTTCTTATTAACTCTCACTAATGTTACTCTTACCTGCAGGCGCATAATTTTCTGATAGATATTAATTAATAAAGAAATTAGATTTATTAGTTCTGAAAAAAATATGGAAACTATAATTTCTGAAAGATGCCATGAAGCGAAAATAGCTTTATAAACATAGTAACAAACTCTTAGAATTTTGTCGTTGGTTATTCCCTCAAAGATTTCGTTCAAAGTTCAAGAACGCTTTGTTAATAATTTTCTGACTTTACTGTTAATTTTTTACGAAATATACAGTATAAATTTTGTAACTCTATTGCGTCTCCATAAAACACCATCTATACTTTATTAAAATCTGCGTCATGGAAATATAAAAATTAACTTATGCCACGTAATTTTCTCGAGAATCCTTTAAGAGTAAGCATTACAACTTTTAATAGATTACCATTCATCAACTCCCAAAAAAGTATCAAGACTTTTTGGTTGTCAGAACTTTGGACAGGATCTTGTATCGGTATAGGAGTAATGCACCATAAATTGTACGCTGTTTCTCGTTTTTATATAATCTTATTTTTGACCCGTGTGTTAGATACATAAGCTATGAGTTCACGAAATTTTTGCAATTAATTCTATTTTTTACTGCATATTTTACGGAAAAATAAAAACGCAAAAATCTTCTCTATAAGAAGTGCTCCTTACAATACACTCATACACAAAGACCCTGACACCTATATAGGATCCCCGCAGATATGACGCATACGGTAAATCACGGACGATTCATGCTGGCTGGGTCTCCGCGCTGCTGCTGCAGGCGGCCGCCAAAAAGGAGCGAGGCGACGAGCGGGGGACAAAAGTACTCGCTCGGCAAACAGCATTAAATTCTAAATCTTCACATTCGGTCGGGGCGTGAATCCGCGCGCGAAAGACGCCAACGTCGTGCCGGGGCGTCGAGAGTGAGAGAGAGACCAAGGCACGCGCGGCCTGCGCTACTTATACTATAATATATATGTGACTAGTCGCGGAGCAAGGCGAGGGTGCACGGCTGTGCACACACGGAGGCTTTATTTTTCCATCGAGGTGGCGAGGGAGGGGCGCGAGGGGCGCGAGCACAAAAGCACGGAACGGAGGAGCTCGAGAGGAAGACTTTTCAAAAGATCGCGCGGGGCGCGAAAAAATTTTATGGAGTGTCGCGGATAGAGGAACTTCGCGCTCTGGCCTCTGTAAAAAGTTTCGCGCATTATATCGCCGGAAAATGTAATTGAGCCGTAAATAGTATTGCCGTATGGAGTCTTTGGAAGATCGATCGGAGGGGCCAAGCGTACGTCTGATCGCTTTATTTTCCAGAGAAATTATAAGGAGCTTTGTAAGAATAGGCTGGGCGTGTACGATTGGGAGGTCGGTTTTTTTTTTTTTAATGAGACTAGCACCATGAACTTAAGGGTGAATCAGAGACAAGAACACAGCTTTCAGATCGTATAATTAATTGGTAAAGGGTATATAAGGGTCAGCAATGTTTGCAGGGTGGAGCGTCGAATCGAAATATGATCGAAAGAGATTGCGATTCAAGGGGAGGAGGTGCTTTGAAACATGCAGGTACAGTCTGGTGGCAAAAGAGCCTGGGATTAAAATGAATGGATTGCGAAAAATTAATCGATTGATGAGCGGCAAATGGAGCAAGATATCGTATACGTTATATTGTTACTTGTCGCTAATTTCAAATTGTCAGCACCTTTAAATTTCATTTTTCAAGATATAATATTGCGTCTACTATCTTCGAGGGAATTATTGATCAATGTGTGACACGTTGCATCCATATTTTATCAATTTTCGGGACGTTGTGATTAGCATAGGGAACTTTGATACACATAGAGACAAAACGATGGAACGATTCGTTTAACTACTGGAATTGCATATGATCTTTTACAGAATAAAAAGGCTATTCTAGTCCTGTGTGTTAGGGAATTACATTATAATATACTTACTATAATCACTTTTCAAAATTTGTAACTGAAAAATGATTGTAAATATTCATATACTTTTATGTATTTTATATATTGCTCGAAGCTTTCGCTTTGAATCTCACTTTGCGTCAGATATGCCGCATGAAATGGTTCGTTAAGTTCGTTATGGTGAATTTCATAAAGTACCTTTTCAAGTATGTGCAACTAACGCCGTTGTATAGAATTCAGTTTTTACCGATTTGAAAAAATGTAAAAATTGTTGACTTGTGTACTACTGATATATACTTGCTGGTACAGAACTACACTCTAAAGTGTCGCTGACCAAATTTGAGTAAGATCAACGTAGACATTAAGTCTCGAAAAATTTTAAGTGTTATTGTCATATGGATAGACTCGACTGATTCCAAGAAAAAGAACCTTAAGAAAAGATCTGATTTTATTATAGTTAAGATTGAATTTTCTGAACATTGATCCAGCATTCCTGATCAGCAATTAAATGTTTTACTTTTGATATTCAAATAAGCTTTTTCATTATAATTATGTACAGTATTAACAAAAGATATTTGACAGTGTAGATGAGTTAATACAATATACACATACTTAATTCTGCTGTGTTATCAAACTACTCTCTCGATTAAGACATTGGATTTTACCATGATCGTTCAAACATAATGGATATTGGACTTTTTAATAAATGTTACCTATTCGTTTTTTTTTCAATATTTACAGTAGCGAAGCAAAAATTGCTTTCATATTGCAAAAATATCATCGAGAGGCTGTTGCCAATTTCTATTTCAATGTTTCAGTGCAATAAAATCAGTTTATTTTTTTCAGAATAATGGCGAACAAAGAACTCTTCTCCCACTCGTATACGACTAAAAGCGAAAGGATATATATTTTGATTATATAACACAATATGCAAACACAAATATAACGTACATCATAACATAACACTTTTTGCGATATCGATTATATAAAAGACACCTTATATTATTTAACCCCATCTGAGACAATTTTTCAGCCGTCGTCATCGTCGCCAGCGCGCCATCTCGCGCTTATATATATATATATATATATATATATATATATATATCTTTATATAATCTATATCCATACATCGAGTCTTTCTTTCGCTCCATGTTCACCGCTTGAATAGAGGCCCGCGGGCGAGCGCGGATTCAGCGACGAGGTCGCCAGGATTTTCGAGCGTTATACAACTACGCGCCCAAAAAAAAAGAAAAAAAAATGCGCGCCTGTATAATACGTATACTGAAACAAAACAGCGCTAGCGCACGCCCTCTCCTTTCATTCGCGGTTGCTCAAGTTCCTTAGATATATAGGTGTATGTTGTTCGAGGCGAGAATATGGAGTTTATATATATATATATATATATATATATATATATATATATATATATTCATAGACCTGCCATTGTGCCATTTCTGTATGGAAAAAGAAAAGAGAGAGATAGAGAGAGAGAGAGAGAGAGAGAGAGAGAGAGAGAGAGAGAGTACCGGGCTGGTTCAAGTAGCTGAAGCGAGCGTATAACGTTATAGGGAGTCATCGCGGTGCTATACATTACTCAATAAAACCGCTAGCGATGTTTAATATCCCCATTGTATAATACATAAGATATTATGTATCGAGTCGTATCGATACGATGCGACGTAGCGTTATTCTATGCTCGCGAACCGAGATGTATTAAAAAACTTGTATCATAACAATCGCCGATATAGCACTCACTCTCCGTGTATATATCGAGTCGCTCAATCGGATGAAATAGCTCCTCTCCCTCACTCTCGGAGAATCGGGGGCCGGCGTTGACCCGAGACGATCTCTTTTTTCCCCCGGCGCAGGCGCAGATACGTATATATAGACGCATTCAAACACGTACACGCGCACTTATGCATCGTCTTCAGCGTGAAAAGACCTCGGTCGCGATTGTCCGTATACGTGTCTACATATTTATATATCTGTGTAGACTCGCTCCGCGCGACTGTCAACCCCTGTAAGATCCCACCCCCTACCCCCTCCGGGGCGCATCTCCCGGCGTATCTCTCGGCCGATCACCGCGCCGCGTGTACGCATGAATATGCGCGCGACAGAGGCGCGTCGGCGGGACGCTAGGCGACGCGACGCCCCGGCAGCGAGCGACGCGCGGATAATTGCGCCTCCCCCCTCTCTTTCTCTCTCTCTCCCTTGCCTCTTTGACGTCGCGCGCCTTGCGCCATCGGGCGCTGGCGGTGGCTGCGGCTACGAGGCGTGGAAAAGGTGAAATCTGATATTATTGTGCGCCTGGCACCCGGCAGCCGCGGGCGCCGCGTTTATATATCGTCAGGTGGGTCGGATCGGCGGCGCGGCGGGGGCTTGCCTCTTTCGCTGCTCGTCTCTCGCCGCCGTTCCTCCCCCTTCCTCGCCCCGTCCGGGAAAGGAGGAGGCGGCGTTATGGGATGTGCATACATTGCGGGTACACCGGCGCGGCGGGTTAGCGCCTCGAGCTTTTCCGCCGGAAGGGGGGGGGTGGTCGTAAAAGGGCTGTCCCGCTGACTTTTCGCGCCCGCAGATTATAACGGGGACGCGCTGCGCACACTGCGGCCGAGGCTCTCTTCGCTAAGCGAGATGGGGCGTATTGTAACGCAACCCCCCTAATTACCACTTGGACTTGTGTGTATATAAATTCAGCGGTTTCTTATCGTTTCGTTTGACTTCTTATGTATACGCTCGATAATGCGACGTGTTTGCGCGTAAGCCGATTATTCTTATGGCGAAGGAGAAATTTTTTTCAATCTGGCAAATCGATTTATGTGATTGTGTTGCTACAGTAAAATGTTAGAATCTCCAGGGATATTTTTGCAAAGATGTTTTTACATCGCGCGCTTTTGTTAAAGCCTTTTAAAATTATCTGCCATTTTATTGCACCTATAATTACTATAGAAGGCATAAGTTTCGAAGTTTTATCGGGAAACTGAATAAATGAATTATTCGGTCTCAGCACATCCCTCGGCAGGAGCAGACGTAGCTTTGAATATATTTAAATACTTTATCAAAACTTAACTATTGATATATTTACTTGACTATATAAACGTTGCTTTGATCTATTAGTATGAGTTTGTGAAAATAAATACGAATAATATGTTTTTAAACTATTGAAAGGTACGATTTTTATTATATTTTTGACAAAATATGCTAATTTATCCATGACTATTTAAGTTTTCCTCTTTAAAACCATTCCCCGCAAATATAATGCACTTAGGCGACAATGCCTTTTCCAGTCATCGAAGTTTACACTATGCCGATCATTACCTCTTGTTACAGCCTAGAGCTTTCTCAGCGCCACCCAGTTTTATATCTCTTACTCATCTTCTCTATACGGTCAGCTAAATATGACTATCAATCTTTATTGACAATTATGGATTTTTTCACTGGTCTCAAGTTTTGAAACAAAAAAAGTTGCGGCTGACAAAATGAAGTGAACGTATACAATGGCCGATATAGAGTTGCGCTGTTGCTTTTGTTTAAAAAAAGCATTCATGCATCTTAGTACTTATTATAGGATATTTTGATAAGCAAATGGCCATGGCAAAAAAATGAGATAGAATTATGAAATAAAGATAGAATTCGGAGAGTTTTTTTATCTTGACTATTTTGGTCTTTTTCATTGGTGTACCATTGAGCTCTGATTTTGACATGATAAACAGATAGCATATCCAAAGTTTTCCGCCAATTTTATTATCCTGTAAACAAGTCAATATTATTAATCTTAATACACTATTGAGCAACTCCCTAACGAGAGGCGCATACGACTACATTTATCATTCTTCTAATTTAAATTCATCGGTTTTCCTGTAACAAACTTCAGTGTAGCAGACTAGAATCGACCAAATAAATTTTACCACACGAGGAAATCAATATTCAAAACTCTTCCAGATTTTTCTAACATAAGGATTTGTTTTTTTTTGGAAGAAATATTCCTTCAAATGGGTGCCTCAATGTTTCCATAATTTTTCCCCAGGCTGTCCATAGCAAAGTTCGTAATTGTTATTTTCTTAGTGTTATATCGGGCATAAGTGTTTTTTTATTCAGAATAGATTTCTCGTACATGTCAATGTGAAAAGTTTAAGTATGATAATACTTGATTCCATTTTTTACACACACTATGATAGAAACTTCATATAAAATGCACAAATACTCTTTCCCATCTTTATACCTTTAACGCAAACGAATATAATTACTGCTATACCTTCTAGATGATACTTTTTTCAAATTGCAAAAACATTTTTCCACCAATTGTTCTTATTATTATAAAGATTCTGGACGAAAAGAAATTCAAGAAACCATCGGTTAGAATTTAGGAATTTGAACAGAAATGCTTGTCATCCGCTCATCTAATGAACTACCTTTGATTCTAATTTTCAAGAAATTCTAATGTTATTCAAAAGATATTGAAAATTGAGTTTATTTTAGTAGTCTATTATTTTGTATAATAAGAAAATAACTTAAAAGAGTACGATACATTGATGAATAACGAATTTATTTCGAAAGTAAAATATTGTAAGTAATATACGCATTAATTATCTGAGAAGAAATAGTTATACCTTTTCTTTAAATATTGCCAAGATAAATTAACTTGTAAAATAAACGATGATACTCAATATTTGCATTTGTCGAAGAAAATAAGAAAAACAATCGAAAGTTTGTTAAGCTTCGATGAAACGACAGCGAACTTTTCTTAAGCCGATCCCGGCATGCCGGTTAAATTTGACTAATAAACTAGTAGCCAATTAAAACGAATGAAACGTCAATTTGCCTCGAACGCGGTGCTTTAGACCGAAGCATCAAGGAAGAGCATCGAATGCCAGCACGAGAACCAAGTATGTAAACACGCGCGCACGGACGCTCGCGCTCCGAGAGACACTGGGTTTCTACACATGTAAATATATATATATATATATATATATATATAATCCTGGGTTTTCAGCCCTGCGGCTATTACTATTTATAATACGATAATCGCGGAAAGCCTCGGGTTTTGCGAGGGCGCGGGGCTTCGACTTAAAACAACAGAAGGGAGGCGCGCCACCGCTTGTATAAAGCGCACTCCATCCCCTATATATACATATATATCCAGGCGACCACTCAGCAAGATCAACAAGCGCCAATTAATGTATAGCTCCGTGTATCCCGATCGTGTAATTTCGAGCCCCGCGGCGGTAAACGTGGATATATATATATATATATATATATATATATATATATATATATATCAGAACGAATCGTCGTTTTACATCATGATGCGTGTGTAAAACGTTATGGTTTCATTTGGTCCATATTCATCTAGATAAGCTCATTTTGAATAGATTTCATAATTTATGTTTGATTCATGATTTGACAATTATTGATTAGATATGGCGAATTTTATTATTCTATACGTATATATATCTATATATATATATATATATATATATATATATATATATATATATATATATATATATATATATATATAGACAATAAGTTGATCTTTCAGAGCTAATTGAATTGAGTGAGTTAAATGCTTTAATTATATTGCATATATTCGTATTGATAATTACAAGATAATATGACTTAGTATTAGAATAATTTTAAAAAAATGAAACCTTAGAATTAATACTGCTATATTACTAAATAAGTCGTTCGAAAAGGGCATACTTTCCGTATACGCTATTCAACAAGCGTAAAAAAATGTTTTACACACTTGCACAGTAGAAGTAGTTTTTCTTCAACATACGTAAGGAAATTAAAGGGAGTAAGGACGAGAGTAATGAGATTTTTTACGTTATCTTTTTGTTCATATACACTTGTACAAAGGGGTTAAAAATCAATTGTTTCCAATCATCCTATATAATTATAACTGTGTTCAAACTCTATCCACTAAAACAAAATGATTCCAAAGGTCCGAAACGATCCCAATTACCAAATAAAAATTTCTGAAAATTATAGTTCGATGATGTTTTTATCCGTTAAAATTATTTTGGCTAAATCAAAAATAACGTGTTTTTGCTAAGTTTATCTCAAGTATTTATAAGGAATCATTGAGTATAATTATGTTTAAGTATATTTGAAAAATGATTTTTTGAAATATATTTGAAGCAGTTTTAACTCACTATCTAGCTTTTAAAGCCGATACAAATAGAACATCATCTTCTTTTTCTTATATTTGGAATTTAATATGACCATAGATCAATAAATTGAGTTTTGTTCAAATTGACATTATTAGAAAAGAGTAAGTTTTTTATTGAATTACAAATCTCTTTATTTTTATATTTAACGATGTTAATTTTATCTTCAAAGTAAATATAATATGATTTCAAAGTATACAATATCAACAAGCACAATTTAAACATTATATTTTACACAAACCCTATATATAAAGAATGTTAAAGTTACTATGATGACTATATCCAATTTAAGTTTCAATAGGTCATTTAACAATAAAGAAAAAAACCATCGGATTCTTCATTCTGCGCACATATAATCCATCAACTTTCATCCACCAGTGGGACACGTCGACATCCGTGCCCCTTTCATAATTAACGCTGCTGCGAATCGCCATGCACGCGCCGTTCGCGCTCTTTACCCTCAAGCTCTATTGTATATATTTTAATTAATTTAACTCCAACATAACCGCAACGATCATCGCGGCTCGACAGAAAAAAATGAAACAACAAAGCCAAAAAAGAAAACAACCCCCGCACCTTTCCGCAGCCCCCCTCGCACATCTCCGCAAAGACATCGAGGCCAGCGTCCCAAACAAAGCGACAATCCAGAAACAATCGCGGCACGCTATAATGGGGCGACGACGCGATGCGCCGGGGAATGTAATCGCGATCGTTTGCAAAATCGCCCCCGGGCCTGTACGCGCGCGTGCGGCGCAGGGGCGCGTTGGCACCCCCTTAAATATATATATATATATATAGGACGACGTTACAGGCGTCTAACTCGATCGAGCCCACCATCTCTCTCCCCCGCCCCTTACCCGGAATTCGAGGCAGGCCTGTCCGGAGCAGAACGTTTATTTCTCTCTCCCTCTCTGTCTCTTGCTCCTCGCACCCGGCGTTACGAACGCGTCGGTGCGCGATTTTTCTCGCACCCGAGCCGAGCAGATACTGAGGCGAGGGTCGAGCCGGGGGATAGCGCGGGAGAAGCCATCGGACCCGCGGCCGAGGGATATCCCGTGTCTATATATACATATATAGATATAGGGTTATAAAGATGCGCCGAGACTACGTATAAACTCCGGGACAGGTTCGAGGGTAAATGTTTTCCTTCTTCCTTCCCTCGCGGCCGCGTAAATATAAACTTTCGCCCCCCGATAGGTGGGTGTTTCATTCTACACACTGGCGGAGGGGAGGGGGAAGGCGGCCCTGTAATGTTGGTTTAGAATAATTGGTTATAACTTTTTATCGGAACAAATGGGTTTTTCGAATTACATGGCTTGTTTTAATGGTCGTATATATAAGTATAAAAGTATAATTAATTTTTAATCCCTCTACAGTTCAGAGCTTACACTTATGTAGACAAGATACTATTATGCGGATGAAATTCTATATTTTAATTTAACGCAGAGAAAATCATTGCAATTCATTAGAAAAAGCATTGAGATCCATCGGTATTTCAATGGGCTTCAGTACCCGCTCTAGCTATAGAAATTAAAAAAAATTTTCAAATTATCCGATATTATGTTGAATATTTATTAACCATCAATAACGAAATCTTTTTTGGCATTTGAAAAAAGAAGAGAGATCTTGGTTGAAAAATCGTAATGAGCGGTTGAAGTTGTGTCAACGTCATATCCGCGAGGTAGTGGAAAACTGTCAAAATTAATTGAAAAAAATTTTTTTTTAAATATGTCAATAAAACATTTTTTTCTTTTTCAATTCAACAATAATAAAAGAATTCTCATGTTTTAATAGTTCAAGTACTGTAATTGTTTTTCAAATTGAATCTCGTTATTTTGTGCTATCTCATTGTATGATTGTCGCTGCTATATAATATCCGACTTACAAATCGTTTCAATTTTTATCTCATTTTTAATAATAAAATATAATATATGCCTCGAGTTTCAATGATTCTTCTTGATCCAAGTTTCAATTGTTATTTTTTTATTCGAGAGCTTCTTTTATGTCAGTTCTATCTATTCAACAGAAATTTACAGTTTTCAAAAAAATCGAAAATATATCCAAAGTCGCGCTTCTTCTCGTAGAAAGACTAAGTTTTCACATGAACTCTATAAGAATATTATCTATGATTTCAACACAAAACTATGCATACGTATATACATTTGCACAATAAGTATTTATATACACATATACACAAACAGTCAATGTAAGAAAAAGGCAAGGGACATAAACGATGAACCCAATAATCTATATATATATATATATATATATATATATATATATATATATATATATCCAGAAGGCACGCGCGCGCGTTCACGCAACTGTCCGCTCCAGTATCATATCCATTATTCGCAATTTATAGCCGTTTGATTGCATATTATGCTACCCTGACTGTTCCTGACTGGCGTGAGATATACAATGGATAGAAGGGGGCGTAGAGGGAGCGGATGAGGAAAGGGTGGGCGGGGGACTTCGCACCCCGGGATTTATCGGTCTTTGATAGTTGCGATGTTATCGGCGGTTGGAGAAGGCCTGAGGCAAGGGAGGTCCATATATATATATATATATATATATATATATATATATATATATGTGTGTGTGTGTGTGTGTGTGTGTGTGTGTAAGGGGGATTGATCGTTATTGAATTAAACGGTTTTACGCGCGGTTAGCATTATGACGGTAGGGAGCGCGACGCTTACTGTTAGCGAGCATTCGATTTTTTTTTTGATTTTTGATTTTATCCTTTTGATAAGGAAATGTATACAATAAGTACCTCCTGAAATATTTACGCACATTAAAGAGAATGGGGAGGGAGTAGAGTTTTACGCGGCCAAATCAATTTTTATTTGGGTTTTAGCATACTAAATTAGTTTATTGTACTTGAAACGAACCATCTACATCGGAGTAGAGCATCAGTAAATATAGGTTAGAAAGGCTGTTTATAGGTAATCTTTGCATTGGATTCCGAGATGTAATTTAATTCAGATATAGTGCTGGTTTAAACAAAATGGATATTCGAAGGCGTTTCGGATTTTGCCATTTGCGATTTGTGATTAGTACTTATAGCCATCTAGCGGCGAAACTTAAAAACAACAATTTCAACCACGTCAATCGTTTGTATATACAATTCATTATTTACAATTTTCTATTTCATATATCAATAAGAGAAGAAATTTTTTAGAAATGTGTACTCTGTCATTTAGAAATATGTCATACTCAGCACGAATTTAAGAAAAAAATTTTTTATAATATATTATTAATATATTATAAAAGCATACGATTTCTTTTTCCTCAGAACTGTTATATATTCAGAATATTAAAGTAATTTAGACAACAAATATAATCAGCATCTTAAGATTATATTGATCATTATATCATTATATGAATTTCTATTAAAAGATAATACACAGTTTAAGATTAAAATGAATTTGTAAATTTTAAATAAAGAAAAGGGGAAAAAGGACTGAAGAGTATACGTATACATTTCACCTTGAGCCATTTTCTGGTCTAATCGGCAACATGGCAGGCAATCCGATTGCAAGTAATAGCTAGTAAAAGAATGAAAGTGGCTATCGTAGTAATTTATAGATTTGTTAAATATTATATCATCTATAACTAAGAATTAAAGGTCATTTACATGATTGATG
This sequence comes from Sycobia sp. Sy_11, assembly GCA_018907035.1. Classification (NCBI taxonomy): domain Eukaryota; kingdom Metazoa; phylum Arthropoda; class Insecta; order Hymenoptera; family Epichrysomallidae; genus Sycobia; species Sycobia sp. Sy_11. Next base: position 5,439,043 of record JACCIC010000004.1, read on the forward strand.
AGCCCGGCATGTGATGTATGCCGAAACATACACTTTATTCTTCATCTTTGGCATTTTTAGCATTTTCAGTATAATTTTATTTCTAATTGTCAAATTTCTTTTCAAGTCGAACTCGTATACTTATTATCTTTTAATAAAACGAGACGGTTTTAATAAAATGAGTGGTCTCTATTATTTTGAGTTAAATACTTCCGTATTTTGTCGTATTAGCCAACATCAACGTCATATTTCAAATATAAAACACCATTAATTGACTCGTCGAATTCACCGTTAACGCGCCGCTAACGATATTCAAATAAAATACCATGAAGCTAGAACCGAAGAACTACTCGTCGGCTTATATATATATATATATATATATATATATATAGGCGCATCGGCCGCACTCTCCCCCCCCCCTAATAAACCACCTTATTCATTCCTCAAACAAAATTAAGTCGCATCGCATCGCTGCTGCCAGAACGTCGGTACTTTATATATATATATATATATATATATATATATATATATATATATATATATATATATATATATATACTCACCGATGACCTCAACAAATCTACCTGAAGTACATATATGGCGCGAAAAGCCACTTCTTATTATTATCGTTAAACGTCAAAAGGGCAACGAGGGTTGTTGTGGAGAGAGTAGGGGGGGGGGGCGAAAAAACCAGCACTACCGTGGCGCTCCAAACGAGGCGGAAAAATCAACAGGTTGCGCCCGCGCCTCCGAGGATTTCACGGGCCATTGGTTGCCGTGCGCAGCGGCAGAGGGGAGGGGGAAGCAATGGTGAACGAAGGAGGACGAACCGCCGCTCGATGATCCGCAGTTCTATTCGGGAATTATTATAAAAGTTAAGCTCCACGCGCTAAGTAAACCGCAGAAGTTTGCCGGACTGCCCCGCCGACGGCGCAAACATCGACGGCGCGACCGGGGTGCTTGTGAACTGGAGCCTCGAACGTCTCGCTATCGCCCGAGAGAGGTCTCTGTCGTATTATAGGTTCTCGAATACCTGTCACTCTATGTGAAGACACTCGTCTCGTGCGGACTGGCGGTCGCGGGGATCGCGAGTTGCTGCGCGTCTGTGCGTTTACATTTGTTTCCATACACATTTTTTTAGCCTATGCCTCGGCCGTCCTAGGAATAAGACACTGTATATATATATATATAGTTGCTGCTGCGGTCACTTCTGCTATTACTAGTGTTTGAGACAGGCAAACTTGAAATCGAAGCTCAAACCTATATATAGCTAAACAGGGAAATTTCTGGGTGGCCTATGCGGGTTAGAAGAGTGGACTGCTTGATCAAATATAGACCTGATTACGGTGGCGCGGCGGCGGTCTTGCGTTGTTTTAGTATATATTTATACGTATACGAGGATAAAATTCAATCCCCATTTTATATATGATGGGAAAAAAACGAGTCGATAAATATTTTTACATCATAAATTCGTAGAAAATCCTCTGATCTACATATTTTGAATTCTTCGGAATGATTTGAATTTTTTCCCCGTATATGCGCTGAGAAAATAATTTTTACCTTCTATTAATTTCGTCGTATATATTCTGTGGAAAAAATTGTTTTGAAACGCACGTTCATTTCCTACAGCGATGAAAATTATCGCTTAATGCCATACTGAAACCGGAATAATAATACAGTTAACTATTATGGAACTGCCTATTTGTATTTGAAAAAACAAGTAATTGCAAAATATCTTATACAAATATTAATTAAAGGTTAATATTTGCCTATTATAATAAAAAAATTAAGAATAAAAAATTATTACTGATGTTTTGACAAGATGAATAATTTTCATAATTAGTATATAATATTGTGATATGCTATCTAATGGTACTTTATACTTACACTAGCCGCAAAATAGAACTTTGCAATATTGTGCGATAAACAGCGTCCAAGCCTTAGCGAACTATATTCAAATCAAATCGGTAATGTGATTTCATCTTTACGATTGAGGCGCGAAACTTTATTTTTCGACAGATTGTCTAAAACGCTTTATTTCTACACTAGCTCGTGCAGCTGTACTTTACCACCACGAAACGATATGTAAAGGTGGTACATTTCACATCTACTCTTCGCATTCAGAATTCCTTCTGTTTGTGCATATCAAATTTGCAAATGAAATTTTATTTGAAAAGTGTATCGTTTCCCTATAAGGTTCCACAATCGATGATACCAAAACAACTAGTAACCTCTCAAAACTCAGATCCGATCGGATACCGTTACATATAGAAATAATCGGACAAATTTATCGTTCAAGCTAACGTTATGCTCTGAAATATATATATATATATATATATATATATATATATATATATATATTACACATCCAACATACATATCCATCATCCGAACAAATTGCGATAACGCCTCTCCTAATTATGTTGACATAGCAGCGATTCTAGCATCTCTTCGGGCCCCCCCTCGCTCTCTCTCTCTCTCTCTTTCTCTATTCCACCGAAATTTCTCACTCGTATTATACCGCAGGGCAGACAATGCCCATGGCGCACAATTCAGCCGATCATCTCCCAGGCCCGCGTGGCTAAAGAGAGAGAGAGAGAGAGAGAGAGAGAGAGAGAGAGAGAGAGAGACTATACGGTATCTATATGCCGGACAAGAGTGGGATTTTGGAATGAAAAAAATCAATATTACCGGAGAAGACAAGCTTTTGTGCCTCGTCACACCTCTCTCTTTCTCTCTTTCTCACTGTCTCACTCTTTAATTCTCTCTCTGTTTCTGTATATATCCCATCAGCTCGAGCAGCATCAGTCCCGTGTGCTCGATCTATATACATATATATATATATATATATATATATATATATATATATATATATATATATATGTATGTATTATAGTCCAGGCGCGGAAAGCTGTTTACACAGGGCATAGCTGCGGACGACGCGGAGCGTTGACGGCACGGCAGCATCCGACAGCGCGCGGGGTTCCTCTTGAAATAACAGACCCTCTTTCTTTCTCATTCTCTCTTTCTCGTCATCGCGTCCGCCTTCGTTGAATACACTCGTTCCGTGTATCCGTGCGCCGCGCGAGGGGAAGCCAGCGAAGGGGAGGGGAAGAGAGAGAGAGAAACCCCCCCCCTTTTCTTCCTCCCCACGCGAATATACACACACGTCTTCGGAAATTCATCCATCCGTCCGTCCGTCTGTCGTTCATCTATGTATACGTTTCCTGTACGTCCGTGTTCCTATTGCCATGGCGCGGGCGCATTGGCTCCAAGTATAAATTTATCTGATCTGTCCGATGTACTGCGTGCGGTCGCGCGCGCGCGCATGTGTGTGTGAGTGAGTGAGTGAGTGAGTGAGTGTGTGTGTGTGTGTGTGTGTGTGTGTGTGTGTGTGTGTCTGTGTGTGTTTGCGTGTTTGAGCTGCTGCTGTTGCTACCGGTGCCGATATATGCCTTCCTGGTATATAAGTATATATATTTTGTTGGGTCAATAGATTCCACTGAAAGTGTTTCTATGTAGTACCCCCCCCCCAGCGCCCGCGCTCGTTACAATATATTTTTCGGCTCTGCAATCTGCGCTACGGCGAGGACTGAATGATTTGTATAATCGTATGATGGAGAGGTGAGATTTCAGGTACTTGTCCTGTAATTGTGCTTGCTTCGTTGTAAACATCGTTTTCATTTATGATTTTTAAAAATTAAGCCGATTCAAGAAAAGTGTGCAAAAAGGCAATATTATTACACTCTATATTGCAGAAATCGATATTATATCCTTGATGAGCGTGAAAGCAAATTCGTATATTTTTACAGTTCTTAGAAGTACAAACAAACTATGTAATTTGAATATAATTTAAAGGGTTTTCATAAATCTACTTTTTCTATATCTGAATCACAGATTTCGAATTAATGATTAAACATATTAAATAAGGTCTTCGCAAAATCACGTTTTACGTTAATGATATTTTGTTCTTCCTCCATTATCTTTTAATGTTATTCGAGAAATGATTTCTTCTTGAGACGATCAAGCATCAAATTTCTCTATATGAACAATCGCAGTTAATATATTAAACGATAGTTGCCTATTGATTATAGTTTATATCGCTATAAAGAGCACTAATCGAGAATATGTACATATATATGCTGGACTGGCTTCTGGAGAGCTGAGTCTTCAAAACCTACGTTTATACACGAAATGAGAGAAGAGTGGCGTATAAGAATATAGTGCAAGACGCACGCGCGCGCGCGCTAAATACCCAAATTCATAGGTGCTTGGTAAAAGAAACACACCGGCGACACGTGCAACGGGCACTGGTGTGTAAGCACACTCGTTAAAAGCACGTAGATGCGCGGTGGCCAATAGGTGGCTCGGAATTCTACGCATCCCACAGGAATATTTATCGAACTGTAAATTGTCGAACACTTTATGGCTTTTACTACTTCAGCCTGTAGTCAATTTTTAACGTATAGTCAAACACACATGCGCATGCGCGCGCGCGCACACGCACACATACTTATGTATTGTATCTATATGTGCGTTCTTGCATACGCATTTTTTGCGTTCTATATATCTATATATATACCGAGGATCATTCAAGACCTTTAACCCACCGCAGTAGAGTACGTACTTAACAACTATACATAATAAGTCAAACAACTAAATCACACGTTGGCAGTCCTCCTTCAGCGACGCAAGGCCAATTGTCTCTCTCTCTCTCTCTCTCTCTCTCTCTCTCTCTCTCTCTCTCTCTCGTTACATATATGAACGAATTTACAAGTACATAATCCTTTGAGAATCCTCGAGATGGGTATCTAGCACGCACCCTCTATGAGCGCCCACAGTGAAGCGACACACTCATCAGTATAAAGACGGCTCGCACGACATTCACTTGCAACATGCCTCCGTATTATTAAGGAAAGTATAGTGACGAAGGAGGTGAAGGAGGGATAAAGGGTCAAACTCCACAGCCCCTCGTGAAAAGCTACGGTCATTCCTGGTTTTTTCGCGCGCGCGTCGTCTCCCTCTCTTCTGATCTTCTTCGGCCTCGAAAAAAGAATAAAGTCTCTCTCTGTCTCACTCTCCCTCTCTCTCTCTCTCTCTCTCTCTCTCTCTCTCTCTCTCTCTCTCTCTCTCTCTCTCTTTATCCGATGCACGAGCGTTTAATATAGCTCATAGTTGCGGATATACTTACTCCGATGCATCAAAGCGATAAGCGTATGTTTTGTGCGCATATATATTGTAATACTCGTTGAAATCTCAATCTGTCTCTCTCTCCCTCTCTTTTTCTCTCTGTCTTTCTCTCTCTCTCTTGCAAATTTAGCCCTTGGGCGCTTTGACGGATTTCGAGCGCCCACTTTTAGGCCCTCTCGCGAGTCCTCGAGGTTTATATGGCCGATGATGCGTTACTGAGAGCACGTCACAGTTATATGTGTATGTGTCTGTGTGTCTGTGTGCGGGCGCGCGTATGTGTGTGTGTGTGTGCATTTATGCACATATGGAGCGCTGAAGAGGTTTGGCACGATCGAGTACTAGGCTGCTATACGTATGTCTGTCCTCCTCTTACTCTTCACGTCTCCTTCGTGTGTTGGGACGATGCTATATATAGAGATATATATATACTTTTGCATTTAGATGCAGTAGTACATAAATTATAGATGCGCATACGGATGATCGTTTCGGTTATATTTTTTCCTCTAAGTCAGAATTTCTGAGTAACGAAAGTTTCATCGAATTCGAACGATTTATATTTAAATTACTACGGAATATTTTTCATAATTTCGCATATATATTATAACCGTTATATTCTTTGCTTTGTCGTTGATTTTTATTAAAATCTGTAAATGTGAAACGGTGTTTTGCGATAAAAGTTATCTTCTTCTATTGATATGATGAAACATTTCTACACTTACTGTACAATAACCGTAACTGATTTATAGCATTTGTCATTTTAGAAATTGTTTCCAACATAGCTTTTCCATTATTTCTTTATGAGCCTCGATTTCGATGAAAAATCCGTAATACTTTAAACTTTCTCAGCTAAATAACGATAAAAAAATTCAGACACGCGCGCGCTTGCACGCACGTACGTGTAACAGTCATAATCAAAGGCTTGGGCGAACAAGAACGAAACCAGTGCGATCCGATTATAACCCGAAACTTCAGGAGCGGCGAAGCCTCGTAGTTCTCCCTCCTCGATTTCGTGCCTCGTCCCATTGAAATCCTTATTACGAAATGTCGACTACATATGCGCACTATATACTATATAATACGAGCAGCATCTTGGTACGGCTGCGGAACCTCCTTCAAAAATCAAAGGTACATAAATCCGCGTGGAGAGGGGAGGACAGGAGAGAACTTGGTCGGACGCCGCGCGATGAGCAAACAGTTTATCGGAGCCACTTGATCCCGAATGGCTGGTCATAATCCCGCGTTATATAGAGGAGTCTTCCGCGCCGATTTTTCGCAAGTGTCCCTCTCTCTTTATCTCTTCACCCCCCCTCGCTCGCCCCCCCTTCTCTCTCTCTCTCTCTCTCTCTCTTCTCTCTCTCTCTCTCGAGTGCCTTTTGTCGCCCCCCTCCCGCCGGTTTGCACATCGTGCATCATCGCTCCTTTGTCATAATGGCGCTGCGCGTGAAGTGGAAGTAATCCGCACGCCGCGGGCTCATCCTGGATTATAACGCGCGCACGCCCGGGGCCCTGTCATAAGCAGATGCAGCGGAGCCGCGAGATCGCCTCTCCCCTCCCTCCTTCTACAGTAGTCCTCACCCTCCCCGCACTCCCACCATCGTTCACGGCCGAATTCTCTCTAATCGCGTTGTTCAATTGCCGTAAAAGCGGTTTATACATACATGCATACGAATATATATATATATATATATATATATATATATATATATATATATATATGTACGCGCGCTATGTGTATACGCGAGGATGAACTCGTCGTTTTTTTTTTTCGTGAAAGGCATCGTTCGTCGCAGACTGTTTTCTTTCACAACTTTCGTAGGAACTATGACAGGAGGGATGGAGGAGAAACTCGGGGGGGGGATCGATCGGACAATGAACGCGTTGAGATCATCGGGAGCTTTCTCATTTTATTTTATTTATTTTCTTTTTATTCTGTTAATTTCGAAACCTACTGTGCATATTTCGAGCGCTTGTTCGATTCTTGATATATAAATATTTCCAAAAAACGAATTTCCAATTTTCTTCAATCTTTCAAAATTTGAATGCGGTTTCTGTTAAATAATTTCCCATCAGCTAGAAACATGTATGGTACATGATATACCAAAATTTATTGTCATAATGAATTACAACGACCTTTATTGTCGTTTTTATTATTATAATCAATTTTATATTTTTATCACTTTCTAACACTATACTAATCAACTAATATACAAGAACACTGAACAAATATTTATACACTATGTAATAAAAAATCTCCTTTTTTCATTTCAGGTGAAAATATGGTTTCAAAATCATCGATATAAACACAAAAGACAAGCGAAAGAAAAAGCGATGGCTGAACAGAACGCATTAAATCAGGTAATTGACATATCTGAATTTCTTACTTATCACTATCGCGTGCGCCCGATATGTGTATGTGTGTGTGCGTGCGTGCGACTGTGTGTGTATGTAATTTTTACATTGCAGACTTTTTGTATGTAGCAAGAAATATATTTTGAAAAAATAAAATTTGAATTATGTTAATTGAATTATTGGTCGATCAATTAATTTTGTGAATATATCGCCATATCATTTCATTCTCGTAAAATCTTCCGAACTTCAATTGGCAATTCTATATAAATACCATAAAAATAACTATACACATGATCGTAAATCCATATATATATATATATATATATATATATATATATATATATATATATTTACATATATGAATTTACGACCACGTGTACCATATATCACCAATAAGTATAAACATAAATACGCATGACCTCTCCTAAATTATTAGTCGAATATTTAAATGGAATTGCATATCTATATATATATAGTTTTCGACGAGTTATATAGTATTCCTGAAAATTATATTAGAAAAATATAATTTTCAGGAATGGCCATAATATTTATTTCAAATAATTTTAAATATTTCGTCTTTCCGTCCGAATTTTATGATGATTGTTGTTATTATTAGTATTTTTTGTTGTTGTAAAATTAACGATCTTTTGCAATTGTGTCTAAAATAACTGAATCACTCCATTTCACGCTGGGTATTTCAAGGCATGTACATAATGACATGATGTAATTTTTAAGATTCTAAAGAAATCAAGATACTCTATCACATATATAGTACAACAATCATCGTTCAAGTACAACAAATTTTGAAATGTAGAATACTTTATAATTGTTCCTCTGCGATTAGTTTACATATATTTCTTTAGCCAACAGTCCCTTTCTTTATCTCGAACAATATGGTTTTTCAATCAAAAGAATATTATAATCAGAATTCGGGCATCAATTATCTTTTACACATTCTTATATATATGTACACGCAATATTCACTTTTCTACATCAAAAAACGGCCACAACTAAATTCAGCTCCATATTCTATACTCGTACATGTCTCTAATATGCAGAATATATTCGACTCGAGAGACTCGTGCATTATAATAATCATCATCCCCTCATCTCCGGAGGGGGGAAAAAGAGAGGGAGAGAGAGAGAGAGAGAGAAGACAGCCGCGTGTCGTGTCTCTTGATCTCGCGAACGCCCTCCCGCCTGATTCTCGCGCGTCCACGTACATCTAACCGCCCGCGCGTATTATTTCGTGACACGTACGCGTCAGATAGTAGTGATTATACATATATATATATATCTATATATATATATATATATATATATATATATATTATAGCCTTGGAACCGTGAGAGCCCGTATGTAAAGTTTGAATTTTGAATTATAATATGTATAAATAATTGTGCAACGGCATAATTTCCCTACATATACACTCGTATAATGTTTATACCGTCGAGCAACTCCACCGACGGCGGGACGCGGCGGGTGAAATCCGATAATCTCGCATACGCATCCGTATCTACGTCGAGGTGCTTTTAGATGCTGAAAGTCCGACGACACCTGCTTGTATATAGTTTACGTGAATATATACATACATACATACATATATATATATATATATATATATATATATATATATATATATATTTATTATTTGAAGAATGTCTATATAAGAAACTATTTGCGTATATTTAAAAATAAAATTTTTTAGATAGGGTTACCATGTCAAAATTTTAAAAAACAATGCACCTGAAATATCTATATATCTATATCTATATATGTATCTATATTCACATGTATGCATATACAATTTGGGTAGACTTTCATTTTTTAGGTATGATTATTTTTTACATTTTTGGATTTGTTGTGGTATAATTAAATTTTAATTTTATATATCATGATAGATATACAAATATATTGTTCGCGATTTCAATCATTTTCAATCATTTTAACCAACCACGCAGAAATATAGATGAAGTGTACATTTAGTTTTCGCGTTGCAGAATTAGGTATTGCAAGAGGATTTATACACTCGATTTAAGAAATCGTTAGGATTGGATCTATAAATAGACACTAAAATAAAATTTACAAATGAGCGATTTCTCATTCGCTTCTTTGTGCGCGGACTCGAGCAAGTCCGGGGCACGCTTTCTTTCCTGAGTCAGGCATTGTTTACAATACTGTATAAAGACAGAAAAGAATCACTGTCGCAAGCAGGACATTTCGCGTAATACTGGTTCTTCAATAGAAAAGAAGAAAAAAAATATGAAAAAACTAGATGAAGCAAAAAAAAGAGATTCAGTCGCCATCGAAACAATAAATTTACAGTCGAGCCACCTCCATCCCCTACTCTCTCTCTCTCTCTCTCTCTCTCTCTCTCTCTATTACTACCCCCCTCTCCCCGCTTGCCTCGCAAAAAAAGAAGCACCAAATAGGATGCGCGGCTCAATGCGCGCGATAAGTATCTCGGAGTCCGCCTCTCTTTACCACGCGCGGTGGAAAAGCTCGAAAGATCGCGCCATGATCTGTATATAAAGTATATATATATATATATATATATATATATATATATATATTATCGCGATCGCCGATCGCGACAACGGCGCTAGGCTAATATGGTGCAACAATGTCAGGCCGCGCCTACCGCCCTCCCGATCCCCCTGCCGTCGGGCATTGTCCTGGTCGGCGGGCCAGCGTGAGCGCGCGCCGCGGTGGAGTTTAATGGGGCTGAAAGCAATAATCTGTTCGGGCCGATCTCTCTCGTACTCCCTCCTTCGTACGCGCCCGGTCGGCGACCGCGCCGGCCGCCCCGTAATTCACTCATTACAATCTATATATATATATATATATATATATATATATATATATATATATATACTACACGCGCGCAGCAGTTTGCCTTCCTCGGCCCCCGGTTCCGATGTGGTCAAAATTTGATTTGACGCATACACGCGCGCGCACGCACGCACGCACGCACGCCCAGAGATTTGCTGGCCCCCTCGCGAGCGTTTATAAGACTGATCGTTGTACGTGCGCGCGGCACGGCAGCAGTGCGACGCGGTTGTGGACTGATCGAATGAGGAATCGGGCGCCGGGGACGGGGCGCAACGTCGGAAGCGGAAAAACAGCTTCCCGAGAGGGTTGATGATGTATGTATAGATACTGTTTATATAGTTCGGGAGAGTCCGGCGTTTAATACATTGACGGAGAGATGAATTTCATGTGGAAATTCAAGCTGGTCAATATATATATATATATATATATATATATATATATATATAATATAAGAACAGTATAGCGCTGTGAGACCCGAAATGGTTTTTAATTTATTGCTAAACAAGTAATTCGTTTTTATTTTTTAGAAAGCTATATACCTCAAACATAATATAACTTTCTTAACAATGGAATAGTAAGCTCATTTTAAAGTACGAAAAAACCTATG
>JACCIC010000004.1:5455000-5465000 GCA_018907035.1 Sycobia sp. Sy_11
GTACGATATTTATATGTGTGAATAAGTGAATAACAATAGAAATTTTATCAGTTTTATTTTTCATGCTCGAGAATCTGACAAGAATTTGTACAAATGGAAAATTCGGATCAGGATTCATATTAATATTTTGAAATCAAGACGTTTCTATGTCGCGGGCCCATCATTTTATCGAATCGTATATTCCATGAGGTTGTTTAGCTCGATCTTGCTTCCTCTCATATCTCTGCAATCATCTTTCAATCGGTAGAAATTGAAGATATCGAAGAGCAAAAATATACCAAACCTATAAGCAGCTCCCGCGCTTTCGCTCGTATACACATATAAACGATATTCGAACGTCGGCCACGTCGCGCGCATAAAGATTCTTCGAAAGTTTTTTTCATCGTAACATAACATATATATGCACACACACACACACACACACACACACACATATATATATATATATATATATATATATATATATATACAGGTAGTCGTCGGCCGCCGGAGAGGAATGTCGTGTACCTCCATGTTGATACAGCTGAGTGCTCGCCAACGTCGCCGGAGCGGTCGGCAGGTTTTTATATATATATATATATATATATATATATATATATATATATATAGGGCCAAACGCTCCGTGCCGATGTTCCTTTCGGGCTTCTGTTTGGCATACCTGATGCGCGGGAGCGTCGAGAGCGAGAAAAGGCCACGTAAGGGCGGGCGCATAATATACTTACATATTATAATAACACAACAAAAGAAAAGATATTCTCTTAGTTTTTTCCGCGCACATACACGCACGCGCGCACACACGCAGAGAGAGAGAGAGAGAGAGAGAGAGAGAGAGAGACAAAGAGAGAGTGTGTGTGTAAAACTGTATCGTCGATTTTCTTGCTATCGTCCCTGAAGACTGCCCAATATATGCTGCCCAACCTATATTCGACTGATACGTCGGTATTACGGTTCGCAATGGAATACTTCGGATATACCTAGATTTATAATAGAATAATGTCGGAAGTATTTCTCTCGAACAACTTTTTCCCATTGCCGTTCAGCTATTCCCCGCATCTCGCGACAATTTATAATGTCCCATATTGGTAAAATGAAGAAATAAACTTTTTCTCAGCTAAGAGTCATATGTAAATCATTATTTAAACGGTTTAAAGTTTAAACGGCTTCGACTATGTAAAGCCCATTGCTGGATCCCCATATCTTTATCTGTGTGTACATTTGCGAGAATCCGTGTCTATGTTTTTTCTCAAATAAAACCTTATTCCCTCGTGACGACACTTTGTCCGATAATAAATGTATATATATAACATTCCAAACCATTTGAAAACGCGGAACTACGTACTGCCTTTAGCACGCATTCGAGCCATCCATATAATTATACCGCTGAAGAAGGCCGCTCACTTCACAATCTTCTTTATTTAACAGTATATATATAAAGAGCTACCGAACGCTGGCGGTACGGCGCGCCGCATCGGACTTGGCGTCCCGCGAAAGAATGACAGCGCGCGCGCCCTCTCTGTTTGCTCAAGTCCACGCGAGTGCGACAGGGAGTTTCATATACATGACGCGCATTACGGGTGCGTTAATTCGCTAAAATGCTCGGAGCATTGAGTTGATGCACGCATATGTGTCTAATCATGGTGTCCTAGATAGACAAGTATATATACAGTATCAGAACGGTATTAAGTGGGAAAACTTACGATATTAAGCAGTTTAGAAAGTTGTTCATTGACCGATAAATTTTCTTTCTTAAAATCGATAGAGCTAATGAAAGGCCATTTATGTAGAAAGTGGTTTTCATTCTTTCATACGCGTTAGAATTGAGTTATTTCCTATAGAGAGTAAATTAGGTTCTTAAAGCGTTGTTCTATATATATATATATATATATATATATATATATATATATATATATATATATATATATGGCTGGCATGTAATGTCATAGCGTTGTATTTCTATAATATTCTATATATCAGTTTGTTACGCAATATGATTATTCAAATGTCCGTTCACGTACTATTTTAAATCTCAGGGGGACGGAAGTTAAAGCCAAGAGCGAATCTTATTGAAGATTGAATGAATTATACCCAATTCCCGTTTTAATGAATTGAAATTATTGCTCCCTGAATTTTAGAGAGCCGTCACAAAATGAAAAAAATTTTTGGACTTTCTGAAATGCGTAATAACTTGAATACTGTTTCCACTTAATGCCGATACACTTCTAAGTTCAGGACATCCTGTATATATGTATCTCGAGATCAGACGAGGCTTCTGGGATAGATTGAAACGTCCACTCGCTGACTGCCAACGCGGCATTATTGAATAAACAGTACCCGATCTCTTGAATCCATTTGATTTTTTATTGTGCTCCGCTCTTCGGCGATTGGAATTGAAAAAAAACGCCGACTGATATCGGGGCTAAAAAACGTTTTTAAATTAACGCGGTGCGTTGTATGCGTTAGTATGCATGTGGAGTTCATTTGATTCGAATATCCGATGGTACTTCGGTACTGCGATTTATCGCCAATACATTAGATATATAACCAAAATATACAGATACGTATGTTACATTATAATCGTGTCTTAAAAATCCAGTGCAGATAACAAAAAATAATTAGTACGATATAAAGTTTGAAGGTTTAACTAAGAGGATTAATTGATTACGATCACTTTGATTGTTATACTTTGAGGTCAAAAATCAAGATTATTAGAAGGTTTTCTTTGTTTTTGTTCTTTCACGGAAGTCTTTTATGACCAAAGATTTTACAAAAATTAAAGAATATTAAGAAAGAAAGGTCAAATTGACTATAATTATTTAGCTATCAAAAGACGTCGAAACATCGTCACGTTCAAAACAAATAGAAAACATAGACCCAATTTTGTAAGATACAGTAACAATACTAATTCATATATACAGTTAAAAGTGCAGAACAGTCGTCAGTGTGATTTTTATATATGAACATTAATTTTTTTCAAGCATAATATTCTCTTTCAGAAAATCGGTTTAAAAAAAGTAATTTTCTTTTGAAACCACAAAGTTAAATTACAAATTATCTTGACTCTTGGCCTGCAGGTACTTATCAATTCCGGATTTTTTGTATCTCTTTAAAACATACACTTATTTCTGTCTATTATTTTGTGCCTTAATGTCATATACATCGAAATATCTGTCTGGAAACATGAAAGGAATGATTGATTCATTCAGAACACATTACATATTTTTGCGATATATATATATATATATATATATATATATATATATATATATACGTTTGTATAAAAATATATGTATATATATATATATATATGTATATGTATATATATATATTTACTATACAATAAATAAAGATTTGATAATATTTGTTAAAGATTTAATAAAGATTTAATATTACTATTATTTCTTCGACGAACTATGAAATATTTACAAGTAGTTTTTAATTTTTTTTTACCTAATCATAATTTTTTAATTTGCTTAAAACTCTCGAAACTGAAGAGTACATAAATTTCCATACTATTTCTCATTTGTCTTTTGATAAAATTTGAGAAGCGAAAGAGTTTCTTTTAATCCAAAAACACACAGTCTTCTCCTTTTATCTCTTCCTCTCCCCCCATCCTTTCTTAGCCTCACTAATTACAATTTAAAACAACAATTACAAAAATTCCGCACTAACTCCATTAACCAACTGTTCTCCTTTTCTGTTCCAGAGCGCCAGTTCGCCGAGACGCGTGGCTGTTCCCGTTCTGGTTAAGGACGGCAAGCCCTGCGGCAGCGGTGGTGGCGGCGGCGGCGGTGGCAACGGCACCAATTCCGATGCCGGTCGCGGCGGACCCTCGGCCGCCGCCCTCGCCGGTGCCGCCTCCCATATGACCGGTGGCGCGGGCGGAGGTGGCGGCGGCGGCGGCGGGCCCGGCAACCAGCACCCGGCAGGCAACCATCACGTGGCGACCTCTTCGGTGCCCGGCCACCACTCGATGAGCCACGTGATGGGCGGCGGCCAGAGCCTGCAGCACTGCTCGTACACGAGGGTCGCCGCGGCCGCCGCCGTCAATCATCACCAGCAGGCGATGCAGCAGCACCATCACCAGCAGCAGCCCCAGTGCGGCGCCTACCTGCCCCTCCAGGGCAGGGCCTGGTAGTGCGCGCCCTCCGCGGCGGGAGCCGCGGCCGCGGTTGCGGCCGCCGCC
Source organism: Sycobia sp. Sy_11 (assembly GCA_018907035.1). Lineage (NCBI taxonomy): Eukaryota > Metazoa > Arthropoda > Insecta > Hymenoptera > Epichrysomallidae > Sycobia > Sycobia sp. Sy_11. The sequence continues at coordinate 5,459,184 of JACCIC010000004.1, forward strand.
TACGCCAACGCCGCGGCGCCCAGCGCCGGTGTTGGCCCCTGGGCCCTCGCCGCGGATCCCTGGTACTCCATGCCGGACGACAGCCCGTGAGGCTCCCCCCTTTGGTCCGATGAAACGGTTCGTTGATGAAACCAGTTAAACGGGGACGGATGTTCCACGGTCCCATGTACAGCGTTGTTACAATATGCTTTTGTCATAGTCCATCCATATTATGTGTGTAAGAGAAAGAGAGAGAGAGAGAGAGAGAGAGAGAGAGAGAGAGAGAGAGAGAGAGAGAGAGAAAGAGAGAGGTAGAGCCATCTGGCGACGGTCACTGATGCAGGGAAGTTCGAGTGAGAAGAAGAAGAAGATGAAGAGGAAGAAGAACGAACGACGACCCGTTGCACTATCGACCGACGCGGGGGAAGTATTTAGAAATACTTTCAGTGCCTGGTACTTTTATATATATACATATAAATATCAATATGGAGAAAATAGAATCTAAGTTTTCTATACGCGAGATATTCAATTCTGGACGGCAGCCTGTCTTTGGAGTACTTGTACAGTTCTTTTAAGATAATCTTACGGAAATTTGTCTGACTGGGATGGACCGACTGCACAAAGTTGTAAGGGAAGGGGGTATGGAAAACAATAGAATATTTCAGTCTGAAATTTAAGAATGCAAATTCGCCGGTGTGTTGGGAGTATCCAGTGTTGTTGCCAGTGTTGCTGTTTTATAGAAACGTGAGGAACGATGAACTCTAACATATGATATATAGTAATGTTTTTATTAGGCTCGCCACCGTGGTTACGTAAATATTTGTGGAATGAGATGCGCCCGATTTTCATTGGGATTGGACGAAAACTGTGATACGCCATCTGGTGGTGAGAGAAAGCTTCAGCGTGCGAGACTCTAAATGGGCAAGACTTTGATTTTAAATGCCGAGATTTAAAAAGGTAGATTCCGTTTAAAAAGCAACGGAATGGAATTAATTCAATGAATAAGTAACGTGTAGTATTTGTTTCAACTATACACATTTTGGATTTGTAGAAGATTTGCAAAATAATATTTTGTTTGAACAATAATTTTGTTTCATTAAATAGGCGAATAATATTTTTATCCAGAAACGAGAATATACGAGTTTGTAATCATAAGACTCAATGTGCGGAAACTGAACATGCATCGCAACGTCAGAACACGTCAGAAAATCTTCGAAACCATGAAATCCAAATGCGTAATCTATATAAACCTACAAAAACTATGTCTAGTATGGCAAAAATTTTATTTTTAAATTAATTAAAATCTTGGTTTCACATCAGCGGAAAGAAGACCTTCTGACCTTTCTTTCACGATCAGTGAGTTGAATTGATATCGTTGGCTTTTATATAATTTATAAAATCCCTTCGCTTGAATTTCAATTAAGCATTTAAAATCAAAACCTGCACATATGATCTTCATCGCACTTTTTACAACCACCTTGTTTTCTGATCCCATGGTATATATTCACAATATATATACGCAAATTTTGCGATTAAAAAAAATTTTGTAATATAACGAAGAAGTTTCTTTATTCAAGATATATATGTAACAAATTTGAACTAATTTCGATGAGTTTTATTTTTACAAATTGCGTTCGAAATTTCAATTTAATTTGTACTTTTATCATATTACTTTTATAATTGAGAGTCCATGATTAACAAATTAATAAAAACAAATGATATTATGGAAAATAGTAGAGCGAATAATGTGTAAAAATTCTTGTTAATACACTGTAAAAATTGTAATCAATATTCTACAATTTTTTGGAGTAAATTTTATCGTTTATCGTTGCTGGTATATTATTTTTAATTGTCTTTATTGATTTTTGATAATTCGAATCAATATATTTAATGCACATTAGTATATCCCATATTGTAAATCTAAAATGGAGATAATGTTCAAAAGCGCACGTCTTAAAAGTATCTGAATTTTACTCCTGAAAATTGTGGAACGATTGAAATCACCTCTCAAGAGTTGATAAAATTCGTCTTATTAACTTCGAAGAAGTGTTTTTGTTGTATTGTTATTTTAATACGGCGACTGCTTTATAAAAGCTACTGTATACATAAAAGGAAAAAAAAGAATAATATGTAAAAAATGAAACTGAATTATAAAGTATCTTATAATTTTATGTACATTAGACATCGTCGAATTAATACGTACATAAAATGAACTTGAATTTCTAAACGTTCATAAGATTGTATTATGTAATATATTATGTAGGAAAAGTATTAATTCTTATCTCGAAATGTTTTAATATACACGAAAGTTTGTAATCCCGTAAGCACCAATAATCGTTTTTATAATTTGTAAAATCTCTTTATAAAGAGAAGGGTACGTATTATCTTAGGAAAATTTTTCATGTTCACGATAATAAAAGCAAAAGTTTATTATACAACATTATAGTTTTCATTATATAAACAAAATACATTCCAGATTGCAATGGTATCAACGATTATGAATTATCAGCGAATGATTATTTGCCACGATTATTATTACGCATAATTACATTTTTTCTTGGCATCTCACAAGCGTAAAATTGTCGTTAGCAAAACCGTATGATATAATCTCGATTCAGCGCACAAGAATTCGACCCTATATCGTTTTTACACTTTTATAAGCGGCGCACAAACATATCCAAAATCCCGATCATCGGTTTATCGGGCGAATAGGCTCGAAAAAAGCATTGCACGCACAGAGCAAAATTCAATTGATCAATTTTCATGGTTTTTTATCTTTTCTTTTTTTTTTTTTTAATATTTTTCATTTTTTTTTCATTTCGCGCTCGATGAGTACCGAGCGAGAGGTACAAACAGAAATATAAAATCTGAACAGATTGAAAAACGAGAAGCTCCCCTTGAAAAATCAAAAAATCCGACGGGCGAATGATACAGAGTGATAAAGAGAGGGAGGGAGTGGAGAAGAGAGACAGATAGCGTACAGATGAAAAATACCATTTTTCCGCTTTGGTATGCGCTGTGTACGCGGGAGCCCGATCAAAAAAAATTTCAATATAATCTCTGCGCGTGACGACGAGGGCGGGTATAAGTACTTAAAAAAGTCACAAAACGCCGCAACTGGGCAATTTCCGATCGACCGGCTTGTAGCCCGTGCCCGCGCGCACCGTCATCGTTTTCGCGCGCAGATATTACACGTTATATATATATATATATATATATATATATATATATATATATATATATATATATATTATACGCTCAAAGCAGACGTGTATATGAGGAATATGTGTACTTGGGCATATTTTATACAGAAAGCTGAAAGCATATAGAACGATGTACGCGAAATTGAAATAAATTGTCGAGAAAGCGGAATAGAGAGAGAGAGAGAGTGAGAGTGAGAGTGAGAGAGAGAGAGAGAGAGAGAGACGGTGAGGAAGGGGTTGGGATAGAGATGGGCGTTGAGGGTGCACACTCTCCATCGAGTTACATATATATGTATATACGCATAACGTCCGAGTGCATATAGTAATTTATAGATGAATCGCGCGTCGTCCACTCGAGTTTCTTTAGCGATCGCGCTCTGAAAGAATAAATGAATGAGAGAGAAAAAGAGAGAGAGAGAGAGAGAGAGAGAGAGAGAGAGAACGTCAAATGAAGGTAATACTTATAATACATATGAAAGGTATTGCACCGTTAACGTGCACGCTTAAAGAATATATGTAAATAAATAAATAGAGAAAGAGCGAGAAAGAGGGATTGAATGAGAAAAACCGTAGGATTTATGTGTGACGGTAGAATCGAGCTCTATGTTATAGAACGCACGTGCCGTCCTACGTTGGATCGCGTGACGTTTGTACACGGCAGCTGTAAAATAAAGCGAGTCCGTTTGCACTTTTTCTTAGCTACACCGGCGCACGCGTCTGCTTCCGATCCATAATATCAGCAAAATATTGGGCGACCTTGTTTTTCGTGCATATTGAGATTGGCTTCCAACCAGGAACTAAAATATAATGGGCTCCATCGAATTTCTCTAAGGTTGTTGATCATTTTTCAAAGTGGAATCTTCGTTAAAATTTTTCAAAACTATCACGGAACACAATGCATCTAACAAAAATTCACGGACTTTGACTGCTGTGAAAGTACATTAAACACTTGTATATAATTATCAAATAATTTTATCATAGTATTTACTAAAATTAAACTATTTACAATCATTTTCAACTTATTTTAACTGATTAGAAATGTGTTCGAAATTAAAGCAACAGATTATAAAAATAATTTGAACATGAATCAAGTATAATTTCTATAAATTTTAAATGATTTTCATGGATTTCAAGTGATTTCAACTGGTTGCAATGGCTTATAAATCTCTCCAAAACGATTTCAACATAGTTTCAAATAATTTTAAACGATATACAATTATTCTAAATGATTTCAGGCAATTTGAAGTGACGTCATGTGATTTCATGATTTCAAATACCATTTTCTATCATTTCTCTTTTCAAAATTATTACAATATAATAAATTTAATTTGCTTACAATTGATATTTTGTGTGATTTCATTGATTTCATTCACTGAAAAAAAGTTTGTTATCAAGTAAATATCTTCTTGTTATGTACGAAGTAAATTATTTTCTTAAAATGAGAAAGTATCTTCTTAAATCAAGGAAGTATTTACTCGATGCAAGAAGAGTTCACTTCAATCAAACCACGTCGTCTGAAATCTAGTATCTCTTCTTAATTTACGAAAATTATTTACTGGTTACAAAACAAGTAAATATTTAATCGATATCGGACAATTATTTTGTGTAAGAACGTATGAATAATGATATAAGTATTACTCAGTGTGAATAGCTCCTTGAATAAAATAAAGGATTTCTGCTTTTTGAACATATATTAATAAGAACTTCGTCAGGAAATTTATTTAGCTAACAAGAAATCAATATATTTATGGATCAATAAATTTTCATAAAGGCTAATCACGCATTCAATTCATTATTAAATTTGAGGGACTTTTATAATCCATTTCAAATGAAAAAATTATAATTCAAGATTTCATGAAATTTCAAATTAATTTTAAACATTTCTATTATCTGCTTGAAATTTCGAATATTTCGCAAAGACTTCAAATAAATTCGTTCATCGAGAAAATGTGCTTCTCGGCAATTGGAGAGCTCGGCTGGCCATTGTTTTGCACTTGGCTTGCACAACAGCGAGGCCGGTGTAACGGAAGCCAAAGTGGATTACGAAAATTAGAACGAGAGCGTAATCGAGTCGTGAATACGATAACATCAGATTTTTTTCGAAGGAGGCAGATTCGGGGTGGAAGCGAAGAATGAATACATACGGCGTCGGTTTGTAGGCGAGAGAGGGCGCCATTAGCACTCGATTTTTTATGCTCGATTTAGGTTTATATAGCGATTGATAACATAGGGAATTAAAAGGGGCGAATGAGAGAGGTCGAAAGTGAAGGTGCGCGCGATCGTATACATTTTTAGCGAGTAACGAAGCTTGGAAAAGTAACGAGGATAAATATACAAGGAATTAGAGATTATTATCAAAGTTTTGTAAATAATCGAAAGAGATATTAATAAAGCGACGACACTTATTATATTATGCGAAATTTCTGCTTACTTCATTTTTACTACCATATCCCGTACCTTTCAGATATTCTGCATGCTGACAATGCCAATGATAAATCTGACTATAATTATATTAATTTTGACATATAAATTTGAATTGCAATTTTTTATTTTGATTATTATAACATCGGTCAATAGTTCAATTTTATATGCATTTTTAGGCGCTCGCTCGAGGAATTCTGAAAAAAATCTCGTA